>JAZDUA010001230.1:0-139679 GCA_038098605.1 Gryllus longicercus
ATTTTGGCGGTGTTAAATGTGTTCTGTTTTAAAATAAATGTTGTAAAAGTCAATTTCGTAATGTTTTACTCGATATGAAAGTAAATTAAACGCCAGATAAACGTGAATTAAATACGCTTTCCTCCTCCTACGGATGGGTGTGGTACACTAGAGAACCATCAGGATGGTTGCGTAGCCTGAAGGCCAAGCGACGTGGAAAGGCGAGCTATCTGTCGGGGCGGACGCAAGCTTTCGTGGCTCACGACACTGGAGAACGTTCGTGGTCTGGTGCGCACTGCGTAGCCTCGAGAGCACTGCATAGACCAAGGTCGGAACACCTGTGAGTTGCCTCGGTGAAGGTACTAGTTCTCAGCAGGACTCTGATTCTGATGAGCTAAAAATTCTTTGAAATAATTATATGTGTCGTCATTGTCAACAATATTATTTATTAAAAGAGTCGTTTCGTAATCGTTTTTGTGGCTTCCATACAGCAGAAAACTGATGATGATGGCTAAGCCATCGAAAGCTGCTCTTTTAATAAATAATATTGTTGGCAACGACGACGCATATAATTATTTCATTAGAAATGCCAACGATAATTCACCACAATACCTATAAAAATTCTTTGAAAATCTCCTATAAAATTACTTAAAAATAAGGGGGAAATGATTTTTTTAAATACTAACAAATTTATATGAAAATGTTTATTTATTTAATGAATTTTACAATCTTTATTAAAATGTATTATATAAAATTTTATTTAATATAAAGTCTTTATAGGAGGTGATGTAATCCTCAGCTCTGATCTTCCAACCAAAATTTTGAAAGTTAGTGGAAGTTACCGTAGATCTGTGTAATTTTGAAAGTATGAAAGTCAGTCCACTGCGGTAGAGAATTTCGTTACAAACTGATAATACAATAAAAACATTGTTTTAGTATGTTATGTAAATTCATGAAACATTCACCAACAAAAAACACGAAATAAATCAAAATGCGTAAAAACGACAAAAATGACGCAAAGATCAAAAGAAAAAATTGGAAAATAAGAAAAAATGACCCGATAACTATATATTTCTATAACTTATATGTCGTGATAAACATTAATTTACAAGTTAGGTACGTCTAGAATGCACCAATGGACAGATGACATGTCACCAAAATCCGAGCCCTGGTTATCAGCAAATGTATCCACACGCAGACTTGAAAATCGATAAGCTTCAATTATCTGATAGCGTGGCGGTTAGAATAAGTCACGAAGTGCGACGATTGATTGCCTTTTCCCCCGTGTGTGTCAATTGCTGTGGTAATTAGTCTCGTAAGTGTCATGCATGTTTTATCGCGGAAGGCGACTGTTTCGTTCTCCAATAGTTGAATTGAATTGAATTGAATATGCCTTATTTTACGTGGCGAGACTCGGGTCATCAGGCCCGCTCTTCCGTCTGACCACGCAAATTTTGCTACGCTCCTTTCATCAACTAGCAGAGAAAGGAGGTATTTCTTGGGCGAGAAACAGGCGATTTGAATTTAGCTCAGAGGCGTCATTTAGGCTTGAGGATCTTTGCAAGTAAATCTACTAACATGGCACAGCCGGCTTTACTTCCCCTCCGAAGGAAGGCGTACAAAGGATTTTTTCGCCCTTAAAAATCCACGGCTTCGATCGGGTTTGAACCCGCGAACTTGGGTACAACAGTTCGGTACGCTAACCGTTACACCATCGCCGCCGCGTAGTTCGTGATATTTCACGTCGAGCTCCACGACAATTTGCTGGGGACCCCTTCGCCAGGTATTTCCTCCAGCGGGGCACCGGCGCAACTGCGACGAGCTCTTGACTTCCGACAGATCTTTCGACATGTGTGGTAGAGTAGAACCATGTATGTGTGTGTGTGCGTATAAGGTGTGTGGAGAATAGTCATTGATATCAAAACATCGATGTTCATAATACATCGACTAAAAAACATCAATGTTTTTGAACATCGATGTTTTCAAGCGGGTTTTATAACCATAACATTAAAATTCATGTGCAACAATATTTATTTTGACAGTGGTCATGTTTTAAATTCCTCAAATAAAGGATGGAGAAGAAGGGGCAAACCCTACGTCTACAGCGCATTTGTTGACGTCGTCTCAATATGCGAAATATATATAAAGAAAGAGGAAATACAAAGGCTTCATCTCGAACGAGGAAGTTTGGTCGAAAATTTGGTTCCAACACTTTAACTACTTACAATGTTATCATCAGTTGTTTCATTGCGTAACTTTTACTTGTGTTTATGGGAATTTTTCTTTCAGGAACAAAACATCGATCACAAAACATCAATGTTATAAAACATCGGTGTTAATATATCGATGTTTAAAACATCGATGTTTCTACAAAAACATAGACATAGATGCCGCGTCCATAGTGGAGGAGGATGAAGAAGGGAATATCGCGCGCGGTATGTGGCCCGTTTGTAAGATACTGCTTACGCATTTGCCTGGTATTGAATGCAGAAACCACGGAAAAATATCGATTGAAGCAGCCTGCTGCTAGAATTAACCTTCGGGCAGCGGATGAAGTTGACGTAGCTAAAACGTTGTGTCGAAAGTCCGCGTCCATCAGGAACTCGATCAAGAATATTCCCTGAAGAGAGAGACGCAGCAGAGACAACTGTTGTTGGTCTGTCCCACTTCAGTGGGTGGATAGAAAAGACTGAAGGGGGCAAAACGTGCGCTGGGCGCATGGACACCTGAAGGCCGAATCCCGTTGGAGGGAGTGCGTGGTGGTTATGTGTTGCGTCTGTGGGCTTACTTCCATCTGGCAGATTACTCCAGGATTATTGTGCGGGGCCCCGCACAATACGCTTTATGATGCGTTTCCTGCGCAATAGTTGTGAATTGAATTGAATTGAATTAATGCCTTATTTTACGTGGCGAGACTCGGGCCCGCTCTTCCGTCTGACGACGCAAATTTCGCTACGCTCCTTTCACCAACTAGCAGAGGAAGGAGGTATTTCTTGGGCGAGAAACAGGCGATTTGAATTTAGCTCAGAGGCGTCATTTAGGCTTGAGGATCTTTTACATGCAAGTAAATCTACTAACATGGGACAGCCGGCTTTACTTCCCCTCCGAAGGAAGGCGTACGAAGGATTTTTTTCGCCCTTAAAAATCCACGGCTTCGATCGGGTTTGAACCCGCCAACTTGGGTACAACAGTCCGGTACGCTAACCGTTACACCATCGCCGCCGCTGAATTGCACCGGCATGGCGCCCGTGTCGGGACCCACTACACCACGTGCATGGCGGAAGGGATGTAACGTGTTCGAGAAACTGTAAAAAAAATCAGTTACGGAACCGCACAAGGAAAGAGAGAAAACTGAATAAAATTAGCCTTTCTTTGGGTATTGTGGAGCAGAAGGCAATGGGAATTAGAATAAACTAACTTTGACCGACATTGAGGGTGCGCCTAAGCAGTTTCTAGTAACGTGCACATTACTTGTCTTGTTCATAATGCGACGAAAGAAAAGTTGTTTTTGTCCAAAACGGAGTCTTCTAGATAATAAATAACATAGGCATTTGTTTAAATTTCCTGTTATTTTTATATTTTGTACGTGATGTTATCATTCGGCTTTTGCGTTCTATTTTGCAATGTATTGAAGGCCGTAGAAGAGTCAACAAAATACTTTTATATTTTAATATTGGTTTCTGCTACTATCATTTTCACAGCTTGTTTATGACTTTGTGTGTAATTATCTTGTAGTAAAATTTCAAAGAAGTTCGGAGTACTCTATCCCACGAATGTATTTTGTCAAATTCTTGCCTGAACGATCTATTCGTTTCTTCGAAGTGACGTGCGGGAATGGAAGTAAATGCGAGATTGCTGATGTCTTGCAGTCGTTCGCCGGCAAGAAGGTCTAGGGCATATGCAATATTGATGTCTCCATTAGTCTTCTACCTTTATGACCGCGCTTCAAACCTCGATCGATCAAGGTATGTGTCGCTGCGCCCTCTCCAGGTTACCTTCTCTTCTCCTCTACTACTTTCTTTGATTTTTACATTTCTTCTAGTACTTCTAGTATTCATTCCTTTTTATTTCGTCGTCCACGACTTCTTTGCCCTCGAATGGTGATCAGGTCTTCAATTCATGTGACTGCAGAACCTCTGACCGGCAGGTCCTAGGGATCGGTTCCCTACAATTGCGGGATTTTCGACTCTAGCTAGGTATAGTTCAGACTGTCTGGAGAATATTTCTAGCGGCCAGCTGCGCTGATTGGCATTTTCCCACGGTTTCTCCGATCAACACCAGGTGAATGCCGGAACAGTACCCTTACACACGGGACACGGTGTGCGCAATCTTTCCTTCCCTTCCCCCTCCTTGTCTACTCCTCATCCCATTAGGAACGCACACATTCATATGTACTACAGTACTATACTTCTCGGGATACCAGGCGGGGGCTTAGAGCTTGTCCCAGCGGGGGCGGTGCCACGCGGGGGGAGATACCTGGTTGAGAAAAAGCGGACGTTGATCGGCGGAGCAAGGTCACTACACTATAGGGACTACACAGACATGCACTACACTAAAGGGACTAATGTCCTTATCTGTTAACCCGCATGGAATCACTAATCAACCTATCATTCTCCTTTGGCTTTGTCTTGTCATTCCCCTTCCGTTTCTTTTCACTTCGCTTTCTTTCCTTTCGACTCCTTCCTCGTATTCGCCGTAGTCTTCTCTCCTCCTTCACCGTCATTTTCTGAACGTTAGTTTGTTTTGCATTCACTCTTCCCTGGAACGACCTCGAGGCAGTTGTACCGTGTTCTTTCGCGAATGCCTTCCGAATGTTCTCGCGCTACAGGGAACCTCGCGAGGCCAGGCGAAGGGACGCGCGTTTGAGTTTGAAGCCAGCCACACGAAAGGACTGCTAACCGTCTTGCGCACAAAGACGATCCAGAAGAGGAGAGTATCTATTTTAATTGGTTGGTTTTTACGTGCTTGCCTTGACCTCAGATAAACGAGAGCTGGGGCTCCCGGTCGTTCGGTTTGTTACATGATAGAGGCAGGGGACATTATCTGGTTTATGTTTCTAGAGGGATGGTTGGGTGACTTTTTGACCCTCCGTGATAGCAAGCTACCCCGCTCTTCGTGGCTCCTGCGTGCTTGTAATGCCTTCTCACTGTATCTAATGTGTTGATGCATGGCGAGACATGCAAAGCATTCCCCTCTCTCTTGTCGCTGTTATCAAGAAGTGAAGTGGAGGGAATGTTGTAAAACTCTAACCAAACCTGGAAAATGTGCCTGTAGACTTTTTTATAATTTATGTGGATAACTCCATCTGTTGCATTGTTGTATTTTTTGTTATAAACTGATTGTAGGTTACTTGTGTTGGAATCCATTTTACCAAGACTGTACAGACTTCGTTGTCAAACTACACTACAAACTTACGAATTAGTTTGGGTTCTCTTCGAATATTCCTAATTGGAGAAGAATTGCTGTTCTACGAGTTGTTCTGTCAAGTTTAGTGACAGGGATGCAAAGAGTGACCTTCAAAATTAACCCTAGAAATATTATGAACAAATTATATGTAAGTTGATTTATTTGTCCATTGAGGACTTCTAGAAGGAAGATGCGGGAGAGTTAACCGATCTTTCAGGAGAATCATTTAACCATACTATTATTGTCGAGACTGGAAATTGCGTAAGGTGAATTTCGCTATGATAAGTGTAGGAACACCTCGCGAATGAGTAAATTTCATTCAGTGTTTTCAGCGTTGTCAAATATATTTCATTTTGAAGTGATGACTATGTTTATGTCTTCGACGTCTCGTGAGTCGCGCTCTCCGCTTCGAGTCGCGCTCTCCGCTTCGAGTCGCGCTCTCCGTTTCGAGTCGCGCTCTCCGTTTCGAGTCGCGCTCTCCGTTTCGAGTCGCGCCCTCCGTTTCGAGTCGCGCCCTCCGCTTCGAGTCGCGCTCTCCGCTTCGAGTCGCGCTCTCCGCTTCGAGTCGCGCTCTCCGCTTCGAGTCGCGCTCTCCGCTTCGAGACGCGCTCTCCGCTTCGAGTCGAGACGCGCTCTCCGCTTCGAGTCGAGTCGCGCTCTCCGCTTCGAGTCGAGTCGCGCTCTCCGCTTCGAGTCGAGTCGCGCTCTCCGCTTCGAGTCGAGTCGCGCTCTCCGCTTCGAGTCGAGTCGCGCTCTCCGCTTCGAGTCGAGTCGCGCTCTCCGCTTCGAGTCGAGTCGCGCTCTCCGCTTCGAGTCGAGTCGCGCTCTCCGCTTCGAGTCGAGTCGCGCTCTCCGCTTCGAGTCGAGTCGCGCTCTCCGCTTCGAGTCGAGACGCGCTCTCCGCTTCGAGTCGAGTCGCGCTCTCCGCTTCGAGTCGCGCTCTCCGCTTCGAGTCGCGCTCTCCGCTTCGAGACGCGCTCTCCGCTTCGAGTCGAGACGCGCTCTCCGCTTCGAGTCGAGTCGCGCTCTCCGCTTCGAGTCGAGTCGCGCTCTCCGCTTCGAGTCGAGTCGCGCTCTCCGCTTCGAGTCGAGTCGCGCTCTCCGCTTCGAGTCGAGTCGCGCTCTCCGCTTCGAGTCGAGTCGCGCTCTCCGCTTCGAGTCGAGTCGCGCTCTCCGCTTCGAGTCGAGTCGCGCTCTCCGCTTCGAGTCGAGTCGCGCTCTCCGCTTCGAGTCGAGTCGCGCTCTCCGCTTCGAGTCGAGTCGCGCTCTCCGCTTCGAGTCGAGTCGCGCTCTCCGCTCGAGTCAAGTCGCGCTCTCCGCTTCGAGTCGAGACGCGCTCTCCGCTTCGAGTCGAGACGCGCTCTCCGCTTCGAGTCGAGTCGCGCTCTCCGCTTCGAGTCGAGTCGCGCTCTCCGCTTCGAGTCGAGTCGCGCTCTCCGCTTCGAGTCGAGTCGCGCTCTCCGCTTCGAGTCGAGTCGCGCTCTCCGCTTCGAGTCGAGTCGCGCTCTCCGCTTCGAGTCGAGTCGCGCTCTCCGCTTCGAGTCGAGTCGCGCTCTCCGCTTCGAGTCGAGTCGCGCTCTCCGCTTCGAGTCGAGTCGCGCTCTCCGCTTCGAGTCGAGTCGCGCTCTCCGCTTCGAGTCGAGTCGCGCTCTCCGCTTCGAGTCGAGTCGCGCTCTCCGCTTCGAGTCGAGTCGCGCTCTCCGCTTCGAGTCGAGTCGCGCTCTCCGCTTCGAGTCGAGTCGCGCTCTCCGCTTCGAGTCGAGTCGCGCTCTCCGCTTCGAGTCGAGTCGCGCTCTCCGCTTCGAGTCGAGTCGCGCTCTCCGCTTCGAGTCGAGTCGCGCTCTCCGCTTCGAGTCGAGTCGCGCTCTCCGCTTCGAGTGCGTTCAAGTGCGTTCAACTCCCGCGCGTTAGCGCCCGGCGCGGGACCGCAGTGCCGACGGCGGCGGTCGCCAGGGTGCGCTCTGCGGCTTCGATTGCGGCGGAGGGGGAGGGGTAGGAGGAGGGGTGGCGTGGGTCAGGATGCGCAACCGGAGGGTGGGTGCTCGGCCTGAGGGTGGATTCGATCCGAAGGGGTGGGGATGCCGAGGGCTCACGCGGCGCCCTGTGTAGTGCGCTGCGGTTGCACGCTATCCGCCCCCACCCCCACACTCCGCCCCCGCTTCGCCCCGCCTCGCCCTCCTGATCATTGGGCTCGGCGCTCGAAACCGCCACCGTCGCGCCCTCTGCGCTCGCAGATGTTGCATGGACGCGAGTAGTTTTTTGAAGCTAAATCGTCAAATGTTGCACGCGTGTAATATGTGTAAAACTGCTGAGTTAAAAATACGTAAATTTTACCTCTTCCTCCGCCATAAGCTTCTCTCGCCCCATTTGCAACGCCCCTTCCTAAATGTTGCCCTTTCTCGGAAACCAGGGTTTTGTTTTCCTCCTAGACAGTTTGTTTGCTGTGGTTTTTTTAAAACGTATTTAAGGCCACTTTAAAACTACTACCGCCATATATCGTCCCCTGTAAATAATTTAGGGGGTAAAGGGAAGGGTGTACAGACACTCTCAAACATCCATGTCCCGGGTGGTATTCAAACCCGCGCCCCTTCAGGCGCGAGGTACATACGACTCTTCAGCCTAAACGATTTCGGGTATCCACGCCGGATAACTTTCGCTTTGTCACATTCACTAACATAAAAAATTGTAAATGGAGTATTTTTGTATATATGTTGTAGCTGTAATGATCCTTATGCGATTGAGACGCTTTTAGGATAAAAATGTAATACAACACTAGTTCGTTAGTTGGTATTAACGTCTACAACATTATATTATTATTAGTATAAGTACTAAAGTAGTGTTAAGAGAAGAGACTCTGTGTTGATAAGTCGTATTTATATTTTGGTGTAAAATTCGTTGATATGTTTCGGTTGTGGATGTTTTATGTTAATCTCGGAGGCTGGTAGTCGAAGTCTCGCTATGGATTTGGAAATTCCATGCATGTCCCATGAATCCAAAAGCTCTAGCCGTCAAAAAATACTGTTCTGTTTCCATTTCTGCACTAAGAATGCCGGGCGTGAGTTTTTTAATTTGTTTTTTATTTTTTATAAAGGGCTAAAAGATGTTTATAAAAGGAACACGTGTGAAATGTGTTGTGTAATTGGTAATCATGCAAAATGGTGTGCGAGTTAAGGTAGTTGGATGGAGTAAGCTTAGCAAAAACAGTTGATAATTTCACACTGTGGATTTGACTGAGTTTCCTCGCGCATTAGTAAGTGGACGTCGTGAATCTGGATTTCGAACTCGTTATTTATTGAAAAGAATCTTCGTATCAGCCAACCTAAACTTTTCAACGGATTTTACGACAAAAAATGGATGTAGTTAATCATGCTTCCTTCGAGTATCTAATATATGTCTACAAAATTAAGTGTATGTATTCCATCCGTGTTCCATTTATCCATGCGTGTATTTTTCATAATCTAATCTAATGCCTACCCCATATTTGAATCTTAAAATTATGAAAAAAGGGTTTTGTCGAATTTAATGCGCATCAATGAGAGTATAATAGGTACGGTGTTTTATTAAAATGTATATATTATAACACGGGGGCGGATTTGATGACCTAAACCTTTGCAAAAAATGATCAATAAAATGCTTTTAAAATGCTTTAAAAATGCCCTAAAAAGACGAAAATGACGAAAAAAATTTGGTCAAAATTCCTTCAAATGAACAACTCAAGCAGTTGAATATATTATTTATGTAATCGATGTTTCTTCCGTTGGTTGAAGTGAACTGAGCTTGCAAACTTTAGCTTTCGACTGTTCATTAAAAGAAAATATCTGCCTTTATTTATCGCGAAATCGGCCGAACTGACAATGGCACCTATAAACATCACAGGAATCTTAGATAACAGTATTCACAGCGGCTGACATAACACTGTAGAGCAAAGAAATCAAATTGGCTACTCAGGAATTCTGTGATGAAGATTTGTTGCACCTCGTAAATATTGCTTGAAGCAAGTACCATTAAAATGATATTAAAATCGACTAAATCAGCGAAATATGCAGCAAAAGTGTCATAAAAATGTAAAAAAAAATGAATTACTAGTCGAAATTGACAAAAAATGTATAAAAATGGGTCATTTCGTTTCGTCATAACATCAAATGAATTTCTATACTAAACGGCGTTGTTCTGAAGTGAAAAAAATGAGATTTCATTAAAATCCGCTCCTTAATTATAACAATGGATTTATCGAATTCGTAAACCATCAGATAATAGAGTTGAACATTTCTTAATGTTAGGTGACACACTGTTTGAGAAAAAAAATGAGTGAACGTGAAATAAGGAAAGTTCATATTCAAAATGTATCTATTAATACAGAAAAATTACAATCATCGTTATTCACAATTGGAACGGATTTGCGCTCGAATTTAATGCGCATTGGATTCGCGTAAATACGGTAATCGATTGCAGAACGTCCATCATTCGACTAATTGTCCACTATGAACCAATGTTAGTGTCGGGGTTGTAGGGGTCTGTCCTTTAAGCTTTCCAGAATTTGACTCGAAAGCTTCAAGTAACTTGCTGGAAAAGAATAATCGTAAAGCCTATAGCAAAAGTCGCTAAGAGAAGAAGAAAGAAGAGAACAAGAAGAAATGTTGCTAATGCATGACATTTCTTAGATTTCGCCAGAATATCTAAACCCAACATTACGTCTTAACTTCATAATTAAAAGTATTCCGTAGTCCCTTCGAATATAATCAATAAAGTAACAGACCATATAGTAAACTGGGCAAAGACGTATAGCTTAGTCAAACGTAGGAGATAATTTGAGTTATTGCACCAAAATATTGTTCGTCATACTTTGGTAACTGGCATAAAAGGTTTGCAAAATATTTATGAGATTCAGAAATGCGTTTTATACTGGTTCGTTTGAAGTTGCTCAGGCGATCACAATGAACAGTAAAATTGATGATATGGATTTTACTGGATACGAAAAAAAAATTAATTAACGGAAGAAGTTAATTGCTTTCGCGTTTCATACACAAAGTTGTAAATATTCGAAGTAATGGGGCTTATTCGATTCGATTCGGTTCGATTCGATTCTCCCAGGCCTCGGAAACGTATATTTGGTACGCATGGTATGTTTGTGATGTGTGGGAAATCAGAACGACTTCCGCGTGATTTGATGACGTACCGATTCTTCTGCTGTATTTTCTGCTCTTCTTTATTGTGCTAGTTTATCATCCTCGTACACATACATCATTCACTTGGTGCCTAACATGGCGAGAACGATTGATGGGCTTTTGGATAGTAGTGCCCTGGAGTAGTAGAAATTCGTCTGTCGAATGTGTGGAAAATAGGGGCCCAGGTGAAGTAAAATTGGTCATTCTGAATGGCACACTTCTTCCTCATCACAAGCCGTCAGCTATGACACACTGTGTAAGAGTGTGTATTTTATATATCATATGGCTACACATCTCAAAGTAAATGATCATGTTTATAAATATACAAAACAAGGATCTATACAAGAACGAGCACAATGCAACACCCATAAACATTAGTCATAAACGATATCTAAGTTATTAATATACATTTTATTGCACTCTCGGCCGCAGTCAGAAAATTTGTCGGCCTGCGAGCATAGGATCTTAATGGACACACTTCCACAATATACTTAACTTTTGTCTTTTAGCATTGCAGTCGCACTGTAAAGATTGTTTGTTTCTTCATTTGTAGAAAAAAATTTGGCATATCCCGTAATTTGTCCGCATTCGTTTAATGAGCACCAAGTTTTTCGTGCTAGTTCAAAATCTGGTGGCTTCTCTGTTATGCATGGTGTTTAGGCTTTCAGCTGGTGCGTTTTCTCCCATTTCTCTCTCCCTCTCCCTCTCTCCTCTCCTCTCCTCTTCTCTCCTCTCCTCTCCTCTTCTCTCCTCGCCTCTCTCCACTCCTCACCACCTCTCTCCTCTCCTCACCTCTCTCCTCTCCTCACCTCCTCTCTCCTCTCCTCACCTCCTCTCTCCTCTCCTCACCTCCTCTCTCCTCTCCTCACCTCCTCTCTCCTCTCCTCACCTCCTCTCTCCTCTCCTCACCTCCTCTCTCCTCTCCTCACCTCCTCTCTCCTCTCCTCACCTCCTCTCTCCTCTCCTCACCTCCTCTCTCCTCTCCTCACCTCCTCTCTCCTCTCCTCACCTCCTCTCTCCTCTCCTCTCCTCTTCTCTCCTCTCCTCTCCTCTTCTCTCCTCGCCTCTCTCCACTCCTCACCACCTCTCTCCTCTCCTCACCTCCTCTCTCCTCTCCTCACCTCCTCTCTCCTCTCCTCACCTCCTCTCTCCTCTCCTCACCTCCTCTCTCCTCTCCTCACCTCCTCTCTCCTCTCCTCACCTCCTCTCTCCTCTCCTCACCTCCTCTCTCCTCTCCTCACCTCCTCTCTCCTCTCCTCACCTCCTCTCTCCTCTCCTCACCTCCTCTCTCCTCTCCTCACCTCCTCTCTCCTCTCCTCACCTCCTCTCTCCTCTCCTCACCTCCTCTCTCCTCTCCTCACCTCCTCTCTCCTCTCCTCACCTCCTCTCTCCTCTCCTCACCTCCTCTCTCCTCTCCTCACCTCCTCTCTCCTCTCCTCACCTCCTCTCTCCTCTCCTCACCTCCTCTCTCCTCTCCTCACCTCCTCTCTCCTCTCCTCACCTCCTCTCTCCTCTCCTCACCTCCTCTCTCCTCTCCTCACCTCCTCTCTCTTCTTCAGGCCCCGGTGGTACTGAAATTTTCACTGTGATGTGAACTAGCTTCCCTTTCCAGAGTTAACTGAACGTTCTGGAATGTGTAGCATTTTCCATACTCCTTTAGAAGCCCCGATTGCTTTCGGAGATCGTATATGACTTAGGAAATGCAACCTGTTAACTAGAGTAGATTGGATAGTGCCAGATATGCGACGCATGGTGTTATTAAGTTGGCGATCCACCAGTTTGGTATGCGCGCTGTTGAGCCATACTGGTGCACAGTACTCCGCGTACTATGCCAGTCCCAGGGCTGAAGCTCTCGAAGTAGCCTCTGAAGATCCGCATGTAGCACCAAACAATTTCTAAAGGATATTGTTCCTGGTGTTAAATTTTGCAGCAGGGTTTGTTAGGTGCTTTTTCTAAAAGAGAGTCGTATCCAGTGTGACACCAAGGTATTTGGGATTTTTGTTATCTTTCAGTAATTTCCCTTCGAAGAATATTTCAATCTCTTGATTATTACTGTTTGTTATTACTAGGGACGGATTTTAATGAATTGTCATTTTTTCTTTTGACTTTAGAACAATGCCGTTTATTATATACATTTATTGAACATTATGACGAAACGAAATTACCCATTTTTTACGTCATTTTTTGCATTTTTCGTCTATTTCGACTAAGTTATTTTATACCTTTTTACGTATTTTTTTGTACATTTTTCGCTGATTTCATCGATTTTAATATTATTTTAATGTTACTTCAAACAATATTTACGAGGTGCAAAAAATGTTCATCACAGAATTTCTGAGTATCCTCTTCCTTTTTTTCACTCATATATTGTAATGTTAGCTTTGTGAGTACTATATAATCTATGGTTCCTGTGATGACGCCTAACGGCGCCATGGCCTGTTTGGATGATTTCGCGATGAATAAAGGCGGAGACTTTCTTTTAAAGAACAGACCAATCCCAAAGTTTGTAAGCTGAGTTCACTTGAAGAAAGGGAAGAAGTCTCAATTATATCAGTAACGTACTATCTCATCAGCTTGAGTTGTTCGTCTGAAGTAGTTTCGATTAAATTTTTTACGTCATTTATCTTTGTTTTTAGGACATTTGTAATGCATTTTAAGAGCACTTTAATGATAATTTTTGGCAAAGTTGTAGGTCATCAAATTCCGCCCCCTAGAAATTAGTAATACAAGTGTTTTTGTATTTTTCCCTATTTTCTTAATATGGTAACCGACGAAGTCATGAACACCTGTCGCATGGCTTCAGGCTGCGTACTTTTCTTTCTATTTCTATGCACATCGAATATTAATAAAGAAGGCATTATACTGTTAATCACGCTATTTTCTAAGATAGACGCACTAAATAAATCTCCCAAAAGTATTTTATGGGGGTTTTCAGTTAGTGCCGATGTAAGGAGGTCGATTGATACAGATTTTTGCTTTGAATACTCGATGGAATAATCTTCGAAAATCTGACACTTCTATGAATGACCTCTAGTTGCAGTTACTTGTCCCCGATATTATTTAAAATCGGATTCTAAAAGAAAATAGAACGTTTAAACTCGGAAAAGGATTTGTTGTATATTGTTTATTTGCAATTTGTTCATTTTACCGAATAGTGGACGAGTAAATTTACAATTTAAAAAGAACATGGAGAAATAATACGATGTTAATCGTCCCTGGCGACTCGCGTATTTATGCTGAAGAGAAAGAGAACAAGTAATTATTACGAATACAGAATATTTCAACTAATTTACTAAATCTAGATGCTTTTACGCAATCTTCTTGTTTCGTGGCTCTTGTCGGGAGTTTTTAATACACAGTTGTTTCGGTTATTCTCAAGAGGGTGTAAATGTCAGTTGGAAAGGACTTTGATTATTTTATTGTTGGATTTTAAATCGGAAACTCTGTGCAGATGTTACGTTCTATAGTCCAAATTGGTCAGGAAATCACGATTAAATGCCAATGTAAACTGAACGTTCGATTTCATGTCGACTTACGGCTAGTTTCTTGTGGAAATATTACAAACCTTGCTATACGGTAACACAATACGTTTCATAATGATCACACTAGAACATACGGAACTAAAATCTTAGCACGGGTTTTCACATTAAGGCAAGTGTTGTAATGTGGCAGACCACATTATTCAACCTTCTCCCTGTCGCAATAACGGAATAGCGTGTAAAATCAACGTCAGGGGTCATACCAATGTCTCAGCCGTGTACATACTGTCACATACATTTCAGACGGTAGAATTGGCTAACCTATGAGACCGATTTCAAAATATCGTGACAAAAGAAATATTAACGTAATCTTCTTTGCACTCTGCAAACGTTTTCCTGGACTCAGAATCCCTATCGTCTTTTATATGTTATTGAATTGTTCAGTAAAGATACTAGTAAATCGCTTTGTCGGTATCGTAGAAATCTGCATTTTCACCTCCGTTTAATAGAAACAATTCGCATTGGCAAAGTAACCTTTAATTTGATATCTCTTCCAAGAAGAAATTCCATGAAGAAAATCAACCTCTTCCATGAAGAAATTCAACTTCTACTCTCGAATCTGGCAAAACGAGAACTTAAGAAAATGGGCGTAAGTAAGGCATTTTGTTTTAACAGTTGAGAGATAATTTAACATGATGTACGAGGTAGATAGCTCAACATGAGTCAGTGTAGTTTTCGCCGTATGTGCCCCGAAACAAAATTATTTTATTTTTCTGAGAGGAAACTTAACAGTCAGAGAAAAAGTGAGTAGACAGGTCGGTATTCCCTCGGTTTCGTGCCTGTGGGAATTGCGCAGTAAGAGTTAATAGCAATAAGATGCAACCATATTGACAAAAATCTTCCTTTATTTCCACAAAAAAATGTTTTACAAAACTAAGCCAATACCTCTAAACTAATGAAAAGAAGTAACACTGTGAAGAAATGTGGTGCAAGAATTTTACTGATTTGCCCATTAACTTCACTGTAAAAAGCATTAATTATATGTACCATATCATTTACAGGTGGATAAACAAATGCCTTAACTTGTTGATATTTAAACATTGGTTTATTAATTACTATAGACAATTTTGTAACATTATTTTCGTTTGTTTCAGGTAAGAAGACTTCTTTCCTTGGAGGTGCTTTCCAATATTATTTGCTGGTAAAGTAAGAATACTATAAGAAATGCCTATTTATATGGTGTAGGGCTGTTAAATGTGAAGCAATTTCTCCTGACGATAAAGAGTAGAGCGAATTAATGCATTTCTTTGGAGACTTCGGCAGCTTTTCAGTTGACTTTTTTTTTTTGGATTACCTGAAGTTTTCTGAGAATAAGGTACTCGACAGTAAATCTAGATTTATCATAGGGATTTATCATAGTGTAATTAATGAGTGCAGTTTGCGCAACCTTCAGTGTGCCAGCTTTTAAGCGCAACGTTTAGAGTATCCGTCGATTATTCCCAAGATCGCAAGTTCAGTTCCCTGGTGATATCGATGGATTCTTCGGTGAATCTCGATGGCACGGCAGTTGTATATGGCATTTGAAAGAACCTTTGGGAACTATTTGTGTTTTGATTTCATTTATTTTATTTATGAATAGTAAAACTGTATGTGACGTACGCATTTTCGAGGAGTAGAATTTGCGCACGTTTTCTTGAGCTCTGGAATCCCTTCCCTACCTTTTAACCCTAAAGAGGTGAATGATGAATAAAAGTACCAACAAAGCAAGGTTAGTAACAATTGAAAATATACATTTCCGCTCCCGAATTATAGAAAATTGTTTACACTGGTAAATAAATACAGAAATGAGTTGTTAGTGTTTTTTAAGGCTGACATCGATGGCCGAGGTGGCTAAGAGCATACGCCGAGTCTGCGCTTCGGTCCAAAGAGTCGCGGGTTCGAGTCCCACCTTGTGCCAAGGTTGTTTGCCCCTTGAATTTGTATGTGTTGTCGCAGAGGACCTCGCGTTCTGCTGACCCCAGATGAGAGGAGCCCGTAAGTGAATTGGTGTCTAGTGTATGGCCGAATACACGTCGCAACGGGATGTAAAGGGCAACCGGTTGTCACCTGGATAAAAGCTTTAGGAGAAAAAGTATTTTTAGTAAACAGACCCCCCCTACTCCTACTACAACTAGTCAAAGGAGAGCCCAGCTAAACGTGTGTGTAGTGAAGCTACATTTATGTCCCGAGGCAAAACAAGGAGCCATCGAAGCATTCATGCAATGGATTAGGGAAACTGGACAAAATCCTAGCTGAGTTGGGGGGTCATTGACCCTGAAACAACCGTGGATTCCATTGGAGTAATGCACATAAGGAGAGGTCGTCGAATATACGCGTTACTGATGAGTATCGGCAGTGCTGAATGTCGAAGTTAGCTAAGTCTCATTCACATAAGCTGGCACCCCTGATTCACATAAGCGGGTTCTACTTATAAGATTGCTGAAACTATACTATAAAATATTTAGGGGAAAGACAAAACACCATTATTGGCTCCACATTTGATAATCAAAATCTCTTTTCGGTATCAGTAAATCCTTACCATAAAAACAAATTTTAAGAGGAAATTATACAAATAATATGACTCATATAATCCCGGACTCAAACAAGATAGCGAAGTACAACAATGCATGGAAAAAAATTACAGTGTAGTGAACAATCCATCAAATTTGTAGACAATGGAATGAACAATGAAAATATTGATTTAGGAAAGACTTAGACAGTATAATATTTTATGCTGTACTATTTTAGTTTTTAAAACGCACTTCAGGACTGACTGACTTGATAGTGGTAATCTTTGAGTCTCCCCGTAACTTCCAGTTGGGAAGCTTTTTCTGTAATGGCTACAGCATTCTATACTAAAAGCCGGTGCGGTTTCATACCCGCCCAAGGAATATGCGAACAGAAGAGATTCTTCCGTGTCCGACCTATGGTAATGCCAGGCTGAAGCAGTTGGCATTGAATTGTAATAGCCGTTGCGACACGCCTGGATGCGAGGGAAGGTTGCAGCATTGACTTTTCGCTTTCCTGGTACTGCGTTTTCCGTCATCTATCATAGTCGCCGAGTGTGTCCAACGATGAGGCGATTTCTCACAATCAGTATCCGCGGAAGGAACTTTAACTACGTAATGTTTGAAGTGTACATTTCGGTTTTTGAAGCTTTAGTATTTTCAGTTTTTCTGCGGCGTTTTGTATTCTTTTTTCTGTGCTCCGTGTCTCTGTGCCTTTCTCGGTTCCTACCTTGCCGCTCTTTACTTGGACAGGCTGTCCATTGCGTTTCATTTCCCATTAGCAACGCTGTGTGCGTGTTTCACAATTCATGGCGATTATTCAGTGGTCATAGAAGCGCAGTTGCATTATATTGCATTGTAGGAAAGATAATTCCAGCAACTTATATTGAAAACTCTGAGTACATTAAAATATAACGAAATATGTAGCTGTAATTGAAATTTGTAAAATAAAATGTTTCTAATTAATTCATAATGTCTTATAAACTTAAAAAAATATTATTATTCGTAGGTATATTGTTTCTATAATAGTTTATGCAACTATTTTAATAATGTTAAGCTTTATTGCATGAGAACGTGTTTTGAAAACTAGTAACGTTAGGAGCTACTTTTCAAATTTGTGCGAATGCAATGAACCAACATTATAAACGAGTTACATTCGCTATTTTTTGTATAACATTATAAATGTACAAGAGAATCGAAGTTAATTTTACAATGAATGGAAATATTTTTCAACTTTTTTTGGTCTGTAAGATTACGAAGAAAATATTCATAACTGATATGAAGTATATTCTAGAATTCATTTAAATTGGCACTGTAGACTCTCGCTCTCGCATCATCCATCATGGCGTGGGCATGGTTTGTGATCAACCATTTCTCGCTAAAGCATTCTTCCTTCTCCCACAACTTACTCCATTCATATTGTTAGGTGCAGCCAGCATCGCCAACTAATTTCTGCTTTAATTATAATTAATTACTTTCATATACAACACAAGTAAAATAAATACAAATTGTTTTTACTGTGCTATAATTTACTTTCACTTTTTGCATTTACAAGGGGGGGGTGTTGTCGCAAGCGTTACGTAATTATTTAAGGGAGTTCAAGCGCGTTACGGGTGCGTTACAGGGGGGAGAGGGGGTATTGCAAATACTGCAAATTTGCGTTACGTGTTTCATGGACGTTAACGTGTTTTATGGACGGCCCCTTACGCTACCTCTCCACGATTCTCTCGCTGCGATTGGCGGAATGTGTGATGACGCAATTATACCTACCTTCAACGACAATAATATAATCTCTTCCGTAACATGCCCTTTTATGAACAATTTCTTGTAACGAAAAATAGCGTTTATAATTCTGGAATAAAAATAGTTATTTATGATACAAGTAGTAAAAGGGACCTTTTATTATGCGAGTGGGAAAGGTTGCGATACGAGGCCGTTAAGCCGAGCAAAATAAAATCAGTTTTACAACGTGAGTCATAATCTATTTTTTAGACAGCCTTATTAACTTTTTCTCTATTGCGTTCTTTTTGTCCTTTTTGTAATTGTGTCGTTTTCTTTGTTAATTGATCTGTCCTTTAGGTCGTTTTCGTCCTATTGTTCTTTTTGTCTTTTTAGTTATTTTGGTCCTTTCTGTCAAACTAAAGTATTTTGTTGTCGTCATTGCATTCACAGATTCATCAGCTCATCAAGCATCATGTCACTTTTAGCAATAGTATAAATTGAACTTTAAGCATGCTAGGCAAATCCTGAAAGAGCCACTTTTAATAGTGGCTGTCTAAAACACACACACACACACACACACACACACACACACACACACACACACTAGCGGATCCTGGCAGACGTTCTGCCCTTTATTTCCCTCTATCTCTCTTCGTCTCCCCCTTCTCTTCACCTCCCTGAAAAATTGTAATAGAATGTTCAAAGAATATCATCCTATAGATTTCGGTGTGAGAAACTGTGTTTTAGACCATTGGCATATACATTTTGGTTTTGAATGTTTTAGTATGCTTCATGTAGGAGTTATTAAACGATATAGATTCAAAACATCTTACCGAGTGTGTTACGGGTTGCATTTGACATGGGTAATGAGTTTTGCTCTACAGCGCCATTTAGTGAATGTTTAGGATATTTTAATAGTTATTCTGTCATTCGGGTCGGAAATGAATTCAACAAATCAGAGATAATTAAAAGTAGTTCAGCCTTTCTTAAGTTACAAATGCGGTAGCTGACCGGACTTTGTATTAAAAAGAATGTATTATAGAGAAAATAAATATTCAATAAAAGAACCACAATCAAGTATTTAAATGGCGTATCAGCCAGACATTTTGCTTTATCGAAGCTATGTTTTTGCTGTATGGGTTGCAGACGGGTTGATTCTCTTCAGTAAAGCACCTTGTAATACACGATATTTTTCGTTTTGATATCAGGCGTAAGAACAAATGCAGCGGATGGTTTGCTGACACGTGAACATGCTGCGTACAATTGACCATTAGAAAAACATGCATTTTTATAGACCACAAGCACGCGTGTATTGTCCCTGAGATTTGTTAATCGTCATGTCAAATGCAAGGCGTATCGGATATTGAGTTCGTTTAAACTCAAAGGGTGAATCGGTTGGGATCGTTGGAATCTTCGGAATGAGAGCTTCCTCCTTTCCGCTTTGAATTTTCCTGGCAGTATCGTCGCCTGAAATACATTCATCATCAGTTTCCTTACACCAAACGCCTTCCATTGCATAGCTATGGTTGGTTTAGATTTCTAAGCATGATGACTACCGAGCCAACCTTTTGTTGTAAATTATGCTCTGGTAAGCCAGGCACATTCATTGAGTTTAAAAATTCAGTTGGATTGTTTGTGGCTGCGTCTTCGTTTGTTACACAGACAATAGATTTGAATGAATGCAAATTACCGAGGATTTGATTCTGCATTACGAATTTTTAGGTCATCCACATCTTTGTTTTTAGCCACCAAAATTGCTCGCTCAGTCAACAATGTTATTGTGGGGTTATCAATGATGATCGGGAATATTTTGTTGAGCTCGTATTTGGGTGAGACGAAAATTTGAAGGAAATGAAATCAATCCGCCGCACAGAAACATAGCCTTTATCGATGTTCAGCCAATGCTTGGAGAAATCTTCAGCAGACTGATCGTTCAGCAAAGCCCCTCTCATGATGCTGCCAGCTGAAGTTTCTTCACATAGCGCCACAGATTTGATGATTTGAGGCAAGCGTTATTTCATGGGCAGCAGTCCATCTTGGAATGACAGGTAGTGTTTTGCAGAAATCACCCGACAGTAAAAATCATAGCGCCTCCAAAACATCTCGAGTCATTGCGCAGATCTTTCAATGCTCTGTCAAGTGCTTCTAATACGCGTTTGTGCGCCATTGTACATTCGTCCCATATGAAGATTTTAGAAACTACTACTAAAACTTTGGCCATTGCGGATTGTTTCGCAATGTTGCATGTCCGTTGTTCAGTAGTTTGAAGGTTTAACTTCAATTTTAACGCTGAATGAGACATACGACATCCTCCTAACAATGTGGCCGGTATTGCAGAAGAAGCAACTGCTACCGCAATGTCGGATCCCGCATGAACTGTGGCCAAAATTAATGAATGAGACATGTCTTTCCCTTTCCAGCCAGTTCAGAAAAAAATAAGCCACCATTTCCATCATCGATTGCCTTTTTAATGTATCATACACATCCTTCTGTTGGGAGTTCAATAGGGGTACATTTTTTGACCAGATGGATCTAATTCATGTCGATAATATCCACGTTTACGTTCCAATTTTCGATTAAATGCTTCATTCATTCCACGAACTGTCGCTGGCATTACTAACCTGACTAACACATTTCCACACGTGAGGAAGCCTAACACATATCTTCGATCAAGAGCAAAGCCTGGTTATGCATCTCATCATTCACCTCGAGATAGGAAATCCTTGAATTGACAGAATTCGACGTAAAATGTCTTCTGACATGTTTTCCTTATATACAAATATGTTCCACGGGTCACGTGGATTCGATGGGAAGCGTGTCGAAATTATGAGAGCATATAATGTGCGTGTCTGACTTGGAGATGCAGAAATAATTGCTTCAGCGATTGTCGTGTCCCAATGAGTACCGTTTTCAAGCAAATTGAGCTCTTGACGTGAAGCACGAAATGTTCGTAGTGATTTAAACGACGTTGGCCCACGAATATTTACCAGCAATAACCGTAAATAGAAGCATTCATCATTCTTCGGATGAGCTGTGTAAATACGACCAAGGGCATCAGTGGAACGCACATCCGGACCACCAGAAACGCCATCGCCTTGCTTCCGACGTTGAAACTTCTTCGGTGTACCGTTCCAGGTGTAGCTCCCTCGCTGTCGTCTCCCAGCTCAGTATTAGTTCACATTACGACGTTCCCCAGCTCCTTCTGTCCTGCTCGATGTCACCCCGGGCCACACGGCAACGCCCAGCAACAATGAAGCTCGCAGTTTGAATGGAAATTGGATTAAAATGAATTGATATAAAAATGAAAACCAAAAATGTACTAGAATGTTCAAGAAACTTTCGTCTTATAGATTACGATGACTCTTTAAGGCATTAAAATTTACCTTTTAATGCCCTTAATACCCTAGCCGCTTCATTTGTGAGTAATTTAAGGATATGTAGTTAAAAATAAAGCTGACTGTGTGTTGCGGGTTGCATTTAGAATGACTATTTCCTCTTGTTTTTGTTAATTTTTCCGATATTTTAATAATTATTCAGCTCTTCTGGGCGGAGATGAATACAAGAAATCATAAATAATTATAATTGGTCCAGCCGTTCTTGTCTTATAAATGGTGTAACTAACTATAACAACTTTGTTTTATATAAAGATTTCTTGTAACAAAAAATATCGTTTATAATTCTGGAATACAAAGTCACTATTTATGATACAAGTGGTAAAAGTGATCTTTTATTTTGGGAGGAGGAAAGGTTGCGAAACGAGCCTTATAGGCCGAGTGGCGCAATTCTCAGAGCAAAATAAAATCACTTTTACCACGTGTGTCATAATCTATATTTCACACAGACTTATTAACATTCTGTCCTTTAGTCCATTTTCCTTTTTGTCCATTTGGTTCTCTTTATCTTTTCGGTCAGACGAATATATTTTGTTGCTTTCATTGCATTCACAGATTCCTCAGCTCATCGAGCGTTGTTTCACTTTTAGCAGTGCTAAAAGCTTTTAGCATTCTAGATATGCCCTGAAAGAGCCGCTAATGATCATATATATATATATATATATATATATATATATATATATATATATATAATATGAAGTAACGTAGCCCTGGAGACGTTCTACCCTTCGTCTCCCCCTTCCCCTCTCCCCCAGCTAAAATGTAATAGAATGTTCAAAAAGTCTTATCCGGTAGATTACGGTGTAAAGAAACTGTTTTTAAGGCCATTGGCGTGTATTTACGTGAAAACCCGTTGCGCAGTAATGTCGGCGGGGCGACGGCGCGAGTGGGAGACGCGCACAGCGGCGTCGCGTGTAACGGTAGGGGGAAGGGGGAGAGCGGGGTGATTAGGTACTGAAGACACGTAGGGCGACGCAGCGCACAGCTCCGCAGGACGTGTCGCGGTCTCCGCCCGCGTTCGCTCGAGGTGCTCGTGAAAGGAGACGGGTGAGGTGGAAATTGAGCAAAGAGAGAAAAATAAAGGGGTTAACTGGGTGCACGTATTGTCGAGGAGCCTTAAACTCCTTGTCAGCCTGTAGGGTATTCGTACGTTCGGAGAAATACGCGGAAGAAATTTCAAAGAAACAGAGGAAGGCCGAAATGTGGCAATCACCAACCCGATCCCATTTGTAGGGTTTTTACGGCACATTCTTAATTTATGAATAGACGCTTATGTAATAAGAAATTGGAACAGGAGAGTGGTTGGCACTCCAGAACGTATATCGGCCATAACTACGTAGTTATGTAACTTCCATAAGCCACAGCGCTTCCATTTGTGTTAACTCAAGGAATCCTAAGTTGGTTGTGGAACCGGAATCTAAAATGTTTTAGAACGTAACAAGTGATACATTTGTAATTCATTGATTTTCTTCTGTAAAATTGGGAAGGAAAGGCATAGTTTCTCTACTTTTTTAAGGAACAGCACGCAACGCACAAGCTCTTGATTTTTGTTTCTTAGTTGTTTAGTTCTTGTTACCTCTATATATTGTTAGTTACCTCTATGGCCACTTTTGATTCAAAAATCCTGTTCGGGGGTGGTTGGCACTTTTCAGTTGGAATTGGTTAGCGTAGTGTCAACCATGTATCGACACTGGGCTATTCTCTGGCACGCTACCGTAGGAAGCGCTTTTAGTTAATTCCTCGAGGGCGTAGTATTCTCGTGCTGTGGATCTATTCTTCCGCTACGGCTCACCGAGTGCGGCGGGGCAGGAACAACGGTCCGGAGCGGCGCGAAAGAGCTGTGCTCGCCGCTGCTGCAGAGCTCGCTGGCGGAGCGAGGCAAGGCTGGGCTGGGCGGGGCTGGGCTGGGCTGGGCGGGGCTGGGCTGGGCTGGGCGGGGCTGGGCTGGGCGGGGAGGGGCTGGGCTGGGCTGGGCGGGGCGGGGCGGGCCGGCAGGATGGGGAGCGGGCAGGAGCGTGGGGGCTGCGCGGCTTGGATGGCTGGAGCGGGGCGGGGAAGGGAAGAGAGGAGCGTGGTGTGGCGACGCAAAGCGAGGAGGAGCGTGGCATGGCGTGGAATGGAGTGGGCGGTTGCCAAGAGGATCGTGACGAGGAGGGGTGGAGCGTGCCCTGTCTGGGAGGAGAGGAACGGGGCGTGCCCTGTCGAGCGGAGCGTGCCGTGCCGTGTCGGGAAGGGGTGGAACGTGCCCTGTCAGGCCGGGGAGGGCGTTGCGTGCTGTTCCGGGGAGGGGCGGTGCGTGCTGTGCCGTGCCGTGTCGGGAAGGATGGAAACGTGCCTTGTCAGACCGGGGAGGGGCGGTGCGTGCTGTGCCGTGTCGGGGAGGATGGAAACGTGCCCTGTCAGACCGGGGAGGGGCGGTGCGTGGCGTACCGGGGAGGGCGTTGCGTGCTGTTCCGGGGAGGGGCGGTGCGTGCTGTGCCGTGCCGTGTCGGGGAGGATGGAAACGTGCCTTGTCAGACCGGGGAGGGGCGGTGCGTGCTGTGCCGTGTCGGGGAGGATGGAAACGTGCCTTGTCAGACCGGGGAGGGGCGGTGCGTGGCGTACCGGGGAGGGCGTTGCGTGCTGTTCCGGGGAGGGGCGGTGCGTGCTGTGCCGTGCCGTGTCGGGGAGGATGGAAACGTGCCTTGTCAGACCGGGGAGGGGCGGTGCGTGCTGTGCCGTGTCGGGGAGGATGGAAACGTGCCTTGTCAGACCGGGGAGGGGCGGTGCGTGGCGTACCGGGGAGGATGGAAACGTGCCTTGTCAGACCGGGGAGGGGCGGTGCGTGCTGTGCCGTGTCGGGGAGGATGGAAACGTGCCTTGTCAGACCGGGGAGGGGCGGTGCGTGGCGTACCGGGGAGGATGGAAACGTGCCTTGTCAGACCGGGGAGGGGCGGTGCGTGCTGTGCCGTGTCGGGGAGGATGGAAACGTGCCTTGTCAGACCGGGGAGGGGCGGTGCGTGGCGTACCGGGGAGGATGGAAACGTGCCTTGTCAGACCGGGGAGGGGCGGTGCGTGCTGTGCCGTGTCGGGGAGGATGGAAACGTGCCTTGTCAGACCGGGGAGGGGCGGTGCGTGCTGTGCCGTGTCGGGGAGGATGGAAACGTGCCTTGTCAGACCGGGGAGGGGCGGTGCGTGGCGTACCGGGGAGGGCGTTGCGTGCTGTTCCGGGGAGGGGCGGTGCGTGCTGTGCCGTGTCGGGGAGGATGGAAACGTGCCTTGTCAGACGGGGGAGGGGCGGTGCGTGGCGTACCGGGGAGGGCGTTGCGTGCTGTTCCGGGGAGGGGCGGTGCGTGCTGTGCCGTGTCGTGTCGGGGAGGATGGAAACGTGCCTTGTCAGACCGGGGAGGGGCGGTGCGTGCTGTGCCGTGTCGGGGAGGATGGAATCATGCCCTGTCAGGCCGGGGAGGGGCGGTGCGTGGCGTACCGGGGAGGGCGTTGCGTGCTGTTCCGGGGAGGGGCGGTGCGTGCTGTGCCGTGCCGTGTCGGGGAGGATGGAAACGTGCCTTGTCAGACCGGGGAGGGGCGGTGCGTGCTGTGCCGTGTCGGGGAGGATGGAAACGTGCCTTGTCAGACCGGGGAGGGGCGGTGCGTGGCGTACCGGGGAGGGCGTTGCGTGCTGTTCCGGGGAGGGGCGGTGCGTGCTGTGCCGTGTTGCAGAGGAGAGGAGCGTGCCGTGCCTTGTCAGCGAGGGCCGGTCCTTGCCGTGTGGGAGCGGAGCGCGTGGCAGAGCTTGGCAAGGCGTGGGAGGCGACGCTGGTGAGGCGGGCGATTAGCACGTGGCGGCACGTACGTAGCTCCGTAGCGGTGGTGGCGAATGGAAGAGGCTGTGGAGGAAAGCGGGGAACGTGCCTCGGTCGTGCCTTAACAGGCGTAGCACGTGGGTGGAATTTGTGGAGGATGGGGGGACCGACAGAGTGGATCGGCATTCTGACGAAGGATAACAGTCGATGATCCTGGCCGAACGATAGTGGTCACACTGAGTGAGTATTCGTCTGAACCCACCGCCAAAGGTTGCTCAAGGCATCAACTGATGTCTCCGCAGTCTGACCTGGAGGTCTTCTAGTTCAAATCCCGACGGTCGCCGTATTTTCCACACTGACTTCATAGCTAATTGGTTGAATTCAGGCGCTGCCGAGATGAGAATTCTAGTGCGGGGGTGTCCAGCTCGCAAGGCCACAAGGACCACCATTGAAACCTTTCATATGGTTGTGCGCCATATATTCTTTTCTCGGGCGATCCACACCTGACTTCCCCGTATTATTGACCTCGGCAATTTGCCCGGCTGGTCTGAAACGGGAGGGGGGGAGGGAGTGACTGGAACCACGCGTGCCTTACCATGCACAACGCAGTGAAACACATTGGGACGATTTCGAATTCGTGAATTTACTAGAATAAAATCCTTAAATTTAAACGTAACCAACTATTACACTAAGTGGGTGTTGGTCCCACCAGGGCGCGGGTGAAAGGGACATTCAGTATTGACTAATAAGCTTTCATGGGCCACAATCATTGGCACCGCGGGCCGCTAGGTGGACAACCCTGTTCCATTGGGCGGCGGCTCTGATTGTGAGTTTTCCATTGTTTCTTCGATCAACACCAGCCGAATGCCGGGGTAATACCCAAAAAACGTGCCACGGACCGCTCGCGATCTTTCCTTTCTCTTCTTTCTCCTGTCCTCACCCCATACTTACACTCACATTTATATGCAGTACTCTACCACACTTGTCGGAAACTTAGAGCTCGTCCCTGCTGGGGCGGTGCCACGTTAGAGGGAGATACCACGTTAGAGGGAGATACCTGTTCGTGGAAATGTTGTCTAGGCTATCCGGGACGAGCCGCGTCAATGTCATGGTGGCTAACGTTTCGGCCAGCGTATTGTGGCCTTCCTCAGAGCGTACTGCTGAGCGTACTGGTCGTGGAAAATCCCGTCATGCCGATGTATGTCGGAACCGGATCTCGCCAGCCAGCGGGGGAAGATTGCAGCCACATCACATGATGCGATGAAAACACGCACTACACTGACGGGACTACGGAGCTTAGCAGTTGACGCGCCCGGAATCACTAAAAGTCAATCAATCAATGAATCGTGAAATGTAAACATTGTCATTGCCAACAATAGTATTTAATATAAGAGCAGCTTTCGATGGCTTAGCCATCATCATCAGTTGTCTGCTGGATGGAAGCCACAAAACGACTACTCCTCCCACAAAGACAACTGATGATGATGGCTAAGCCATCGAAAGCTGCTCTTATATTAAATACTATTGTTGGCAATGACAACGTTTACAATTATTTCATGAAAAATGCCAACGATAACGCACCACAACACCTATAATCAATGAATCGTCCCCACTAGATGCCCTTCATGAAATGATTACGCACAGGTGGCGAGTAATGGAAGCGAAATGAATCAAAAACCGCTCGCTGATACCTACTTCATTGATTGCATGACTCCCAGTAGTGTGTGCTGCAGGGCAACAGCGGGAGGAGACGGCGCAACAGAGAACAGGGAAAGGAGCGGTCGTGGGACGGGAGGGAAAGGCGCATCCGACAAAGGAATCGCAGGGAGACGAAACGGAGCGACGTGGAGCGAGTGTGAGATAGGGAACGCCGTGAGCAGAAATGAACGGGGAGGCCGGAGTGGGGCAGAGACGTCGTGGTGGAGGAAAGCAGGATAATAAGGGGCTGCGGATTCGTACTTCAGGGAGAGCTTAGCGTCGCCGTGCTCTGAGGAGAGACGACTAATGTATTTCGTGCTGGAGGTATAATGATGTGTACCCCTACGTCTAGAGATGATATCCGATTTCGTGTTCAGATATAATATCTTTGACCCCGTTGAATAAGCTGGTAAGTCAGGAATGCTTAAATTTTGCTGGAGAAAAAAAATTAAGTGAAGTAAATGGGATTAATGATATTCAAACAAAAGTGATATTCAAACTTAACTATATGTGTGTAGGTTTCGTTTGAAATCATTAATCTCTGATTTACAGCATCAGCTAGAAAGTTGTTTTTTTGGCTCTCCTGTAAAATTTCATGACTTACCAGCTTATTCACAGGTCTCAAAGATATATCTTCTAATATATTATTTTTAACTTGACAAAATGTATTTCATTTTCTCTTTCAGTACACGTGTAAACGGACTTCAATATGAGCAGGATTTTATTAAATTGCGTAATTCTAATATTGCCTTTTTACTATTTTGAATTATTGCTAAAAATGTATTTCGGGGTTTCAGTGTTACTTAATGAATGGTTCTCTTATATTCCGAATTCTAATGAAATTATATTATTGTTTAAGTTGGGTTGGCATATGGTCCAAATTAGTGTGTAATTCGAACAGTATTATTGTCACCTAATTGCCTTTTGACAGAACCATCAGAATAAAGTATCTTAGTGGAATTATTTAATAGGCACCATCACCGAATTTTTTGTTGATCGTAGAGTTTGGATTTTAACTTAATTTCTCAAATAATAATTTCATCCACACTGTGCTTCTAAAAAGGAACAATCACAGATTCTAGTATTCCGCATTGTTTAGAAATTTTACTGCTTTCATATCACAACATAAAAAACAAGCTGTGAAAATTGTTTCAAAACCCTACAGGAAGAGGTAGAAAAAACAAATGTTTTGTTTTTACTTTTCTGTGGCATTATATACAGTGCTTGAGTTGGAAAGTAAACAGAGAGGTCGTGAATTAACTCGAGGAGCAAAGTTTGGAATTATTGCAGAACAATAAATAAGAGTTGCGTTTTGTTATTTATAGCATCCCATTATCCAAACAAATCAATTTTCCTTTGTTACCATGTGTAGTATTTTCAATCCTGAACATGAAACAGAGTATTACCATTGTGTCTCCTCAAGCTCTGTCATCGCCGCAACCATTTTTTTGTGCAATCTCTTTGTTATACTTCCAGTGCTTTTTGCATGTACTAATTAATAGGGAAAAAGTAACAAAAACTACCTTTCTCGTTAGGATTTGGCTTCTAGATTTTTCACGATTTGTTTGTGGTCTTTTCAACATTATGTTGTAGAATTATGAAATAATTCAGAATTTGAATATTCTGTATAAACATTACTTTTATGTTAACTTACTATAAACTAATTTCTTGTTATCCAAAATGCCATCCTTTCTTTATCATGTGCTTCAACGGGGTCAGTACTAGTGATGTGACATCAATGTTCAAAAGCAGTGTTAGCATACATCGATTTTCAAAATGAAAACATCGATATTAAAATATATCGCCTAAAACTCATCGATGTTTTTCAACATCAGTGTTCTTAGACTGGTTTAGTAACCTATAAAATTAAATTCGTGTGCATTAAAATTTAAATTGACGATGTTCGTGTTGATGAATTCGCCGAAGAGAAGGAGAAGGGGCAGACCCTATGCCCACCGGGTATTTGTTGACCATCTGTCAATATGCGAAATTAATATGAAGAAAGAGGCAAGAGAGAGTTTGGTGGAGGAAGGTAGTACAAACAGCATTCCTTTGTACACGAACTATTGTGATATGGCAGTTTTTCATTCAGGAACAAAACATCAAACACAAAATATCGATGTTAAAAAACATCGCCGTTAATACATCGATGTGTTGAAAACATGGACAGCGATGTTGCATCCCTAGTCAGTGCAGAGCCCTCGGAGAAGAAGTCGTTTGCGTTTTGAATTGAGCCTTCACCTGTGCGATTGATTCTCTGATTTTTCCGAGCGTGTCAAGTATTACTCGCGCAACTTCCCTTGAATGATAGGTTGAAGAAGAGCGGGTAGAGTGGGGATATTAGTTAAGTAATCAGCCACTTGATTTTATGAAGCAATGCCAATCTCTGGAGAATCAGTTATGCCTTCGCCAGTTTCTCAGTAATTTGCGTTCTAACTTTTTCAGGATTTCGAGGTATCTCCTGTGATGGATTTTCACCTGCTTCGGTCATTTCTTTAGGTTTGTTTTGGAGGAAATTACGGACTGGAGTTCTTGTTTCCAACAAAAAATAGATTTGTATTTCGCCCGAGTGAAGATGTGCCTGGAATATTCTCATCAGCGCTCGCTACCAGATTTTGCCTTCAACTGTTGCTTGTGCCAGAGAGGGAGAAGCAAGGACATCGTTCAAGAAAAGTAGCGCGATTAATACTATGGTCGTTTGTCCCTTACGTAGTGTGCATGGTACATCCCGTATTGTGGCGATGTTCTTTTCTCCGATACAGCGCCGACATACACTTAGGCTTGCGGGAAGGCTAGAACGTTTCCCCTGCGGGGTGCCGCTCCAATCGGGATGTATGCAAGCTCATTAGCATCTGTGTGTGTGTGTGTGTGTGTGTGTGTGTGTGGAGGGAAACTACCGATCAGAGCAGCCTGCCGCCAGAAATCTCGTGCAGGCAATGGATGAATGCGACCAAGATTCCAAGGGTTCAAAATCCGCCACTTACGAAATTGGAACCCTAGGTCGCTACAGTGAAAGCAGTCATTGCCCGGAGCCAACACAGCCGGTTTGAAAGTGCGAAAGAGGCTCGCCTTGGACCTGCGTCATTGATCTAATTATATCTGAAACCGCGCATCTGCATCTGTATTGTGGTTCTCGGCCGGCAACAGTCACCTCGTCCTTCCTCATTTTCCTCTGTGATTCATATTGCCTCGCTTGAGCGTACACTATTCTGGGTCTGAGAAACGATACGTCTTGTAAACCAGAGCAGGCATTTTTCCTCGTTCTTCTAGTGCTGATTGAAGCATTTTATTCAATATGAATGTAATCTCGTCAAGTCATTGAAAAATGTTTATAATTAATTTCAAGTGTGTACGTCTAAACAGAACATTTGCCTGAAAGTCGGATGTCTAATTAATTATCAGTGTGTTACAAGGACCCTTTCAATTAAATATATATCATAGCATCTCTTGCAGGTCCTCTCCGATTGGCTGTTTGAAATGCGTTTTCTTGATTTCCGTTTCAGAACTGTAGTTTTAAAGATCCCTAAAAACGACAGCAATTTGTGAAAGACGCTATCTTCAATTTCAGCCATAAAGGCTGGAATTGCACGTCGTGAATGTAAAAGGTTATGCAGTGTTTTAAAGGTGTCATAAAAACAAAAATTTGAGGTTTCATGAAGATTATGCCAATTTTCTCTTTTTAATACTTTGCTCAAGAACGCTATTTTAATTGTCAAATAAAATGCCATATTTCACATTTACGACTCGATTGCATGGTAGGCTTCTAGAAAGAATTATCCTCGCTTTGTTATCTTTGAACACACTATTTTGCGGAATTGTGTATTGATTTAGGTAATATTTTTTTGTTATTTAAGGTCGCATCAATTTCTAGGACATTAGCGACCACTATTGCTTGTAACGGTATGGTAACTGTGAGGATGACACGATATGATGATGATAGGGGGTGAAAGGGCGAACACAATACAACCATGCCAGAGGCGGGAGTCGAACCCGCGATCCTTCGATTCGAGATCCCTACGGCATTACTGATTTAGCGATTTCGGCCACCGGATCGGCTAGTAATGTTTTCATTCTCATAATTTAGTGCATTTCGTAGTAAATTTATAGAATTCTCTCTTGCATTGCATTTGTGATTACGCATCCACTACATTTACGATGGATTTTGAATCATTGATTCAATCGCTCTTTAGTATAGCTCTGAAGAAGGCCACAGCAAGGTGGTCGAAACGTCTGCACAATTGACCGAGACGCGGTTCATCCCGGATAGCCAAGAATGTATTGTCTCCGGCCGCGGAAGCCTACGGACGCATATTGATTCAATCGAATTATTCCTCAGAATATTTAGTCCCATTGTTAATGTGTCATCTTAAGGTCACGTGCTGGAAGGAGAGGGGTCATCCAATCGGAAGCTTCAAAATCAAAACTGTAAGTAGTATAGAAGCTCCCGAATGAATGAGTGTCTTCTGCTTCCAGGGCGTGACTCTGAGAAGACACTACATTTAAATCAGGCAATAACTCCAGAATTTTATTGTTGAATAAATACAAGCGTAGACCTATGATGGGGATGGGCAAACTTGAATGAAAATACTGAACGATACTGAACATGGCTTCTTAATATTATAATTATTAGAGAGAAAAAAGATTGTGTGTTATTCTTTCTCGTCAAGATACGCATGTTCATAGGAGTGGGTTTACTTCCATAAACAGTAATTTTCCCTAATGTTATAATGAAATTAATAACCCAAAAGGTTGTTCTACGCCACTGTCGTTTAGTTTAAAATATAGCTTTTAATGCAATATTGTTGAATTTAGGCGAATCTTCAGAGAGAATAATGAAATGTGCCATTAAGACTAAGCCGAATTAGTATGGACGAATAAAGAACAAACGATACACCATGAGCATAAAACCGCCCGCAATTTTCTTCGTCCGGACCCGATCGTTAAAGTGCTTTAACGATTATGCGAGGTGTCGGAAAGCGTACATGACTGATACGACTGCCATATTTGTCGTAATTCGGAAGACATACGAGCCCGGATACCGCACGTGATTTGTTTTTTACGATCAAGTAAAGTAAATGAATGAATGTAATGCCTGGAAATCATGTTTAGTGAGTGTTGTTTAATATCGCTATTTAATGAGTGGCGATTCAAAAAGTTGTGCATGTTAAGGAAGTTGGGTTAATGTTAGCTTAGCAAAAAAATGATTTTTTTTTCGACGTAGCCGCAGGTCGGTATGGTGGTGTTCGATCGCATCATGATGGTATTGATCAGAGGATACTTAATCGTAATTGCAGTGCACCCGCCTTTTGCGTTTTACTGCTAGGTGTAATTAGTTTGTGTAGGTTCGCGACGAACCTTAGTCGTTTGCCAGTTTGGCGATTTGTTAAGTCATATTTGTGACTCATTTTAGAGTGTGTTTCGCCCTATGCCCCTAGTATGTCTGATTGAATTGTATTATTATAATTATTATAACCTTATTTTAAGTGTCGAGTCTCGGACCAAGAGGCCCGCTCTTCCCTCTGACCACACATATTTCGCTCTGCTCCTTTCACTAACTAGCAGAGAATGGAGCTATTTCTGGGCGAGAAACAGGCGATTTCAATTTAGCTCAGAGGCGTCATTTAGGCTTGAGGATCTTTTACATGCAAGTAAATCTACTAACATGGGACTATGCATGGGACTACTAACATGGTAAATCTACTAACTTTACTTCCCCTCCGAAGGAAGGCGTACGAAGGATTTTTTCGCTCCTAAAAATCCACGGCTTCGATCGGGTTTGAACCCTCCAACTTGGGTATAACAATCCGACACGCTAACCGTTACACGATCGCCGCCGTCGATTTCCAATTTGATGCGAGTTAACTGACGCGCATTTCCAAGTCGACGGCGAATGTCTGGCCTTCGGCCTCCGCGATTAACGTTAAACATCCTTACGTTCAGCCAACGTAACATTTCCATTTCGTTTATCCATGCGCTTTAGCCGTTTGTCAAAAAAAATGCTTGTCTATCTTAAGTGGAAAATAAAAACTCACCCAAAACATGCTTGACGGGTGTGGAGAGAGATAATTTGAAATGCAGATACAAAGATTATTCGATTAAATTCTACTTGTCGCATTTTGTTATCAAATGATACCGATCTCCCGTGTAGGCCTTGTAGTGTGGCAGAGCCCAGCTATGCGTCTTGACATTAACTTACATCTCTCAGCGACTGCTGAGAAATAACTCACCCGATGTTGTCACTGAATACACCTATTCTGTTTCTGAACGATTATCTTAAATAAATTGAAATTACGTTCAAATTGATGAGACGTATTCATTCAGTCAAAACAAAATACAGTTATCTATCTCTATCGGCAAAAGTCCATCTTTGTGTTTTGTGGATTTTAAGATTTTACATATTGATATTATGGCAATTTTACGTACAAAAACCTTCCTTGTTCTGACGCCAACCTTCTTAACATTTTGAACCTGCTGCGTCACATCTCTTATAAATTATTTGTGAAATTATTGATATTGAAATAATTATTCACGAAGGCGTATCGTACATCATATAAGCTTTTCTCTGCTTACGGACCAACTCTCATCAACAACCTTTGGTGTCCATTGTAATGCGTTCTCCGAACAACTTACCAACACTTTACTGTTCATCAAACGTGTTTCTGTGGGAGATCATAACGTAAGTATGAAAGTACTAATTTATTGATTCTTTTTAAATATATGTTTTTATGGCAATTCATTGTTGATCATAATTCTCAGGTAATTCAAAATTGCCTTCCCTACCTCAAATGCTACGTCATGAGAGAATTCATGTGATATCCTGTCGTTGTGAAATCCTAAATCTATTCCCGCTAATGAAGACTAATCACTCACCCCAGGGTGACAAAATTGTCGATACACACCACCATAGCTTGTCAGATAGACGTACGAAAAGGGAATGAACTTTTTTTCCCGGAGCGAAAAGTCCAAGAAAATCGCTAAACGCTGCACTTAGCACTCGCTGCACTTAGCACTCGCTGCACTTAGCACTCGCTGCACTTAGCACTCACTGCACTTTGCACTCGCTGCACTTAGCACTCGCCGCGCTTTGCACTCGCTGCTGTTTCTTAAATCCATTTGCAAATTTTGTGTATTTCGCATCTAAAATGTTACACCCTACCTTACGCAAACACAATGGTGCAGGAACAAAAACTTAGCATGTTTATGTACAGATTGTAAGGGAATGATTTATAAAACTCGTGCTAGCAAAGTGGAGCAAAATTATCTGGAATATTTTCAGGAGGATAGCAATCCCCAAATTTTTATTTGCAGAAATACCATCATCACGGATAACCGTAATTCCATGTCGCGGGTGTGAAATCAATTCTGAATCGCTGGGAATAAGAGATAGGATCCCAACGATTGGTTCCAATTGTGAGGCCCCTAGATCTTGAGCGATGGTTGAAGTCTGATCTTAAGGCTTTGAGAGCTGGTCGATCTTTACGTTTTGTCGTTCCGTCGTCGAATAACAAAAAAACTTTAAGTTTTCTATGATGAAAATTTGCTAGCATACTCGTACTCTCTGGGGTTTGTTTCATGATTTCCACTTAGTAGATACCACAACATTCTAGTATTTGTACTTTCATTAGGAAAATCATGTACTCCATGTATGTAAAAAAATTCTTCCACTGTATTAGATGAATCGTTTTTCCTTAATTTTCTTCCTTTTCTTAATATTTGCTCAGTAAATTACTCTCTTTGCCACTGGTTCAGTTTAGGTAATATACCGCGGAAACCTACTCGTCAGTGGCGTCTCTTGCACTTTTCTTAAGAGGAACAGGGACAATGAATATACATATATTCAATTACGTAAACTACTTCAAATGAAACATGCAACAAAATAGATTACTTGCGTCGACTTACAATAAGGTAAGTGAGAAAATATCTTTCTGATCGGGTTGCCCATTTCAATGGGTGTTACACCAGCGCACGATGTGCAACTACTCTGTACCCCAGGAACACTGCCCACTTCCGAATTCCTCCTGGCTCCTGCTGGCGTGTGACAACATCAATGTCCCGTGACTAGTTCGTATAGTTGAAAGTGACGCCTGTAGACCGCAGTTCGTTAAAAGATTTCCTTTAGCAGTTTAGCTCCATTAATACGTTTTCTCTTCTGGTCGCAGTAGCGCTGTAAAATGCGGGCGATTAACACACGAAAGTGTGAAATTTCCATCTTACAGCGATTTAGATCGTTTTAGCTGCGCGTAAAAGCGCTCGTCGTTTAAAACTCATTCAAAGTAAATAACCTCATAGTTATATACAAAAAAATACATTTTCCCCTCAAACATCAAAGCAAATATTCTGATTGATAATTACTTTCAGGAGAAAAAAATACGCGGGGACTATTTTCCCTTCCCTCGTTCGAGAAACGGCCTCCGATGCTCGTTCTCTTTGGCAAAACAGTCGGGCAGGTTCCGAGCGATGCGACCTGGGAAGTCGGGCGAGGTGAAGCGGGGAGGGAGAGGAATTTCATGGACCGTTTTCGGAAACACTCCCCCCCTTTTTTTTATGACTGAAGCTCCGAAGTTTCTGGCTGGCTCTGAACCGCTTGCACGTTGCCCTCGCCGCGAAACGTGGTTAATGAGGTCATCAATTTAACGAATCGCTTTTCTTGAGGCGGTCTTAAACGAGGAGCGGGCGTAACTATCAGCAGGGGACGGAAATTACCTCCTAAGTTTCGCTCATCCTCGAGGATTGTCACGAAAAATGGTTCTCGGTGCCTGCTGTGTAGTTCAGATTTTGTTTCGCAATTGCTGCGCACCTCGTGGCCAACAGTGAGGATATGTGCAGATTATGAAGTGAATAAAGTACAATTAAAAAAAAAAATTGTGAGAATAGGAAGTTTTTTTCTCGTTGTTACCAAAAAGGTTATTTTTTTCTGCTGTGTAGTTTAAATTTTGTTTCATTATTGTTGTACACGTCATTAGAAACATCATAATGACGGGACATGACGGATTACAAATTAGCTTTTAAGGTTTCGCTCATCCTGGAGGATTATCACGAAAAATGGTTCTTGGTGCCTGCTGTGTAGTTCAGATTTTGTTTCGCAGTTGCTGCGCACCTCGTGGCCAACAGTGAGGATATGTGCAGATTATGAAGTGAATAAAATGTAATTAAAAAAAATTGTGAGAATAGAAAGTTTTTTTTTCTCGTTGTGTAGAATGTTACCAAAAAGGTTACTTTTTTTCTGCTGTGTAGTTTAAATTTTGTTTCATTATTGTTGTACACGTCATTAGAAACATCATAATGACGGGACATGACGGATTACAAATTAGCTTTTAAGGTTTCGCTCATCCTGGAGGATTATCACGAAAAATTGTTTTTGGTGCCTGCTGTGTAGTTCAGATTTTGTTTCACAATTGCTGCACACCTCGTTGCCAACAGTGAGGATATACGCAGAATATTAAGTGAATGAGTGTAATTTAAAAAAATTGTGACAAAAGGTTTTTGTCCTCACTGTGCAGAATGTTACAAAAAGGGTTTTTTTGTTTGTTTATGGTGTGTAGTGTAAATTTTGTTTCATTATTGTTGTGCACATCATTGAAAACATGATGATGACGGAAATAATCTGAAGTATTGCTCATCCTGCAGGATTAGTACGAAAACTGATTCTTGCTGCCTGCTGTGTAGTTGAGATGTTGTTTCACAATTGCCAAGATAGTTTGAGGCGTCAGTAAAAACATTAACTAGCCTAGTAATTGTGGAACAGTACTCAGGGCATGAAGAGAAATCGTAACAGTTGAGATTTGATTTGATTGTTTCTTGTTTCCAGGCGCGCCAACTGCTATGGCAATTAATCTCTTAAGTGTAGTGTATGGTGTTTTATTTTTGTTTCCTTTTTTTTCAGCAATACATCCCTAAATTGAGGACGATTGGAAACCTTTTTTAGTTCTGTTTTGCTTCTTCGGTTTTATGCAACGATAACCGTGTAGCGTAGCACATTAAATCACGGAAGAATTGATGGGCTGGCGCGAGGAAAGGGGTAGAGCGAATGAAGATGGGCAAGGCGGAACCTTAAGAACGTCTCGAGTGAAGCAAGGGCGCAGTGTACTTTCTCCCCCGACGAACCTTTTTTTCGACGACATTGCCATTGTGCGCCCTTTAAAGAGGCCTTCGCGCACAATGGGCCCTCGAAGGTCATTTTGACTTATCGGTCGGAAGGATCCTCGGGTGGAAGTTCCTGCTAAAAGAACTGCGCGATAACCCTGCGGGTGCCTCTTGCGAATCAGTCTTCTCTAACCTTCCTACCATAACTTATGGATGTCCGATACGGGGAGATGCAGCCCCTTGCAATACGAAAGAATATATTTCCAAGAAATGCTCCAAATGCTCCTTGGTTCATTACAAATGAACACATTCCGCGAGAATTAATAATCTCAAAACTGGAAGAAACCATAGTCAAATTAGCAAACACTCTGCATATCTCCCGAAGTATTTTATCATTTACATCATCATCATGAAATTACATAATTTTTAACTTGGGAAAAATGCCGTATATCCAAGCATAAAATCAAGATTTCTTAAAGATATATTCAAACCTCTGTACGCCGTAACACCCTCAGCTCCTTAATATAAGCACTTACCTTCCTCTTTCTAATTAACAATCAGCAGTTAATTGCAGCAAGTGCAAACAGCTCATACTGTTATGCAAACAAATCGTCCAGACTGTTGCAAGAGTTTCGACACTTGCTTGTCAGATAGGTCGAATTCATTACCTCTCTGGAGGAGAATTCTAGCGGCCTGCTGCTCTGATCGGTAGTTTTCCGCGGTTTCTTCGATCGACACCAGGCGAATGCCGGAGCAGTACCCTAACAAACGGACCACGGACCGCGCACTATCGTTCGTTTTTCTTTCTTACCTTACCCTCACCCCTTACGCACACATGCACACTCTTGCATGCACTACACTACCACGCTTGTTGAGAGACCGACACGATCGGGAGCTCAGAGTTTGTCCCCACTGGGGCGGTGCCACGGTCGTGGGAGATACTTGTTTGGGGAAAATCCCCGTTAGTCGAAGTAGGTTCGCGCCATCCCGCGAAAAACACTCCCGGGATATGACTTCTGCTGTTGACGTGACCGGAATCACGAATTGTTCCATCAATCATTCTACTCATATATAATATATATATATATATATATATATATATATATATATATATATATATATATATATATATGAGTACGTGCGTGCTACTTTTTTTAAAACCATTTTGCATGGCGTTTTGTTTACCGGGATTTTTGCTGCCGCAAGCTACTGGTTCTCTCTATAATTGTAAAGATAGTATTTACGATGAGCAATATTATTTCCTATGTGCTCAGTTGTTGTTCCACCGATAATGGATTTCTTGCAAAGAAGTGGGCAAGGGGTAAGAGATTGTCATGAGGTTTTTTACTCTTTTTTTCCAACCGGGCCGAGTCGATGTGTGGCCGCACACCCCGAGTAAAACTGACTCGAATGATCTCTGTCTTCTTCTAATTTTCTCCAAGATATGAATTCGTAGTTGACCATATCATGAACGCGTTTTTCGAGTAACCCTTTACTAGTTTATTTTGCACTACACTCTGGTCACCTGTGCCTTGGAGACTTTTTTTCTCTATTGCTACGAACGGTAATCACATAACGAGCAGTAACTTATCTTTGTGAAGAGGAATAAATGTAATCCTTGATATCCAATAAGGAGTCTTCATTGCAAAGAATGCTGGGAATTGTTTACGTAGAATGAAACGACTGTGCGTTCTAAGAAATAAACATTTTTTGTGTGTTTTTGCGATCGATAGAGTCGTAAGTCATCTTAAAGAGTTCTGCTATTTGTTTGGTAGTTTGTCATGTCTTGAAATCAAGTACGATTTATGCTACCATTCTTCATCGATCTCTTCCAAAGCCCAGTAAACTAATGTGCATATTGCTCTCTGTTATTTAGAGCAGATAGTCGTGCAATGTTGCCAGACTGCCAAATTTTTCCCATAAATGGAGAAATATGCTGCTTGTTGATAGAAAATTACGAAACGGAAACTTTGAGTAAAGTTTTGGGAAATCCTTTAAAGGAATATATCTCGTTCAGTTGTAAAAGTATTTCTGTTATTTGAAAATGTAATATTGTACTGTTGTTTGTAAAAGAAAAAAAGTCATAAAATGGTAATACTGAAGCTTGCTTAAGAGATTCTGGTGGAAAATAGTGGTACCAATTTCTTAATAAAATTCAAACATACACATAGATGTAATTTTGTTTATTTGATTTGTACGAATTCGAAATACATTGACTCAAATTCATTTTCGTTTTTTTTTTATTCAACCGAAGATTAATATACTAGGAAACAGCTTCAGTTGAAAATTGATAATAAATTATCTGATCCAAACATAATTATATGCTAGTGGAAGGAATTGTATTATTTTAAATGCATTGGAATGAATTTCCGGTAAAATTATGGAAAATTGCTGTCGAATACTTGGTAACAGTGATGATGTCGATTGAAAATTAAAAATAGCACCTTTGCCAGTGAATAGAAACGGGATACTCGATATAACTCTCCTAGGCACATTTCATTTCACGCACATTTTATTTCTCAGAAAAGTCTGCTGATATTACTAAGGTTTCCGGTTCATATTACGAAGATTAGCATTGTGGTATTGGAAGATTGCACTTCCTTCCAAGAGATATTTTTAATACCCGATTCTGCAGGGCAAGATGTGAATCTTGCAGAGATGAATTGCGTATTAAATTGAAGGAAAGCGGATTTTTCGTGGGGGCGCCATCTGCGCAACCGTCTGAAGCAGCGGTTTTCGTCGCGTGAATGGAGGGTGAGGGGTGGGGTGGGGGGTGCGCCAAGTGGAATATTGAATCCGCCCTCCGACCTGTGCTGCCCTCTATAAGCTCCCCGCGCCGCCTTCGCCACCGTAGCAGTCTGCGGTAACGCAGATTCGATTGACCGCAGAGTCGCACTAGGGACAACCACGAATATAGCTGGCTCGAGAGAATGAGAATTAAAACTCGCGACCAGACATATACGTGGATATGGAACGCGTATTTTTACTGTTTTCGAGAAGGTTAACATCAGGTGTCAGAATCTTTAAACAAAATTATGCATATAAAAATCTTTACTTTCAGATACGTAAATTGTTATAGATAACACCTAAAAAATACGAGAAAGTAGCTTTTCGATATTTAAAGATGGAAATTCTTTAATCCTGCAAATTACGCTGTTTTGTTGTCGGGGTTACTCACAGAACGAATTCATTATCTTGGTCATTTACATTACCGTTCCACCTTCTTGATCATTCCTTCTCACAATCTGTCTTTCCCCTCTGTCTTTAGCGGATTGTCGTGTACTTTTTTATCTGTTACTTAAAACTGCAGAATGAGGTTAAAATGTTCTCCCTGTCGAAATGGAGTCCTGTTGATTAACACATTTCATATCACTTCTATGTCGCTTCTATTTAATTCTGTCGTTGATGTAGCAGTTGGTTAAGTGCTCTTCTTTCTCATTTTTCAATCCATTTTTTCTCACTTTATTTTTTCCTTTTTTTATACGGTATATCTTTTTATTTCGGCTCTTCCATTTTTTTTTCGTTCATCCCTCGCGTGAGTAATCGATCGCCCGCCGGGAAGGGGCGACGCGTGGGCGGGTGAGCTTTATACGAAATTAGTGGAACCGCCAATGCTTCGGTATTGCGTTGTATTATACTTCACACGCTACTGGGCACGTGATTGTTAATCACGTTTTCTGCTTCGCTCTGCAAACTTTTTTAATAGATGAAAGGCTTTCTCGCAATTATGAGTTTGTTTTATATCCTGATTTGAGCTGTCAAGTATCCTATTGTTAAAACGTTATCCCTCAAGTTTGTGTATGCATTTGATATGGCACTGTCTTGGACAAATGTGATGTACTTGTCCGAGATAACGTTCAAGTATCAATTCCGGCCGATATTTCACGAACGCTGGGGCAGAATTGGCAGCGAAGGCGCTCTTAATACTTGGTGGTGCTGCAGGTTGCGTAGCGTTTCTCAAGAGGGGCGCTTGTGTAAGCAGAAACGCGTAAAATCATCAACGCCCCATTTTGTGTCAGAGAAAGCCCGATAGGCAACGCACATATACGTTCGATTATGCCTATATTATTCAGGCACGAGCAAGAAATAAGTTTACAACGTTTTATCGCAATCGGATGAACGGTACGGCAGCGCATAAAATATGACATTGATCACATGATAAACAAACATTGGTTTTTATATATTAGATTATACAGTGGGGTTTTCCATGTGCTGATAGAAGTGGGGTCTGCCTATTTCCCCATTTCATCGTTGCTTTTTTTTACTTTTTTAGTCATTGGAATGTCGCTTTAATTCTGATTTTTCTTCCTTTTATTAGAATGTGCCTCGCAACATCACACGAAATAATGATCTTCATTTTAGGATATGCAAATTTTGTCCATATTCCCGAATAAAATTTGAAGAAAATAACTTTTCGATTTCAGAAAAAAGGGAAATCCTTCAAATTACGCTTTATCTTTTGATTTCGGACTTACTCACAGTCTGAATCCATGATGATCTATTTTCGTTCTACCTTCTTGGTCACTTTTCCTCTCTTTCTCTCCGAGTTGACTCTTTCTTTGCCTGCGCTTCACGACGTAACTTTCTTTCTCACGTTTCAACCACGTTTTTCCCTCAACATCTTTTATCGGATTTTTGCTTTTCTTCGTAAGAAGAGAAATTTATGTAATCGCGCGGCAGAAAACGTCGCAATTTTGCCAGAAAAAAAACAACCCTTTTGCCGGGTTCTGGTTTTTGTGGCGTTGCCTTCTCAGTTCCCGCGTTCTCTTATTTCTGTCGGTTCTTCCATTTCTTTCGTTCATCGCTCACGTGTGAGGTTCCCCGTTCCGCCGAGGTGACGCGCGGCCGCCGGCGTCGCGCTGATAAAACGTTTTTCCTTTCCGAAGCGAAGAGACGAAGGACCTCCATCGGCGTCGGAGACGGGCTGCATAGACAGCTCCCGAGAAGGTGGCCACAACTAGGAACATAAGACGTTCGAGTCGAAAGATTCAAAAGCATGAACAGTGTTTTGGGGTTGTTCTGGGTGAGATGACATTGCTGCCATCTTCGTGCTATATTAATAATAATGGTGATGAATTAATGATAGTGATTGGTGATGATGGTGATAATAATGATGGTGATAATGATGGTGATGATAATAATGATGGTGATGATAATAATGATGATAAAATTTATTGAAATAATTGGTTGCCCCGGCCGGCACTCGCCCCGGGCCTTATGGTTCACGCCCAGCTGCTCTAACCGCTAAGCTACCGAGACAACCAATGTGTGTGTATATATCTTAATATATATAAATCTCGTGTCACAATGTTTGTCCTCAAAGAACTCCTAAACCACTTAACCGATTATAATAAAATTCGCACACCATGTGCAGTTCGATCCAACTTGAAAGATAGGATAGTTTAAATCTCAAATTATAGTCGCAATTTTAATTTATTGCTAATTTATTACAAATTTGATTGTTGTAATAATTGTAGATAATTGTGACTGTCAAATAATAACAGACAAATAATTAGCAATAAATTAAAATTGCGACTATAATTTGAGATTTAAACTATCCTATCTTTCAAGTTGGATCGAACTGCACATGGTGTGCGAATTTTATTATAATCGGTTAAGTGGTTTAGGAGTCCATTGAGGACAAAAATTGTGACACGAGACGAGATTTATATATATTAAGAATACAACAATCAGCTAGCTGACCCGGCCTTGTTTCCGTGGCAGCACAACGCGTTGCACGCGTTGTGCTGCCACGGAAACAAGGAAAACCACATCCTTCCATTACAGGCATATTCAAAGCTAAGACATTGGGGAGACTTTACACGGTACATCCAAAGCAACGTGAGTGCTTCTATTTACGTTTGTTATTGGTGAATGTTCCCGGACCAACGTCTTTTGAATTTTTACGAACAGTTAACAAATCAATGCCAAAACATAGATTATACACCAGAGATGTACAATGAAGCAATTATCTGTTAACTCCAAATGATTCTAACAGATGTCGACACCTTTCGACTGGGTTGAGTAAGTAATCAATAGATGGCGCTGCTATGGTAAAAAATCAGCTCCAAGAATCAGGACAGCAGAAGGCCATGCACAAGAATCTCAATAACAGTGTAACGAACGTATTCAAGAGAATATCATAAGAACACTGTGACACGAGATTTATATATATTAAGATTATTTAACCTCCATTTAAAATTATTTTGCACTTATTATTTCAATGTGCTATGATAACATGTTTTTCAGTTCCTCTTTCTAATATTTAAACTATTATTATTATTTTCAGTCAAATGCCACCGAAAAAATCTAACCTCAACAACGCGAGCAGCAAAGGGTCACGACGCAAACGTGTTGAAAGAGCTCAGCAATTACCAGAACAAATCGAAACAAGAAATGCAGCTCAAAGAATCAGGACTGCAGAAAGTCGTACACAAGAATCTCAAGAACAGCGTGACGAACGTCTGCAACAGAATATTACGAGAACAAGAGCGGCACGAGAACGAAACATAGCTACAATACGAGGACTAGATCGACAAAGGCAACGGATCAGCCGCTCATTAACACGTGCATCATTCGTTCGGCTTGCCTTTGAATATGCACCAGATATTAACTACTCGGCGCATTCAAAAATTGCTATCGGTGGAATGGATAAAGTATGTCAATATTGTCAGGCATTGAAATTTCGGAATGAAGCAGCCGGCATGTGCTGCGCATCAGGAAAAGTTGTGCTGTCACCTCTACCCGCTCCGCCGGAGCCTTTATTATCCCTTCTTACTGGCAATTCAGATGATTCCAAATTATTTTTGCGTAAGATACGCAAATTTAATTCTTGCTTCCAAATGACGTCATTTGGAGCAACTAAAATTTGCGATCGTGCATCCGATGGACGTAATTTTGAAACTACATTCAAAATTCAAGGCCAGGTGTACCATAAAATCGGATCACTGATGCCAATGCCTGATAACAATCCGAAATTTCTTCAAATTTATTTTATGGGCGATTGTGAAGAGCGCGTGACGACTCGGTGCCTGTATAATTTTATTGAACAAGCAGAGGAAAGAGCAATTGTGATATTATTGGAAAATTTTTTAGAAGATCACAATCAACTAATTCAATTGATCAAAAGAGTTTCGCCACGACTGCAAAATGACAATTATCAAATCGTCATAAAAGCCGACAAAGTACCATTAGGTGAACATGCTGGTAGATTCAACGCTCCAACTGTTGATGAGGTTGCTGTTATCATGGTTGGTGATCCAGTTGACAAAAGATCTATAAAAATTACACGGCGAGACAACACTGTCAGTACGATTTCGGATCTACACCGTTCATATGACGCACTACAATATCCATTGATATTTTGGCAAGGACAAGATGAATATCACCTTAATATCAAACAGTATGATCCAAATACCGGTAAATTTTACAATTATCTATTTACTTTCTTACTGTATGTATAGATTTTAATTTCGTATTGCATTTAATTTTTTATTTTTTTAGGTGATTACAGAAATAATAAAGTTAGCTCAATGAACTACTACGCACACCGAATAATGGTTAGACAACATCAAGACAATTATATCCTTCGATATCGTCAGCTGTTCCATCAATACATTGTTGATATGTATGCTAAGGTCGAAAGCGAACGCTTGCGATTCCTTCGATTCAACCAGGCAAAACTACGATCGGAAGAATATATTCACTTACGAGATGCTGTTGCTGGAAACATCGATGGAAATTTAAATCCCATTGACATCGGTAATGCTTTCATTTTACCTTCAAGCTACATCGGCAGTCCACGGAACATGCAGGAATACATACAAGATGCGATGACTTACGTACGTCATTACGGCCGACCGGATTTATTTATTACATTCACATGTAATCCGAATTGGGAAGAGATACAAACTTTACTATTGCCAGAACAACAAGCCATTCATCGTCATGATTTAACTGCACGTGTGTTTAAACAAAAATTGAAATCCTTAATTGATTTTATTGTTAAATATTCAATTTTTGGTATCACACGTTGTTGGCTGTATACGATAGAGTGGCAAAAGCGAGGTTTGCCTCATGCCCACATTTTGGTTTGGCTTAAAGATAGAATCCGTCCTGAAGAAATCGATCAAATAATTTCAGCCGAAATTCCAGACCCATTAATTGATCAAGAATTATTTGATATTGTCACCAAACACATGATCCATGGGCCATGCGGTGCTTTCAACATGACGTCACCGTGCATGGAAAATGGAAAATGTAAAAAAAAATTCCCAAAGCCGTATACGAATGACACGATCACGGATATTGATGGTTATCCAATGTATCGCCGCAGAAGTACTGAGAATGGTGGCCACACATTTACAATGCGACTGCCGAACTTTCCAAATCAAGTTGAGTTTGATAATCAGTGGGTGGTACCATACTCACCACTACTTTCAAAAACTTACAAAGCTCATATCAATGTTGAGCTTTGCAGTTCTGTTAAATCAATTAAGTATATTTGTAAATATGTAAACAAAGGCAGTGATTTGGCCATATTTGAAGTACAAAACATAAATAAAAATGACGAAATAGCACGATACCAAATGGGCAGATACATTAGCAGCAATGAAGCTATTTGGCATATTCTCAGCTTTCCCATCCACGAAAGAGATCCTGCTGTCCAACATCTGGCAATACATCTTGAAAACGGTCAACGTGTATACTTCACTGAAAAAAATGTTCTCCAAAGAGCGTTCGAAGCTCCGAAAACGACTCTAACTGAATTTTTTACATTGTGTCAAAAACCTGCTGTTTTTGGCCAATTCGCGAAGACATTGGTGTTTGGTGATGTCCCACGTTATTTCACATGGAACAAATCCAGTAAAAAATGGGAGCCACGGAAACAAGGAAAACCACATCCTTCCATTACAGGCATATTCAAAGCTAAGACATTGGGGAGACTTTACACGGTACATCCAAAGCAACGTGAGTGCTTCTATTTACGTTTGTTATTGGTGAATGTTCCCGGACCAACGTCTTTTGAATTTTTACGAACAGTTAATGGTCGAGTATTCAATACATACCAGGATGCATGTCGTGAACTGCAATTGCTAGAAGACGATAACCATTGGGACTTAACGCTTGCTGATGCTGCGTTGACATCAACACCGAATAACATTCGTCAGTTGTTTGCAATTATTTTGACGACATGTTATCCCTCGCAAGCACAAACTTTGTGGGAAAAATATAAAAATTGTATGACAGAAGACATATTGCACCGAATTAGACAAACAAATCAATGCCAAAACATAGATTATACACCAGAGATGTACAATGAAGCATTGGTCTTGATCGAGGATTTATGTGTTCTTATTTCAAATTTACCACTTAATCATTATGGTATGCCATCACCTAATCGTCCAGCCACCGACTTAGTCAATACCGATTTACAACGAGAAAATCAATATGACCATGAAAGTTTAGCAACAATTATCATGAACAGTGAACCATTACTGACAGCAGAACAAAAAATTATTTATGATCGGATTATGCTGGCTGTTGCTGCTGAACAAGGCGGTTTTTTTTCTTGGATGCACCCGGTGGAACCGGTAAGACATTTTTAATATCGTTGATTCTTGCCAAAATACGGTCGCAACAAAAAATCGCATTAGCAGTAGCATCGTCAGGCATTGCGGCTACTTTACTGGATGGTGGGCGAACAGCACATTCAACATTCAAGCTGCCATTGGACGTTCATAATAAACCAGATGCAATGTGTAACATCAAAAAGAATAGTGGAATAGCTGCAGTGTTGCGGAAGAGTTCTATAATAATTTGGGATGAGTGCACAATGGCACACAAATATTCACTTGAAGCATTAAACAGAACTATGCAAGATTTAAACAGCAATAATAAACTTTTCGGTGGTGCTATCTTACTTTTGTCTGGTGACTTCCGGCAGACCTTACCGGTTATACCTCGCTCTACTTTCGCGGATGAGATTAATGCATGTTTGAAACAATCATTCTTATGGCGAAGTGTTGAAACACTTCGATTGACCATAAATATGCGAGTACAATTGCAAAATGATCCATCAGCACAAATATTTTCCGAACAACTACTAGATATTGGGAACGGTAAAATAGAACTGCAACCAAATACGCAATGCATTAAACTACCAGACAATTTTTGCACTGTTGTTCAGGATAAAAATGAATTGATTCAGTGTATTTTCCCGGATATACAGAATAATTATTTGAATCATGAATGGCTTAGTCAACGGGCGATTTTGGCAGCCAAAAACGTTGATGTTGACGAAATTAACTTCCAGATACTACAGTTATTACCAGGCGATATGATGTCTTTTAAATCAATCGATACTGTTGTTGATGAAAATGAAAGTGTAAATTTTCCGATTGAATTTTTAAATTCATTAGATATCCCTGGAATGCCACCACATAATCTTCGATTAAAGATTGGTTCCACTATTATTCTCCTCCGTAATTTGAATCCACCTCAATTATGTAACGGTACGCGTTTGGTCATCAAAAAGATCACCGGAAACATTCTTGAAGCAACCATTTTGGCTGGGAGGTTTAAAGGAAAAGTGGTCCTGCTGCCACGTATTCCGATGATACCATCAGATTCTACCATACCCTTCAAAAGGCTACAGTTTCCAATTCGTTTAGCTTTCGCCATTTCTATAAATAAATCTCAAGGTCAAACAATGTCCATTTGTGGTTTAGATTTGGAAAATCCATGTTTTTCTCATGGGCAACTATATGTTGCGTGTTCACGTGTTGGGAAACCGTCTAATATATTTGTGTTAGCTAAAGACAGGTTAACCAAAAACATTGTGCACCGATTGGTGTTAAATTAAATTGAATTTGAAAGTATTTATAATTGAATAGTACTTATATTTGTTATACAAATTAAATGGAAATAATAAATCTGATAAATTTTTATTTTGTACCTATTGATTTCTGCTTAATATCAAGTGTAAGAACATTTTAATTAATTGTGTTCAACGTACTTCCCCTTCAAATCTCAATCCAGTGAATTTGTATACCAACATCAATATTTTCGTCTTTATTGGTAAATAATTTCATTGTACTAAAGGGTTATAGTAGTAGAAAGTCACATAAGGAGATCACCATATTTTTTTACAAATACCATCTGTGTGAAAAAGCATAGTGGACTCCGTGACTGATGTTCTCTTATTGTTCCTCTTAGATTGTTTACTATAATGTAATATAACAAAAACTTTAGCCACAGCAACGCGTGGCCGGGTCAGCTAGTATATATATATATATATATATATATATATATATATATATATATATATATATATATTGTAACACTTCCGGTTACCTGGGTAACCGGATAGCGGCCCTATCGCTAGCTCAAGTCGGTGATGGAAGGAATTGTTACATAGTACAATGGAAACACAAGAATAAACACTTGTTCACTGGTAAAAATTCACATTTATTCCTGGGCAATATGATTAAAATGCCCCAGGGAAGTTACACTCTTAAATTGAATAAAGTAATAGCGGGAAAATTAGATGAAGAAGAGGAGAAAAAAAATGAAAAGTTAGTTTTAGGAGTTAAGCTTAAAAAACTGAGAAGAATTACAACTAACAATTACAATAGGTGAAATTACTACTGGTCAGTGTGTCAGAGCGTGACACCGCATTATGAAACATTTACACAATAAGGGCGGTAGCCCTAACGATACTGCCTGAAAAGGGTCTTTGTGCGGCCGGGTGCGGCCGTGGCGCGGGTGAGAGGGTCGTCTGGCGGCCTTCAAAAAAAAATTGCCTCCAGGAAAGGCAATGACCTCTCTCGTCGCCAGCTGGGCAGCCGCCTCGTAGTTTCACGAAAAGGCCGCGATGCGTGGCTGCATAGGCGGTGTCTAGAAGTCTGGTTGAGCTGGCGGATCTAGAAGTTCTGGGAGAAACTGGCAGTACTAGAAGTTCTGGTCGAAACTGGCAGTACTAGCTGAGCTGGCCGGATGATCTCAGAAACGGAGTGGTCAACTATGCGTCTCTCTCTGACTTTTATGATAAGAAGTCGAACACAACTTCGGACAGTTTAAAGTTCGATTGGAGAAACATTCGCCTCTCTTCACGGCGAAAACCCACCCCAGAGAAAATTCTCTCTCCACTGCAGTCGGCTCACAGCTCAAAACTCGCAGTAAAATAACATGAGTCCCCACATAGGCATATTCGCCCGAATAATTCCCACCCCCATATAAATTCTTCTCTCAACTGCCCTCAGTCCAATATTCAAGCTCAAACAATAAGAAGTTTCCCAGAGACACAATAGTCTTTCCCTGACGCCTAATACTCTGGCCCCGTCTGATTGATGAAAAATTTCTAAGTCCGGCAGAGGCGAACTTTGCCTCTGACCGACGACTGTCCCCCCCCCGTCTAATGATCTGGCCCCGTCTGATGCCCAAGCTCTTCTGAAATTCTCTCCGTCGAAATCTTATAAGGTAAATTTTTCCCCCCACCCAATTCCTCTTATGTGCCCTAGCTCTTTATAAAAGTCAAGTCACTATTGGCTCTAGGTTGTTGCGCATCACGCTATTTTCAGCCAATCGCCACGCGTGAAGCCACAGAACTTTCCGCTCCCCGCGTCAGCTGCAAGCGTCCAGAATTTTCCAATTCCTTCTAGAACATCGCCCCATGCTTGCATCAGGGGGCGCGTTTGCGTGAAAAAAATTTATGAGTTTGGGATTCCCCGAAACGAGCGGGCGCTGTCGAAACTTCGCAGCTAGCACAGCGAACACGTGTGTCCGTTGAATCTGTCGTCGCCAACCCTCTAAACGACTCCGGTAATGGGCCGGGGGCGGTAGGGACCATGCGCGATAAGCGGAGTCGCGCACGTGCGCCCGTCTGCGTAATCTCTCGGCAGAAATCCTGGGTGGCCGGGTCTATTTGTTTAAATTTTGATCCAGTGAATTTCGTTTATAAAATAATGATGAAATCGGTTTCGCCACATTGGCCTTCCCCTCCGAATAAAAAAAATTGGAGTTCGAGAAATTAAATTTTAAAAAGCGAGAATTTTTTTTGTTTAAGTAAAATTTAAAAAAAATGGCGATACCAGAAATGAATGCTTTACCCGTAGTTCTAATAAAATCTAATTCACCATTGTAAGTTAAAGATAAAAATGTGATTTCTAATTAAATCTAATAAAGTACAAAAAAATTGAAAAACTTAGTAAAATTAAAAAAATTAGGAAAAGAGAGAAACGTTTGGTGAGGCCAGGGTGGTTTTGGATTTTCTTTCTGCTTGCCCCAGAAACACAAGTTCTGCGGAGGAATCCACGAGAATCTCACATCTAATACGCCTATCAAATTTACCGTAGAATTATTTTCCGTTCCCTTCTTTATTCCTTCTTTTAATAACCGTTGTAAATCTTGACCAATTCCCCTCTTTAGATTTTCCTCCCCTTTCCTGATATCTCCCCCATCGGTAATACCTGATTTCTTGAATTGCGGAAGAATCCACGATAATCTCAAATCTAATGCGCCTAGCAAATGTACTGTCGGATTATTTTCAGTTTCCTTCTTTACCTCCACTTTCACTAATCGATTTAAATTTTGCACAACTTTCATCTTTAAATTTTCTTCCTTTTTCCTAACATTTCCCCCATTAATAATGCCTGATTTCTCGAATTTGTCGCAGATTTGGCTGACTTCTTTGTCAAGTTCGGGTTCGATCCTAGTCAGTTCGTCGCTCATTTCCGACCTAATCTCGGTAGTATTTCCGATAACTGACTCGCAGTACGCTTCAATTTCGCTGTCACCTGCCTGGAGCTTTTGACTACTTTCTGCCTGAATATTCCCAGAATACGAATTTACATCAGTTCTCGAATTCTCTAATTCTTTGCTCAAATTTTCTACACTATTCTGAATTTTCACGAATCTATCATCGAGACTGTTCCGCACTGTTCCAATCCCACGATCAATTACTGCTTCTAATTTTTCTAATTTTACGCCGTTGTCGGCTAAGCTGATGTTCAGCCGGTCAAATCTTTGCGAATGTTTCTCGTTACTCTCCGAAATTTGTTCTGATAGGGTTTGCTTAACCTCTGAAATTTCTGAATTTTGCTTTGTAAGGGTTTCCTGAACCTCTGAAATCCGTTCCTTATTTTCTAACATTTGTTTCGTGAATATTTCCGTAAGAGTTTCCTTAACCTCTACGATCTGTTCCTTATTTTCTGACATTTGTTTCGTGAATGTTTCCGTGAGAGTTTCCTTGAGTTTTTCGTTATTTTCTGACATTAATTTCGTGAGAATCTGGATAAGATCGGGAGTGGTCTCGGGCGGTGATTGTTCCTCTGAACTCCCCTCTTCTGCCACATCGATACCTGATTCGTCCAGCATTTTGGAGGTTCTGAGTGAATCGCGCACACGGTTACAACACACGCGGCACAACACAATAGCACTCACAAACAAAATACAACAATAAAGCAAATCTTTACCAGTCCATAAATTGTTTCTCTCGTAACAATGTCCTTCCATCCATTTGTAACAAGAATTTAGTCAAATTTAAAATTTGGGCGTGAAAAACCTCAATTATTCGGCCGTCGGGGCCCACGGTGGGAAACCCGATTATAACACTTCCCACCGGTTATTAGGTCGTCGAGCCCCACGTTGGCTAGCGCCAATTGTAACACTCGGTCGGCGATGGAAGGCATTGTTACATAGTACAATGGAAACACAAGAATAAACACTTGTTCACTGGTAAAAATTCACATTTATTCCTGGGCAATATGATTAAAATGCCCCAGGGAAGTTACACTCTTAAATTGAATAAAGTAATAGCGGGAAAATTAGATGAAGAAGAGGAGAAAAAAAAATGAAAAGTTAGTTTTAGGAGTTAAGCTTAAAAAACTGAGAAGAATTACAACTAACAATTACAATAGGTGAAATTACTACTGGTCAGTGTGTCAGAGCGTGACACCGCATTATGAAACATTTACACAATAAGGGCGGTAGCCCTAACGATACTGCCTGAAAAGGGTCTTTGTGCGGCCGGGTGCGGCCGTGGCGCGGGTGAGAGGGTCGTCTGGCGGCCTTCAAAAAAAAATTGCCTCCAGGAAAGGCAATGACCTCTCTCGTCGCCAGCTGGGCAGCCGCCTCGTAGTTTCACGAAAAGGCCGCGATGCGTGGCTGCATAGGCGGTGTCTAGAAGTCTGGTTGAGCTGGCGGATCTAGAAGTTCTGGGAGAAACTGGCAGTACTAGAAGTTCTGGTCGAAACTGGCAGTACTAGCTGAGCTGGCCGGATGATCTCAGAAACGGAGTGGTCAACTATGCGTCTCTCTCTGACTTTTATGATAAGAAGTCGAACACAACTTCGGACAGTTTAAAGTTCGATTGGAGAAACATTCGCCTCTCTTCACGGCGAAAACCCACCCCAGAGAAAATTCTCTCTCCACTGCAGTCGGCTCACAGCTCAAAACTCGCAGTAAAATAACATGAGTCCCCACATAGGCATATTCGCCCGAATAATTCCCACCCCCATATAAATTCTTCTCTCAACTGCCCTCAGTCCAATATTCAAGCTCAAACAATAAGAAGTTTCCCAGAGACACAATAGTCTTTCCCCGACGCCTAATACTCTGGCCCCGTCTGATTGATGAAAAATTTCTAAGTCCGGCAGAGGCGAACTTTGCCTCTGACCGACGACTGTCCCCCCCCCCCCGTCTAATGATCTGGCCCCGTCTGATGCCCAAGCTCTTCTGAAATTCTCTCCGTCGAAATCTTATAAGGTAAATTTTTCCCCCCACCCAATTCCTCTTATGTGCCCTAGCTCTTTATAAAAGTCAAGTCACTATTGGCTCTAGGTTGTTGCGCATCACGCTATTTTCAGCCAATCGCCACGCGTGAAGCCACAGAACTTTCCGCTCCCCGCGTCAGCTGCAAGCGTCCAGAATTTTCCAATTCCTTCTAGAACATCGCCCCATGCTTGCATCAGGGGGCGCGTTTGCGTGAAAAAAATTTATGAGTTTGGGATTCCCCGAAACGAGCGGGCGCTGTCGAAACTTCGCAGCTAGCACAGCGAACACGTGTGTCCGTTGAATCTGTCGTCGCCAACCCTCTAAACGACTCCGGTAATGGGCCGGGGGCGGTAGGGACCATGCGCGATAAGCGGAGTCGCGCACGTGTGCCCGTCTGCGTAATCTCTCGGCAGAAATCCTGGGTGGCCGGGTCTATTTGTTTAAATTTTGATCCAGTGAATTTCGTTTATAAAATAATGATGAAATCGGTTTCGCCACAATATATATATATATATATATATATATATATATATATATATATATATATATATATTGAAACGTGGAGCGTTTTTCTACGTAATTAGAGACACAGAGTGCAATACTATAATTACGACCAGTTTTGAACTGCGCGGTATTAGCGGCAGGTGCGGCGACCGGCAGTGGGGGGACTAGAGAACGAGTCCGCCGCCGTGGGCCGACGAGAGCGGACGAGATATCGGCCGTTGGCAGTTGGCCGTTGGCAGAGTAGAGTGTGAGACGGTGCTCGCGACGAAGAAGATTAAATTCAGTGAACTGATCATAGAAATACGGACAGGAAGCAGGTGAATGTAATGTTGGCAGATGTCAGAATGTATAAGCTAAAGATTGTGTTCGTAATATCAGAAATAGTGAAGATAGAAGTAAAACTGTAAATCGCGGAACTGATGCTTGTACGAGTGGCGGCCACGTGCTCCGTAGTGATAATTAGGAGACTGGAAGAGAACTAACGAAAGGTGTTGCGACATAACAAGAAGTACATTGCAAGGGCAAGACGAACGTAATCCAGAGGCCGTAAATGCTCAAGCGGAACTACACGCATGACAACCAGCGTCGAAGCAGAGGGATTCGTGCTGCCGCTGCCGCGGGCCGACAAGGCAGGAGCCCGCCTCACCAACCGCCCGGAGCGCCGGACTGCGTCGAAGGTCACCGGCCGCTGCTGCCGTTGGCGATCAGTGAACAAACGAGGTATTCATGGGACCCGAGGTATGATGAAATCTAGTTGTATACCGAATCTTGGTACCAAGACGGGGAGTAATCATATGTATGATTTCATGATCCATTCACGAGATAAGACACCCGTCCGTTACAAATTTATTGCAGTGGAAAGTACCGCCAAGCAGGTACGTCACAACATATATATATATATATATATATATATATATATATATATATATATATATATATATAATTATCACCATCCCGTCACCTTGGTTGACGCCATTACGCTCGGCGAATATATTCCGCAGTCGTAAAGAAATCCAATTGTGACCACGATTGCAGAATATATTCTCCGAGCGTAATGGCGTCCAACAAGGTGACGGGATGCTGACAATTGTGTATAATGATAATACTAATAATAATGATAATAATTTAATTTATTATTATTATTATTATTATTATTATTATTATTGCTGGCAGTGATTATTATTACATTGCAATATTTTGAAATTTCGCACACCTTTGAAAGAGTGAAGCCTTAAATAAGGGTTTCCCGTGCCCTACCAATAGTCGGCTTCTCATTTACACTGGATCATCGCTATTGCTTGGCTTACTAGAAAATGGTTCAGAACTTGATATTCTTTGAAATTTTTCAATCCCGCATCCCCCCCCCATTCTCTATCACTCTTCAACCCCGTGTTTCAGAACGTTACTCTTCTGCATCAGTATTGAAAAAGCTTTGTTTTTTTTCTTCTATTTCCTGATTTTTCTCGCCCTGTCATTTTTTTGCGTTTTCCTTTTACTGTCGGTTCTTTCATTCCTTTCGTTCATCGCTCACGTGAGTAAGATGGTCTCTCCCACTCCCCCCCCCCCAGCTCGGAGGTTGACGTGCGGGCGCCGGCATCGACCTGATAAAACGTTTCCCTTTCGGAAGGGGCCGCGGGCGGTGGGCGATGGAGGTGGGCGATGAAAATTCGCTTTCGTCGGCCTTGGCCCGAATCCGCCTGTCGCTTCGACCCGGCGCGGCGGAGAGCTGCTACGATTGTAGTCCAACCCCGAAGCTGAGTATGCAAAGAGGGGCATTAGTAGTTGCTCGCTTTGAATTGCAGTGTTTAATGAAATCACTGCCTACCTCGGCCGACTAGGATGGCTCTGTGATAATAACAGAGAGCGTAGGCTTCCGCGGCCGGAGTCAGTATTTACTAGGCTGTCCGGGTGACGCCGCGTCCATGGCGAAGGTGCCGACGTTTCGGTCGCCATTCTGCGACCTTCCGCAATACGCCCTGAGGAAGGTCGCAGAATGGCGACCGAAAAGTCGGCACCTTCCGCAATACGCCCAGAGGAAGGTCGCAGAATGGCGACCGAAACGTCGGCACCTTCCGCAATACGCCCTGAGGAAGGTCGCAGAATGGCGACCGAAACGTCGGCACCTTCCGGAATACGCCCAGAGGAAGGTCGCAGAATGGCGACCGAAACGTCGGCACCTTCGCCATGGACGCGGCGTCACCCGGACAGCCTAGTAAATTCTGTGGTAATAAGCTTTGCCACTGCGGCATCGGTGACCAGGAGGTTCTAGGGTTCGAGTCCTGTCGGTGGTGGGTTTTTTACACTAGCTACATGGAATTCAGCCACTGTCTGAAGTAGAGTTGTAGCGTCCGGCTTCTCTCATCGGTAGTTTTGTGTGTTTCTTTCCCGGGCGCATTCCTGTGCTGCATCTTAAGAAATGGATCGTGCACACGTTTGCTTCTTTTGGTCTCCCTTGCATACACACGCGCTCGCGCCCCGCCGCACACACACACACACACACACACACACACACACACATGCACTACACAACCATATGGCGGCAGACCAGTTGAGAGCTAGTAGCATGTGTCTGCTGTGGCAGTGCCCCGTTGGTGAAGATAGCCCTGAATTGAATTGAATTGAATTAATGCGTTATTTTACGTGGCGAGACTCAGGCCATTAGGCCTGCTCTTCCGTCTGACCACGCAAATTTCGCTACGCTCCTTTCACCCACTAGCGGAGAAAGGAGGTATTTCTTGGGCGAGAAACAGGCGATTTGAATTTAGCTCCGAGGCGTCATTTAGGCTTGAGGATATTTTACATGCAAGTAAATCTACTAACATGGGACAGCCGGCTTTACTTCCCCTCCGAAGGAAGGCGTACGAAGGATTTTTTCGCCCTGAAAAATCCACGGCTTCGATCGGGTTTGAACCCGCCAACTTGAGTACAACAGTCCGAAACGCTAACCGTTACACCATCCGCCGCGCGCAGCTCTGTAAACCTACGTTTGCGGTCGACGGTGGATCTCGCTTCCAAATGGGGTGGAACACCACCATTAGTAATCATGATGTATGGTGGTGTGGTCAGTGTGTACTTATGTTCCTCACCACCCGTGAGGTGTCCCACCTTCAAGAACATGTAGCTGTTTATTTACGTGTTTACTCTTCTAGTGGTTGCAAGATCATGTTTAATTCTTTATAAATTGTTTTCATTTGAATTGTATCAAAATAGAGTTTGTTAGTATCCGTATCTGACTCGTTTTTTGTGGACTTATCTTTTTTTTCTTTTTCTTTTTTCTAATTTTGTACAGCCCTGGTGATGGAATTGCATTTTCCGAAACGTTGGCAAACAACCGCGTGTTAAAGGTTTTTTCGCCTACTACGAAAGCTTCATAAGCTTGACTTCAGTAAAAAAATATATTAAATTTATTCTTTGTTTCAAAAATTAAATTTATTTTTAATTTTCAGATGTATAAATGTGCAGAAACAAAAACACAAATTATAATTTGCACAAAAAGTTCCATTTTCAGTGATGGGAATGATGTGAAATTCAAAAAGCAAAGCAAATGTGTATTTTACTCGTATTATTATCTTTAGCATTTTGAAGCATTATTTAAGAAAACAATTAATTGTTTAGTTCACTTTTTAATCAGTGGGATCTTGATTTTGATTATATCGATTGTTTTCGTCAATCGACCCACCCATCAACATCTTGATGATAATTGACCTCCTTTAAAACTTCGAAACCGTCGCTATTGGAAATCCTTGGACAACGCCATTTTGTTGATAAGTGTCTCGATTTATTCTTGGTTGAACTAGAATTGTAAGATAATTGTCGAAAACTAAGAGTTAAGCACAATTGAGTACTCGAGAAAATTACAAAACCCAAAGTTAGTTATTTAGTACAAAAATATATAACCAGATGTCTTATTACAAGTTGTGTATATATTGATAGAAACAAAAAATAAAGAGTTAAGTTCGATTTTACGAATAGTTATGCAACATCAGAATCAAAATCAATGTTAATACTCATTAGTATTCAGGTAGTATCTTTACACGGTTTTGTGCCCCGTACGGAATACATTTGAGCGTCCATCATGCAAATTAACAAGATACTTTATCCTGCCTGGTCGGTATTTTGAATTTTAGATTAAATTTATTCCCGGAATTCGGAGCACGTTTTTATACGGCGTAGGGTTTCGCGGGGCAGGCGGGATTGGAAGCCATGAGAGAGAATCCCAATTGCACGGCGAGGATTTCCCGCCCCCCGCGCCAGGACTCGTGTTCCCCTCCCGTTCGGCGTGAAATACAGGCAACACGTGACCTATTCTAGCTGCTTACGCCGGGTTAAAGAGGTGTCGGGAAAATGATTTATCAGCGGAGGCTTTTCGCTAGAATCAAAAGGATCAGGTGTATTCCACGGGATGATAACTAAACGCCATCTTGTGACGTACAAAATTTGCAAAAGCATTATTTTTTACAATATTCTAAAGTCCACCATGTGATATAGATTTGTGTATTTTTGTTTGTAACATATGATCCTAGTGGTACGTATTGTTGAGATAAAATAATTTCAGAAATTCATGCTCATGTAATTCTCTGGGAAACAAGGCAAGTTGAAGGGCGTGACTTAAAAGAATACATAAAGAATGGTAGAATAAAACGTACATACGCGTACTCATATTAGCAGCCGGGACATTTGCCGGAAACCCTAATAATTTTATATACAGGCTATTTTAATTTATCTTTTATTCACACAGTTCTTGTAATAATGGTTAGTTACGTGTACAAAGCAGACACATTTCTCGCGAAATCAGGGTATATCAGAACAATAATTGATAATTCAATGATTTTCGAAATCACTAAATGGCAATATTCCCAATGCCACACGCTCCATCATGACGACGTGGCCTGGCAGAAATGTTAGTCCAGAGTATTCTTGAGAGCATTCAGGGTTTTTGTGTAAGTACAGCCTGTGAAAAGAGCTTTCAACGTATTTACGATTCACAATACGGATGAGTTCGTTATAGATAGTTTTACTTTTTATTAATATATTTAAAACTCCTTTTCTCTTTTCCCCTCTCTCTTCTACTCCCCCTTGTATTTCTCAATATCTCACTCACTGTCTCTCTCTCTTTCTCACTCTCTGTCGTTTATTTCACTGCTGGTATTTATTTATTTAAAAAAGCTGTTTTATCGTGTTTCATTTGGAACACAGTATCGCCGATTCCGCCGCTTAGTTGTAATTTATGTGCGGGTCGACGTGTACACAGCGAGGACTCTGCAGAACCAGCGGCGCTGTCTTCCTGCCCGCTTCTGCCCACGCCTCCCCTGCCGCTGCGCGAGGGTGAAATACACGCGTTGCGGCCTCCGCCCCTACCCGTGTTCCCTTTCCCTTCCCCTTCCCCTCCGCCTACACGCTCCCCGTGCCGGCTGCTGCCCACCCCTCCCCCCTGACACTCCCCCTACCGCCGTCCGTCCTTACCCCTCTCACACGCTACCCGAGCTCACCGCAGCCCTCCCCCTCCGCCCTGTCCCACCCTCATTGCCTTCCGTCCTCCCCCTCCGCCCACACGCCTTCCCCCCGTTACCACTGCCCGTACCCAGCCCCCGCTTCTACCTCACCCCGCCCATCTCTCCCCGTGCTCGCCGGTTTGTGCTTGCAGTCCCTTTAAATTAGCGAAAGAGTGGGACATATGGCCGCAACTTCACTACGAACAAACTTTGGTTTATTTCTTTTAGTAGTATTTGATGTTACTGCGGTAACTACCCAATGAAATTTACAGTGACAGTTTTCACATTCAAGCCATGTCTCGACGTAAGTCCCTTCCCACCCACTTTTGCCCCTCCGCACAGACCTCACTCACCATCGACCACCCTCCGTCCTGCTTGATCTCGCCCGCCCGTCCTCATCTCCTAACCCTTGACCCAGTCCTCGTGCTCGCGCCCAATCTTCATCCGTTCCTCTGTATCCGTCGCCTCGTGCCCACCCAGCCTACGTCCATCCAATGCTCTCGCCCGCGCTCACTCCAGCCACCGTGCCCAGCACTTGCTCATTGGTTTATTGCCCATCGTACGCGGTACTCGCCGGCTCGTGCCTGCAACAACCATGTCCCTGCTCACAGCCACCACCACCTCCAGCCCAGCCCGCCTCCTCCCTGCTCGCCAGCTCTTCCCCCTCCCTGCCAACCCTTGCCATCGCGCCATCGGCCACACTCCCACTCCCACTCACCCTCCGCCAATCCCACCGCCCCATGCACTCTCTCCATGCCCCGCCCCACGCCGACTCTCCTGCCTCATGTCCACGCTTCCGCCCCAAGCCCACGCTTCCGCCCCTTGGCTCCGCCCCATGCCATCACCCCACGCCCCTTCCCACCAACGCACGCCCACGCCTCCCCCTCACACCCCTCCTCCACACACCCCGCCCCACGTTCTGCCCGTCCTCATTCTGCGTCCCCATCCCAACTCCTCGCTCTCAACCCTTGCAATCGCGTCGTCCCCGCCCACCACCCGCCCTCTCGGCGTCCTCACAGGGCCTTTCCCCGCACCACCGTTCCTCACGCCGCCCGCTGGGCAGGTAGGGCGTTAGTCACGTGGACAGGGCCGGCTTACCTCGCGAAACACGCGCCCTCGGATGCTGGCAATTAATGATTCCGCTCGATCTAAATTTCCTTCCAGTAATCCTTCTGCCTCCCCTTTTTTGTTGTTGTTGTGTACTGGCCAACTCGGACCGCGGGTATCCTGCTTCAGCAGGTGCAAGTTCCATTATCTGGGGAGTCAGTATTTTAGCTGGATCCCGATTTTTATCCCCCAAGGTTGTCAGCCCGGGGGTATGAACGATGAGATGATGATGATGATGATGATGATGGTGATAGTGAGGGATGAAAAGACGGCACCCTCATATATAGACATTCACAAATACACCCATCCCGAGGCGGGACACGAACCCACGGTCTTCTGGTCTCAGACCGCTATTGCACTACTGCCCTAACGATCTCGGCCATCTTGACCCGCTTCTACCCCCAATATTGTAATATATACATGAAAATTTGTTAGTGGCGATGCTTCCTACATGCGATCTGCTCTTCCTCTTTTTCACTACAGTGTTACTAAGTTGTGCTTAAATACTTTTTTTGGAAGACAAAATATTTCTTTATCGGTGGATAACATAACAAAAAAACCAACCCCCACACCTCGTTTACGAAAGGAATAACTGTGACAAGTGAGTGGATGTGAACACACCAAGCAAACGAACACAAATCTGCTGTAACAAATGAATTCGACCAGATTTTCCGGCGTCCGATAAGAAGTTATGTGCTTTCCACATTTAGCGAACGAATGCTGTTGTATTGTGTTCGTGCTTACGCCGGCAATGCTTATGATAATCATCAAAAGACCAAAACCAAACCTCCTTTTTTATGTATGTATGCATTTAAAGTATTTGTATATATGTGAGTGTGCGTATTTATTTTCGCTTTGTTCTCGTTTAAGATAATTAGGGAGGAAGATGAAAGAAAATTCAGTAATCTACAAGATAGCATTTTGTTTAAGAAAGCAGAAATTTTGTATTAGAGAAATACAGTAGATTGCTTTCTATGTGGGACTTGGCCTTTATTTTCCTTCACTCTTTATGAAACAGTTTTCTACAGAGGTAAACAAATATTTGATCACATTGAACTGTAATCTTACTGATGTTTTTCGTTTGTTTTTGATTTCAAACAAGTGGCAAAAGAATACCCAGTGATTTTTTAGCGTGTTTCAAATATAACTCCGTATGTAATTAGCATATCTACCCGTTTTCTTGCTGCTTGAAAGGCAGAATTGACGAACCGAAAGATATAAAATATTAGTTTAAAAGTCACTGTGTGTTTACGACTGTGATGTTTAGTTGCAAATATTCACTTATTAGGTGCATTACAAAAATATCACGTATTAATTTATTCCGTTCCTGCCGAGAACATTCGAAGTAAACATACAACATGGTTAAAATGAATTGCTTGGTAGTTAATATAAATCACTTTGGAAATATTTAAATTTGTAGGCAATATTCTGTGTGTTCAAAATACAAAGGATTTTAAACTGAAACTGCGGAATTGCTCCTTGTTTCTTCCCGCTGGCATTGATTTGTTATTTGGTTGTGAGTTGCAGAAAGCTTTCAATATTTCTCGTCGCTGCCATTGACATCTCACTTGAGTGAAAATGGATTTTTCCGGCTTGAGATGAGAACGATGCCTTTCGTGACAGCTGCAACGCCGACTGGCAAATGTGAGGAAATGCCCTATATGTGATATTTCAATGGATTTGTAGCGGAGGCTTCGACCTAGATGACGTAAAAAGTCCTTGTATTAGAACCACGAATTTATGTAACCGTAGTATTAGAAATTGTGTTAAAAGCACGAAATAAATCTTATCATTAGACCTCCGTTTTTAGGAGAAATGCCTATTTAGTTCCTTTAGGAGGGTGTGGAAAATAATAGCAGATGTGCACAAATAATAAAAAAAAAGTACAGAAAGCGTCCGATAGTGCCTAAAATGTCCCAAAAGGGTGGTTCATGTAAATTGTATTTTTTTTTACCTACAACTAGTAATTCTGAAGAATTATTATATTTTGATTACCCATTTGCTAAATTTGTATACCAAAACGCAAAGACTTTCCAGAATTTCCAGAGACGCGAATATACCCTGATCAAATACGCAATGGACTATGCACCGAAATCTCTCGTCCAATACACCGAACATAAGGAACTTGGCAAAATTCCCAAGAATTTCAGCCCAAGTAGCGGGTGAGCCAATGGATCAATATCCAAGTGTTCAGTATCAATCAAGGATTAAAAAACATTCCTCACCCTTATCCACGTGAATGCAACATACTGTAAGTAAATGTGAAGCTGACTGTCGTTTAAGATAAAAATTTGACATAAACTTTTTCCATAGTGCCCTGAACGTACAAGGTACCGTCACCTACTTCCGGTTCCGCTGTCATTAAGTATTTCCGGAATTAATAAACGATGAGAACCATGAAACGGGGAAAAATGGTAAACGGAATTATATAATATTATCGATATTTTTAATTACATTCGGGAACTTTCTGGGAATGTGTAGAAAATGTTAAAATTTAAAATATTATAAAATTTTATTCAGACAATGAGACGTACATTAATACGAAAATAAATATCGTGAAGGCGATTAAAATGGTAATATACTACACGCTATATGAAATACGAGACACGCTGTTCACATAAATTAACACTTGAGTTCATATTCCTGGATTATTGATGGTCTTTCATTCAATATGCTCTTTGCAATTGCATTAATTCGTCTGAAGACCTATATTTCCTCTTCGCGGCTTTCGAGTGTTTCCATTACCCGTTCCTGCCATTTTCTAAGCTAATAGATAGCTTCAATAGTTGGAATTCAGAATCAATAGCCATCTCGCAAATTTCTTGAAATAGCAAATATTGGTACCTCTATTGAATTTCGAGAGTAAGTGAAAGAGCAGGCGTCACGGGAATAATGGAAGCTTCAGTTTGCAGGCTCCTCAACAAACATTTCTGTCCTTTCCTTTCGGTCAATTTTTCTTTGAAATCGTGTTTAGGAAATTCGTGTTGGGCTTTTCCGCGACAACGCTTCAATAGAAGTGAAGACGATGCACGTTATAGGTACTGAAGGAATTTCTTTCAGAATCATTTATACACTTCATTTAATTTTAAGAAAAAATAACTGAAGTGATATCTCTGAGAAGTGTAAATCAATTACTTATTTTTCATTACGGTGACTTAAGGTGTTGATGTATTATATTTATTTAGAATTAGCATGTTTTGGAACTGACAGTTTTTAAAAATAATTTATTTTATTTTCTGTTCAAAATGCCAAACATCACTAGACACCTAGAAATACAATTTCGCAAATCAATTATACAAATGAAATATTGATAATATACGAACCTGAGTGAACGAAACGTGATATTTTATGACTAAAGTGTTGATAAAGAAGACATCGAATTTCGTGAAAGAGTTAACAAATAATCTGAATTTCAGCTCGTGAAAAAGGTTTACTTTCCGAACATTCGTACCTTGCCTTGAATTTTCTTATCTAATAACTGTTTTTTGACAATATGTTACTGCAAATTAAGTTTTATTTTCCTTTTTTTGGAGCATTCCTTGCTGCTAGTTCCGCTAGAATCGTCTACTTCAATAAAATACATCGCATACCCGAGCATTTGTAGCGTACCTCAGAATGGACGATAACATAAAAACAAATGGGCCCAAATGATGCGGTTTATCGCCGGAGATCGCGTGCTTTTTTCTCTCTTTAACACCCTCTCTTCCCCTTCACCCCTCTTCTCTTCACATACCACTCTCTCCTTTACTATTTCCATCCCTCCCCTTCTTTCCCACCCTCTGTAAACGTCGCCCTCTTTTTACATTATCCTCCCTCTCTGAACACTGTATTCTCCTCATATCCTCATTTCGTTTCTCGCCTTCTCCACTCTGATGTTACTGCAGCGCCTCTGACCGCCAGGTCCTAGCTTCGAGTCCCGACGGCGGCAGGTAGTTTTCCATAGTTTCTCCGATCAACACCAGGCGAATGCCGGAGCAGTACCGTAACAGACAGCCACGGACCGCGCGAGATCTTTCCTTCTTCTTCCTTGTCCTATCCTCGCCCCCTTACACACACCTACACTTACATGTACTACACTACCATCGGGAGACAAGTCGGGGACTTAGAGATTGTCGCGGATGGGAAGATGCCCTGCTGGTGAGAGATACCTGGTAGGAGAAAACTGTGCGAGACGATGTGTAGGTCGGTACCGGTTCTCGATCCAGCTGGGGAAGATCATCGCCACCTTCCCTGAAAAACATGAACTACATTTAGGGGACTAATGACCATAGCAGTAGCCGCCACGGAAACGCGAAATATTCTATAAAATCAGTCATTCGAACCGGGGGAACCGGGGTTATTCGAGAGCGCCTACAAAAGCACAATACTTCCGCCTTCTGCTCGCTGCAAGCTCTACATGAACCGATGCACGCAGCTTTTCCTGCTTCGAATACATAAATCACCGTTTCTAGGGTAAACTCGTTAGCCTAGACCTGTTTAATAATCGCTACGCTGCGGATTCGTTGCTAGAGTCGTAATTCATGTGCGAGCTTACGGTGCGCTGTGCCGCATATGATTCAGCAGTTGTTATTATAAAATATTGTCAAAACGCTCGTTCCTACCTTTGTTCATTTGAGTTTTGTAAAAGAGCAGTGGTACAGATTTCGGGGCTCAAAAACACAAACGCTTCTCTGCCATACGTCGTATACGTTATCAGCAGAGAACTGATTTTCATGTAAATACTTATTTCCACAGATATAAGATACTTACTTACATTCAATAATACATTTTATTGGGTTTACGAGATATTTTGTATGAATTAGAACCATTTTTATTTTGCATATTTTACATATGTTGGTATGATTGTATATTTTATCAATTGCTACATATTTCGTTACATTTTAATATAAGTAGTAATGGAACATTTCTGGGAGTTCGCAATATAGTATGTTACTGGAATTACCTTTATTTCAAATCAATGTTAAATTTTCCGCGCTTTTATGTCCACCGAACCTTCATGAATTGTGAATCTTAGACCCCTCCCTGTCTTCTTGAAAACAGCATTCTCGGAATCAAGGATGATTAATTGATGGTTTACTGATTCCGGGAGGGTCAACTGCTGTCATTAGTCTTGTTAGTGTAGTGCATGTTCTAGGCCGGGAGATGGCTGTCATATTTCCTTGTTGAATGGCGAGATCCGACGTCGGGTTGCCGGGATTTTTCCCATTCAGGTATCTCCTCACCTGCTACGGCGAGCTCTAAGGTCCCGACCGGTCTCTCGGCATGTGTGGTAGTGTAGTGCATGTAAGTAGGATAGGACAAGGAAAAAAATAACGCGCGCGGTCCGTGACCCATTTGTTAGGGTACTGCTCCGGCATTCGCCAGATTTTGATCGAAGAAACCACGGAAAGCTACCGATCAGAGCATCCGGCTGCTAGACTTCTCCAGAACTGCGGTTGAATTCGACCTAGTTTTCTAGCCAGTATCGAAAATCCTGCTATCATCGGGACACGAATCCTAGTACCTCCCGGTCCGAGCCTCTGCAGTAACATCAAATGATGCCCTGAGCCACATAAGCTGGAACTGGTCGAAAGCCGCTGTCGTAGAGCGATGTGTGAGGCGCGAAGAGGCGAAGAGGGAGTGCTGGGTGGGCGACGACGGAAAAGGAGGCTGATCTCAAGCAGAGGCGCTGGCGAGATTCCTCAGCCTTTTATGGCCCGTGCTGGCATCTAGCGTGGTGCTGAGGCCTTCGCGAAGGCAGCCACCAAACGCCCATATGCGAATGGATTACGTGACAGTTATGTCCGTTTCGTTCTGCCCATCCCTAACCTATTAGTACTTCTGACGTCAGGCTCGCACTTTCGGGCACTGAAAAAACACTTCTGAGCTAACTTGATTTCTGAACTAGGGATATATCGTCACGAAAACGTCGATGTTTCTAAATATCGATGTTCAAAATTAGAACTTTGATGTTAATGAAAACATCACCTCAAATCCCGCGTTAAGTTTTTAATTCGATGTTTTTTAATCTGCGTTAATGTTCCTTAGTGTTCACATGCGGGTAACTTAGTTTAAAAGATTAAATAATTTTAATTTTAATTTTAATTGACAAAATATCGGAAAAAAATTTCGGGTCATTTAACAAAACTTCTATCATGTGATTGGATAAATAAAAAAAATAATATGTAGACTTCATTGATCAGAAATGGAAACTTAATTTTAATTTTTCTCACTCTTGATGACATTTGTCTGAAGAATGTTGAATTTGTGAAAATCAAAACATCATTATAGATTTTTATGATGGTACATTTTTCATTAAAAAATAAAATATTACCTACATAAAAATATCGAACATGAAACATAGATATTAAAAGAACATTGGCTTAAAAAAATCGCATCTCTGTTTTGCCCGAAGTTCAGTTGCTATCGCTCACGCATTTCCTAGTTGAAGGCGAAGTCATACTTTCAGTCTGAGGGATTTGTGGTTAAAAAGACTCTCCCATGTGCAACGCAAAATTGCCTTCCAAAGTGGTAGCAGTCGACAATCGACTCGGAGAACATGGCGACACCGAGTCGGCACGCTACTCGTCGCTGGGCAAGTATTGCTTTGAGACTACAGAAAACGTAACATGCAATCATGACGTCAGAAGAAGTACCGGTGGGGGAGGGGGGGGACGTGGAAAATTGTACGTAGGCTGCATGTTCCGGTCTGTCCGTCCGATAAACACTAGCCACAAGCCGATGAGTAAAGCTGTCAGGACGTGAACCCGTCGGCCTCATTTTTTTTGGGAGATACGATTGTTGGCGCATCCAGTACTTCGATTTTTTTTGTGTCCATTCATTTATTTGTGTCCTTTGACAGATCATCAGCTGATACGGTGTCATCCAATCGGGATCTTAAACGCCACTTGTGACGTCAGTATGATGTTCAAGCTCCCGATTGCATGACATCAGCTAATGAACTGTCAAAAAACACTAAATAGATGGAACTATAGTAAGTTTGCCTAGGGGGCGGTTTATAAATTACATAACGCAAATTTGGCGTATTTTGAATATCACCTCTCCCCATGTAACGCACCTGTCACGCGCGCTTGATATAATAATTCCGTAATGCTCGCGACAGACGTATCCAATTCCAATGAGTAAAACTCAGTTATAAAGGAGAAACAACTTGTCTTAATTGTATTTGTGTTATACATTTGCATTTATTATAATTAACGTGAGAATTAGTTGGTGGTGCGGAGTGCGCGTAACAATAAGTTTGGGGATTTTTTTTTTTTTTTTTTTTTAATGAAAGAACGACGCATAGGTCAGTAAACTTGTTCCTCGTTCGCGGTCTGTATTCCGATTATTGCCCCAGAGAAGGTCTCAACTTGTTTGTCGTTCCTAGAATGCGCTGTCAGAAACGGTATCGCATCGCATCGCATCGCGGAGCTCATGGCGCGGGTAATGGCCGTTTCCGAGGCGACGCACCGCGAGCGCCGATGAATCCGGCGTTTATAGTTTTCCCGCGCGGCGCCGACTGAGAACGCGTCCGCTCTCGGCTTCTCCGGCGGAGCGTTCACCTCGCGAGAATCTCTCCTCCGGGCGCGGCGCGGCGCGCGCCGCACAACCTCGGGAGGCGGGACAGTGGGCCCGGATCTCGGAACGCTGGTCGAAATCTGAATGAGTCGTTTAATTATTAGCGTTTTCCGTTCGGCCGCACAGGTGCGCACTAAATGTGCATTTAGGGCAACTTTTGTGTTCCATTTGACCGCCAGAGCGCACCAGGGTGAAGATGCGCATGTGCCATTCACTCAGTGGCACGGAACCAGTGCGCACTCGGGGCGCCCTAACCTCACCGAGGTGCTCGTCAGTGCAGTCCATTGCACCGGGCCATTTTGAGGTTAGGTATGGAATTTATGAATGTTGATTTGTATTCGTGGTGGAAATTTGGAGGCAATTGATCTTCTGCCTTCACGCGTGTGTAGCAGCGATGACGTTTTTGCCCTGCAGTAGGGTGGGTTTCAGAGCAACGAATGGAAAACGCTATATGTCGTAGGCTTCCTCATGGGCGGTCATAGTCTGCTGATCTTGGTTGTCCGGATGACGTCGCGTCAAAGGCTGAGCTGCGGACGTCTGCACACCAGCCTTGTGGAAGACCATTGCATGATGGTTCTATTTCGGCCTGCCATTGGAGATGCGGAACCACTGCGCGTGGGGAAACGCAATTTGCCAGTCGGTTCCTGTAGCTCCGCCCCTCCTTTCCTTCCTCCGCCCCTCCGCGCGCGCTTTGTTACCCGCGCTCGTCTCCGCACAGCTCAACTCGATCTGGTTGATGCCGGCGGGGACGGTGGTGGGCGGGTCGCCGGGGCCAGCCATCGCCCCGTGGAATTAGCGGCGTTTCCTGGCGGGCTGTCTCGGCGCTCTACGGTGGGTTTCGTTGGGGGCTCGGATTGCTTGCGGATTGAGATGGAAGTGGTGGCTGGGGCGGTGGACGGAGGTGTGCATGCGGAAGGGAAAAGCTGCGAGGGAAGGAGAGGGCAGGCTTGACATGCATGTGAGAGTGGTGGGAGGGGATTGGGAGATTGGGATGATAGATGAAGAGAGCGTGTGGTTAGATGTGAAGTTGGAGGCGGATGCTTGAGGTTCAAATATAGAGAGTTGGGGAAGAGATGGTGATCATAAGAAAGGTCATGGGTTTGGGTTGGAAGTGAGGAAGGCGAGATTGGAGGGTAAAACGGGAGGTAAAAGAGAGGAAGGTAAACGTGCAGGTGAAGGTTGGAGAGTAAGGTAGAGGAGAAGGTAGGAAGGTAAAGGTGAGGTGAGGTGAGGTGAAGGTAGGAAGGTAAAGGTGAGGTGAGGTGAGGGTAGGAAGTTAAAAGTGAGGTGAAGTGAAGGTAGGAAGGTAAAGGTGAGGTGAGGTGAAGGTAGGAAGGTAAAGGTGAGGTGAGGTGAAGGTAGGAAGGTAAAGGTGAAGTGAGGTGAAGGGTGATGGTAGGAAGGTAAAGATGAGGTGAGGTGGAGGTACGAAGGTGAAGGAGAAAGTAGGAAGGTAAAATGTGAAGGTAAGGGAAAAAGGAGTGGTGAAGGTAGGAAGGTAGAGGTGAAGGTTGGAGGTGGAGACCGAATGCTAGATGCTGAAAGCTGAATATGATGGCTGAGAGCGGGAGGTAAAGGTTGAAGGCCGAGGTAGAAATGCTGCGGCAACAGCGGAAAAGGAGACAACATGGCGGCGGCGGCGGCGGCTGTGGCCGCGGCAGTGTCGGAGGGCGGGGAATACAATATGGTCTAATTAATCGAGGCGGCTCACAGCCGGTTAACTAACGAGAACTCGCCGTAATGGGACAGTGCGCCTAATTAGAGTGTGCGAACCCGGGAATTTGCTGACATTCAGAGGGCCTCGCTCTGTACGGAGCTCCAACTAAGACTCAACATGAGGCGGACCGGGTGAACCTCGTTTCTGTTCTCGTGATGGGAAGGCTTGTAACATGTTAATGTAATTATTGCAACTGTCATGTGTCACTTTGCTTCCCGTGATATGAATATAATAACTTTGTCAAATATCATATAGAAATAACTTAATGCAAAAATAAATGGATGAATAAGTATTTCCGAGAAAGTGAAAGAAATTTGGTATGAAAATCTGTCACCATTTTTACTTTTTTTTCTACGTCGGGATGTAATGCATAAGGCCTACTCTTCACCAACTAAGGATTTCGTGGGCTAGTTATATTTTTAATACAAAATTCATATTCTGTAGAAACAAGATTTCGCTACTTATATATGATAAGAACAGTCTCATGAAAGCTCTTCCCCTCCGTTAGGTGCTGAACAGCTTTCCACGTTAAATAATGAATGCTACGTGGACGCAACAACATACTGTTTGCGAGAAGAAGCTCTAAGAAACATGAATGACGTCAGCGGTCGTCAGTTGGTCGGCTTCATGTGCGACACGGTCGCTCTAAGTTCTTTTCTGACCCCTTGACTCGATGCCTATGCTTTCCACAGAGGCTGGCAGTGACAACTAAATCCTACAACACTTATGGATATGTCTGTGCTGAGTTTTGTATCCCTGCATTCATCATTTATCAGCTTGTCCATTTGTGTCAAGAAGTAATCCACCCCCGCAAAACTTCTACCATGTTTTAGAATACAAGAGTCGCTGTAGAAAGAAAGATGAAAACAAATGCAAATTTAAAAGCACCTCAATAATGAAGGTATTTTTGTACGGCGATCACCCAAATATTTTAATGTATTATCGTAATAAAGAATCCCGCATATTTAGGTTCTAAATATGTCTGTGCTGTGTTTTGTATCCCTGCATTCATCACTTATCAGCTTGTCCATTTGTGTCAAGAAGTAATCCTTCCACGCAAAACTTCTTACCATGTTTTAGAATACAAGAGTCGCTGTAGAAGGAAAGATGAAAACAAATGCAAATTTAAAAGCACCTCAATAATGAAGGTATTTTTGTAGGGTGATCGCCCAAATACTTTAATGTAGTATTGTAATAAAGAATCCCGCATATTTAGGTTCTAAAAAATGTAATTAGGTTTATTAAATAAAAGTTTCTTTTTTAGATTTGTTAGGTTAGGTGGTCGTTTTTCATGATATAAAAAATGTGTAACATTAATGAGTCATTATTATATGAACGGAAACTATTATTTAATGCCTTTCCGTGCCTGTGATACACATTGATTACTTAGGGGGAAAACCTCTAAAGCGTTTTTGAACCCGATGTTAATAACATCACCACTTCAAGCGCTCATGTGCCATTATTTGAAAATAAAATAGAATCTGGTAAGTTAGTGTAAACTTGCAGTAACACATTTAATTTACAGAAAATGCAACGCTGGTACAAAAATTGCGTTACAGGAAAATATGATACGAATTCACTTTCATAAAAACATCTCGTAGATCACTAGAGTGCGAGTTGTGTAAAGTGTGTCGCAATCGCACTCATGTGCATGTTTTCACACTGGCCCGTGTGTGGAACGATCACATGATTTGTTCAGCCCCGGAACCCAGCAATTTTTTTTTTAAACAGCACGTTTCTCTTAAAAAAAACAACAACTAGGAAGAGCGTGTCGAAAATTAACAGCAAACGACGTCCGCTCCCTGAAAGCGCGGGATGTCCACTAAAAGCAAAGCGAGGTCGCGAGAGCACGTGCTCACAATCGAAATGCGTTTCGAGATTGTCGGCGAATCGAAATCGAAATGCTCAAATGTGAATTCCGTGATACGCGTTCAGGATAAAAGTAAAGTGCATATTGCCCATTTCTTCCTCAGGAACGAAATAAAAGAAATTGAAATGATACCAATCAGAGGTGACATGACAAAAACCTGCGTTTTCGTTTTTAAGGAACTTAAGATGTGATGAATCCGCAATACATCTATCATCTGTCTTTTTCCTACGCCTGGAAATTATCTTGCCAGTAGGCCGCCAGTGCATCTCGACCAATAAACATTTCAATCTAAAAATTCAAGTTTTATTTTCCAGTTTCTTTGAACGGATACTTCAATTGAATGAACTGAACATTTCAATGTAAGTTTCGAAGTAGACTATGGATCATTTTAGAGTAGACACATTTTTGTGTGCAGGGTTTATACAGCTTTCTCAGGACAGAGTATACGAGAAAGTAAAGAGATTGACATACATGCAAAATATTTTAAACCGAGTTGGTATTTGTTTTATTACTGAAATCTAACTTCAAATTCTCGTTATGTATTAATTTTCATTATTTTGAATTTCTATCTTAGACATTGATGCTTTTGATGCAAACCATTGTTACATTTTACATTATTTAACTTATTGTTGAAGTCGTTTGAATGATTAGTAATATAATTTCTCCCTAGTCTATTTCGTGCTTGACAACAATATCGATCGTGGTTTCCATCCGGTTTTGCAGCAATTTTCGGAGCAAATGTTGATATCGCCTTTTATTTGCCTTTGGACTGTGATAGTTTGTTCACACAGGCTCATGTGACCATCGCTGTTGCCTGACAGCACGCGACAGCGCGTCACACCACCACCGACCAATCGCTGCGAAGCTTGGCCCATTTGGCCGCCGTCCATACGCTCACTGTGAACAACAGCAGTCGGGAGAGCGGATTGGCCGACAGAATTTTGGATGAGAGAGTGAGAGATCTATTTAGACATCTCAGCTATTTCTCACATTCATTACTCATTTACATGCATTGTTTACTTGTTTGATTCGGGCCAATGGCTAAGATAATTAGTCCCGTAAGTGTGGTGCATGTTTGTGTCGCGGGACTTGGCTGTGATCTACTGTAACTGGGTGGCGAGTTCCGGCTCTAACCTACACGCCGCGTGGCTTGCAGGGTATTCCGGAACCAGGTAGCTTCCATCAGCGGGGCACCACCATTCCCGCAGTAACACAGTGTGGTAATGTTCCTCTAACATGTGTGGTAATGCAGGAGCGCATGTAAGTAAGGGGAAGGCTAGGACAAGGAAAGTGGAGGCAAGATCGTGCGCTCGTATTGCTCGTGTGTTTAGGGTACTGGTCGGGCATTCGTCGGGCGGGGCTGGTAGGGGAATGGGAGGAGTGGGTAGACGAGTGGGCTGGGCGGGTGGGGGAATGGACGGCCTAGGAATGAATGAATGGAATGAAATGAGGAATGGGCGGGGTGGGTGAAGGCGATGGGGCGAATGATCGAGCTCGGGTGGGCAAATGGGCGGGGGTAGGTGAGCGAATAGGTTGGGGAATGGGCGGGGTGGGTGTAGGCGAGTGGGCGAATGGGCGGGAGTAGGTAAGCGAATAGGTAGGGAAACGGGCGGGCCAGGTGGGGGGGGGGGATGGGCGGGGCGTTCAGGCGAGTGAGCGGGTGCGCGCGGCCGATTGGGTTGGCAACTGGGGGGGGGGGGGACGTTAGGGAGGCAAGCGAGCGCATTCCGAAGCGCAAAACGTATTTCCGCGGAGCGTGTACGTAACACCGCCGGGAAACACGGAAGCTTGTTAATTAGACCGCGTCCGCGTCCTCGTGGACTCTGTTTCGCGGTAATCTCCCGTTGCGGAATATCACGGCGCGGCGCGGGCTTATTGTAAGCCGCGTCTATCGTGTAGGCAGCGGAGCTGCAGCGAGTCTAGTTTGCTGACCGGTAAAATACTGTGAATGGGTTTAGTTGAAGTGCTGTTAGGAATCTACAAAAATGTGAAGTTAAAAAGCGACAAGGGCGATTTCTGCCCGGTTTCTGTGTTTAATGAACTGGTTTAATCAATGTTTAATAATTGGATTGTGGAAAAAACAAGGAAAAAAGAGATGAATAAGGCTGGTAATTAAATATGTGTAGTTTCCTTTTCTGCGAAGACATTTTCCTTCTTTTGAGACCTTTGCAATTATACTGTCTGACCAGTTTCTTCTTATGTATTTTATTTGTCCTTTTTTGCATTGAAATAGGGAGCGCACTTTCCGTTCCAAGAAATTCTTCTACCTCATTAGATCCTTCTCGTAGAAGTCATAAGATAACACATGTTGTTTCAGGCTTCGTGATAAAGCTCATGTCAATCACAAAATGAGAGGGCACATTTGAGAATGGTGTGCTAAATGTCATGTACGTTTTGTGCGGCAGTTCCTGGTTTCGTAACCCATGCCAGTGTTGAACACTTCCTTGAATATTTCTATCGTCACAGCTGACATCACTTCCCCCACTTATTCATCACTTCGCATTCCATCGCCTTTTACCAGCAAGGTGCCTCAACTAATGTCACTGTAGTGCCCCGGACCGGGAGGTCCCAGGGTTCCACTTCCAACGACATCACTTCCCCCACTTATTCATCACTTCGCATTCCATCGCCCTTTTACCTGCAAGGTGCCTCAACTAATGTCACTGTAGAGCCCCGGACCGGGAGGTCCCAGGTTTCCACTTCCAACGATGGCAGGGGTTTCGACACTATCTAGACATCTAGGTCGAGATCAGCTGCTGTCTGGAGGAAACTTTCAGCTGTCGGCTGCTCTGATCGTTAGTTTTGCGTCGTTTCTCTGATAAACACCGGGCAAATGCCGGAACAGTACCTTAAGAAAAAGGCTGCAGACCCCGCACGATCTTTCCTTTCACTTGCTTGTCCTATCCTCACCCTCTTACTTACGCACACACATTCATATGCACTACACTACCACCCTTACCGGGAGACCAGTCGGGAGTGATGCGCTTGTCCCGGCTGGAGCGGTGCTCCCTGGTGGGAATATGGAATACCCCGTGGAAGTGGAAAATCCCCGCAAGCCGTCGGAGGCCGGTGCGGGATCTCGCCATCTAGTGGGAGAAGATCTCCGACAACTCCCGCGATAAGAAACATGCACTGTACTAGCGGGACTAATGACGTTGGACATTGACGCGCCCAGAATCACTAGTAATTCTCTCTCTCCTTCTCTTTCTCTCTCCTCTTTCTCTCTCCTTCTCTTTTTCTCTCTCTCTTTCTCTCTCCTTCTCTTTCTCTCTCTCTTTCTCTCTCTCTTTCTCTCTCTCTCTTTCTCTTTATCTCTTTTTCTCTTTCTCTTTATCTCTTTTTCTCTTCCTCTTTCTCTCTCTCTTTCTCTCTCTTTCTCTCTCTCCCTCTCTCTCTCTCTCTTTTTCTCTCCCTCTCTCTTTCTCTCTCTCCCTCTCTCTCTCTCTTTTTCTCTCCCTCTCTCTTTCTCTCTCTCTTTCTCTCTCTCTTTCTCTCTCTCTCATTTTCTCTCTCTCTTTCTCTCTCTCTCATTTTCTCTCTCTCTTTCTCTCTTTCTTTCTCTCTTTCTCTCTCTCTTTCTTCTCTTTCTCTTCTTTCTCTCTTTCTTTCTCTCTTTCTTTCTCTCTTTCTTTCTCTCTTTCTTTCTCTCTCTCACTCCTTCTCCTGTGCCACATAATGATGGTCTTCATCACTACTACATCTGCGTTCATTGTCACCTCCTCCAATACACTACGATCATCTAAACTTATCCTGCCATCTTAGAACAGCTCGTGTGAGAGCAGAAGGAAGGATGCATATCTAAGCACACTGCATTTAAAATTGCAAGCTGAATGTCTTCGCGTGGGGATATATACCGGTGGTAGTGGCCTACTTCGCCGCGCCGTCGGGTTGTCGTCACGCGACTGCCGAGTTAACGACAACTGCGTTGCCCTTAAACCCCTATCAGCCCGAAGAGATGCTAATTTTATGACGAAAATATGCGGTCGTCTTCAGGAGCTTGTGACGCAGTAAACGCGAGTCTTTGCTCGCAGACTGCTTCGTGACTCCGACTATTACGTCGGTTATCTCTTTGGCGACCGACGAAACATTCGTGAAAGTGCCGTATTTTTACTCGAGAAAACGAAAGAATAGACGGAGACGGTGCTTCTGTCGTTAATGGAAGACGCGCTTTATGATGTAGTGTTTCGTGTGCTTGGCGATATTTGGTTCAGAAACCGTATCTCCAGGGTGCACGTTCGTTTCGTGAAATTTATAAAGACTTTTTTCCCCTTCCGGGTTTATGTGCAGGAGTGCTTTATGGTCGCTATAAAAAGAGAAGGGGGGTCAATAAATTTCCGTAAAGAATGGCTTTGTCGGAGGCAATCGGATTCTACGAAGATTTGTTTCTATATTAAGCTCTGGAACTGCACCGTCACCGTTTATGCAGTTCGTTCCCGACGTTTTTGTCACTGGGAGGAGACCGCTAAATCCGAGTTCTTCTTAGCGGATCATATGAGTTTTGAGAAAGCAATGAAATGCAAATGTGGCTATTGAGAATTGAAAGTGATGGACCCATGTCGTAGATTTGCAGTATGGAAAAGGTTAGGCGATAGGTGTTAAGGATTTCGACACTAGCTATACAGCTGAGTGGAATTCACCCGCTGTCTGGAGGAGAATTCTAGCTGCCTGATCGACTGTTCTGATTATTTTTTCATTGTTTCGTGGATCAACACCAGGCGAATGCCGGAGGAGGACGGGCCACGGACCGCGCGCGATATTTCCTACCTATTCCTTGACCTAGCCTCACCCTTATGTACACATACACATACATGCTCTGTAATACCTCACATGCCGGGAGATCTGACACGATTAATTAAGACAGACTAAAAGGTGGAAATAAGATCTGTCAGGAGTTTACAGCTTGTCCCGGCGGGGGCAGTGCCCCGCTGGTGACAGATATCTGGTGGCCGACGGACGGGTAGATCGGGGAAGGATCTCGCCATCCAGCGAGGGATGATTGCCACCTATTCCCGCCATAAAAAGCATGCACTATACTTTCGGGACTAAAGACCTTAGAAGGTGACACCGCCGGAATCACTAATTTGTCACTGAATCAATGGCCTGAATGCCGAAGGGTAAATAGGATGTGAAGGGATGATGTGTTTCGCGGTGGGAGAGGTAGCTTGGTCCGGTAGTAGAGGGCGTGACGTCAGGGATGAATTCAGAGACGAATTTTGAGAGGTCAAAATTAAAAATGTTATGGTCAGATGTATCGTTTTCTAGATTTTGTAAAATATCGCTGGCTACACTTTGCTATATGGGTTTATTCGTTTTAATGATTATCTAAAATTATTTTGCTTGAAAGTTTCCTGACAAGTTAAAATTAATATCTACTGAAATTTTTTAGGGTGGGGGGGATTTTTCTCATTTCCCTCCACGTGCATCTGCGCCTGCGTGAAGTAAATGTGGAAAGGGATTTAAGGGAGTCCTGGCGATAGGGGGAGGATTTTAGTTCTTGAGCGCAGCAGGCAGAGTTCAGTCGTGGATGAGTGTGAAGTATGGACTTCTGAACGGAGAGGCACAGCACAATAGTGCTAAATACAGAATTGGAAATACAGAATTATTACTAGACGTGGCAGTGGAGTTCATCGTAGAAGGTTCTGATAAGGAGACTTGATGGACTTTGGAATTTGGGTAATATTAAACAATGGATTATCAAAACATACTCTTTCTATTATGCAAGCACTACGGTCTCCTAAGCAGCAGGGGAGAATCCCTATAACCAACCATCCGTGATTTGGTATGTGCGGTTGCTTGTTTGTGTGTGCGAGCGCGTATGCGTGCGCGCGCGCGTATGTGTGTTCTGGGGAGTACCGATCTTCCTTTAGGGTTGTATTCGGGAACGTTGTGACCAATCATGATACTAAGGAGAGGGTCTCAAAAGAAGATGTGTACAGAAATAGTGCACGAGGGCCACATTCGTCCACATTAACAAGAAAGAAAGGGATTTGACGTATCTCTAGGCGCGTGGATTTCGTGCTTACTTTTGGTATTTTTATAATACATTGCTAAAAGCAGTAACTGGTGTTTTTGGAACCTATAAACCTGAAGGCAGCTCTTATGTAAGCTACTTATCATTTTTCTAAGAAATCGTTTTCCTCCCTTACTGACGCACCACCCTCAATAACACAAGCTTGTCCAGTCTGGTGTAATGCAGCCAGAACTACAAATAATTGAAAATGATTTCTTACGAAGAGTTGTTCTAAAAGCTTCCTGGTTCATTTCAAATAACCCTAAAGCTGACTAATTAACTGTAGTTCCATTGACGGCTCGTATCATGCATGCTCTTGCAACGATTCTTCTCGCCATTATTATTTCTGTCGATCTCTTCCAAAATTCAACCTTTAGCATTTCACTAAGAACTCCCTGCCCAATACTTTATTGCTTTCCCAAGGATTAATTGAAATCCCCTCAATTTTCCTTCTCGCCCTCAAATTGAAATAAATTTGAGGGCGAGAAGGAAATAATTTAAATAACTGTAATAAGTAGAGCCCGGAAAATATGTAGTATCATACGCCAAAATATGTACATAAAGATGTAATGAAAATGATAAGAATATGTAAAAAGGGGGGGGGGGAAAGTGGTATAATGTGTAAAATCAAAATACTGTTATTTACAGAACAATTACAAATGATACATTAATTTACACAATTTTAAGTTACAATAATAAACTACTTATTAAACTAATTTAAAAATAAACATTGCTTGACCTATTGAAATATTTAAGAGTACATTTCTATGTTCGAGTGCAATGAAAGCCCTCGTACAAACGTGGTAACTCAATGAACGAGTAACAAATGCTGTAGCATTGTCATCATGGTCTTTCACGTGTTCGACAACCAATATTTCTCCTAAATTGGTTTGAATCAAGAAACGTGTCGTCACTGATGCTTTACACACCTAAAGATTATATTCACAGAATTCTTGTCGCAACATACATACATACATACGTACGTACATACATACGTACGTATCTACATAAAGTGCAGAGGGATGTTGGCCCAGACCTAACGCGCATCTGACCGCTTGTTACAATGGGACACCTCGCATCGTCAGCACGCAATGAATACGCGTAAGAAAGAAACCGATTTAAGAAATTAAAGCTATTTTTGAAAACACATTTTATGTTTTGCGAATGAATTTTAAGAAAATTGGTAGACTGATACAAAATTGCAAAATATGTAATATAGTACAAATGTATGTAAAAGTATGTAACGATGCATTGCGAATCGTGATAGGATTGGCCTGATTCACCTATTTGGAGAATTGAACATAGAAAGATCAAAAATATGCTATTACATAACTATCCCATCTGTAATAATAGGTCTCATCACATCAAAATATACATTGCAAATCAATAAGATGAGCGTTCTTACGACAAAACCTTTTATGCTTTAAAACCATAATATACACTAGCGACCTACGGAAGCTTAGCCTGAAATGTTTATGAAAACGTTACCGTTTGTAATCATCTCTGGAAGACAACGTATAAGTACGTCGAAAAGAAATAGGAAAATCAAGGAAGTACTGACACATCGAGAGAAGAAAACAGCACACCTTTCATTTTTCATCAAATAATGAATAAATCCACATATTTCGTAAATTTACTGTGAAAAGCCATCTAAACATTGAAAAATGAAAAAAACTTATTGCCAGGCGGAAAATATCGAAATGAACATCCGAAAAGGTACCCCTTGAGTTGCTGTGATAAATGTGGCAAAAATAAACGAGAATGATCGCCTAAATATTACGCAACAAATGCCTGAAATGCTAAATTCAGCATAAAAAAGATGTAATGTTCGCACATAGAGTTTTCAAATAGAACGTAATTTGAATACCGAATACATACATCACCTTTCACATTTAACCAATGAAATCACTTGTAATATGGATTTACTGTATTATTTAATATTAATATTCACAATGTAATGATGGGTAATTTAAAAGTAGAGTAATAACGTTTTATATTTTGAATCACTCATCCTCAAATCTGGGTGAGTATTCTAATATTTTCTTTCTAATGTTAAACTGGGATGAAAGTGTCGAATAGTTTTCATTTCAAAAATTATTGCCAAATGCATGTTGGTGGACGAATTCTTCCTTGCCCTTTTTCCTCGTACATTTATCAGCAACCGGAAGGGCCATGCTACACTATACGCTTGATTGAGGAAGGAGACTTCCGGTGAATTTGCTACCACAGCTAACTATTGCGTTTGTTCTAACTGCGTAAAAGCCAAGTTTTGTGGCGATTAGTGTCGATAGTCGTGTCCTTGCATATCCTCATTATATTACACGTGTCATTAGGCATTGAGTATATCTTCGATCTATTAATATTATTATTATTATTATTAATCAAAAATCATTATCAAAATTACTATTTTTACTATTGAAAGTATCATTATTTCATGTACGTTTTTCAACAACTTCTGCTTGGACCAATTCGTTTATGCCTATCAAAGTTATCGCTCGCATAGGGGAGAGAACTTCCAAACTTGGCATCCCGAGTCCGACATTGGGATATTCAGAAATTGATGAAATATTTTGGCACGTTACAGAAAAGGTGTTTTCTAACCTTCGTTCAGAATTCGTTAAGGTAAATTCCTTGAAGGTTTTACACTCTCAGCTGAGAAAGAGAGAAAGGTATTGTGAAAAAAGATGTCGTAGGCTTCCGCGGCCAGTCATGATATGGGCTGTCGCAGTACAGCCCTGAAGAGGACCGCGATATGTCGGTCGAAAGGTTGGCACCTCAGCCTTCGACGTGGCCTCACCATAGAGTAGAGATATTATATCTCTCCTCTATGGGCGTCACCCGGACAGCCTAGAGCCAAGACCAGACAGCCAAGGTATTGTGAGGTCTCTGGCGGTTGTGTGTTGAAGACCGCGGGACTTGGTAGCGACCAATCGACGAAGAGCGCTACGTCACGTGACGTCAGAACGTACGGAAAGAGAGGGCGAGCGCCGGCGGAGACGATAAATTATCGCAGCGCGTCAAAACTCGTTCAGTTCTCTTAGCTTTTTTGATTGACATTCGTTAGTCACTCTTTTCCGGTGCTTGTGCGGAACAGAGCAGACAACAGCGCTGTAGAGCGCGAAACAGGAACTACAGTGTTGCGTTCAGGAGTGCGGCCTGCCGGAGGCTGGCGTAGGCGAGGACGCAACGCCAGCCACCACGATCAAAAGGAAGGACAATCGAACGCAGCCGGAAAGGTAACGATTTTTTTAATGCTTCAAGCATAGATTACCGTTTTCAATGTTTAGATGGATTTTCACAGTAACTTTATGAAATATGTGGATTTATTCATTTTTTGATGAAAATAGAAAAGGTGTGCTGTTTTCTTCTCTCGATGTGTCAGTCACTTTCTTGATTTCCCTGTTTCTTTTCGACGTACATTGTCTTCCAGAGATGATTACAAACGGTAACGTTTTCATAAACATTTCAGGCTACGCTTCCGTAGGTCGCTAGTGTAGATTATAGTTTTAAAGCATAACTACATACATCATGGTGCAGAGGCACCATAATGTATGTAGCAATGTGAAATGGGTTGTTTTGAATTTTTTTCTTTTTTAAGTTATGTAACTTGCTGGAAGCGTATTTTTGGGTTTGTTTTGTCAGTTTTTAACAAATATTAAATTAAATTGTTGTTTTTGAAAACAACTCTCGTATCTACTATTATGGGTGTTTTTTGTCTCAATGCCTAGGATATCCTATTTTGTGTGTTCTTTACAGGACACAGTTGAATCAGGACCCAATGAATGCTATCTGAACATGTTGCAACCCTGCGTGACAGGTAGTGACGCCTAACAATGGACTATTCGTCGTGAGGCATTGTTGTGTCAGTGTCTTGTCATATTCCTCACTCTAAAGTCGTTTTATTTCTACAACAAGACCGTTATATTGTATTCTATTTTTAGTCAGTTCTGAGATTGTGGGTTATTATTATTAGTATATTTGCGCAAAACCAGAGGTAAGCTATATTTCACACACCAGCAGTCTTGGTCTCTCGTTTATTTTGAACATGGGTGGAATTTCACAAAACGTTCCCTATCATGTGTATCAACTTCTAGATATATGTGCATGTACGTTCGACCTGTTTTCAATTAACCAAAAATGCTACACATCTTTATTATTAAAAAATATTTTTTTATTACACGGTATTACATGAAACATGATGATTTCGTAAAAAACACTGTAAGGGAAATCGTATGTAATGTAATGGCGGTACGGTTGACCGCTGAAAACTTTGTCGCAGCGCTCACAGTAGGTGAATCTCTTATCGCTGTGTTCGCAGTGGTCTGTGAATTTCCCAGGTTGTGGTTTACGTGAAGAGTTACTTCGCAAGACGTACAATTTCTTGAGTCTAGTGAAATCTTGTCGCGCAAGTCGGTCATTCAAGGCAGTAATTCGCACGAAGAAAAAGTTGAAAAATACTTCACATGGAGAGGGTCTAGGCCATATTTCAGAAACTCTTATTGCATTTCATTTAAGGCAATCCTGGGAACTCATTTTCTGCGATGTAAATTAAATTTAGTATTTCTTATAAAATTCTATGGTTACTCAATTACGTGTACTATTATTGTTGTTTATTTTATGCACAAGAATCGTAGTTGTCAACATTCCTTCTTTCTGTGATTTAAATATATTTATTTTCCTTTCAAAAGAACACTGCGAGATAATGGCCCATTCAACAATCATCGTAAAGATTCAACAAGCTTATCCTGCGTTAATGGGGGAGGGGGGGGGACTGCGCCCGTAATTACGACGAATTAACTTTAGACGCAATTTTCTGAAGTTTGCTCAGAGTACTTTTTACGAATGGTTTTGACCAATTTCATTGAAGGCCATGAGGCGTAATGTGTGTTTTACTTTATGATCACGATCGATGTGTATCGATAAGTGGCCTCGTTAGCCGGCACAGTGTTAATGCTGGGTGTGATGCTTGTGACGTAGAGATGACAAAAAATATTTTAAAGTTATTTAACATTCTTTCTTCGGGTACCCTTGTTTCTAAAATCGAAATGACAAATTCATTATTAATATTACAAAGAACCTTTTTTTTATTATGGTCTCAACAAAAATTAGGAACCATTTCGAACTTGAAATTATTGGTAAAAACAATGAGATGTAACAGCAAAGAAGGAAAATTATCTACGTAACAACTAGACAATTTCTTGCAGAATAGTTAAGTACTAGGACTTTCTGGGTCGTAACTGTAATAAACAAGTGAAAAATATTCGTATTAGAACACATCTGCACATTAATTTATTCTTGTTTTGATTTCGGGTGGAGAAACAAGTGTGTTAACAGAACTCCAACAGAATTCGTCAAAGCATTCGGAAGTTCCCGCCAACTCTATTTTGAACTATTTGGCATTAAATAAGTAAATTGCAATACTCTCTAATAATATATATGTGGGTAATATAATCTATAACCCACTTCGGGGTTATAGATTATATTTGGCTCACTTTCGTTCTTTTATTATTGATTCGTGTACCCTTCAACATTACTTTGGTCAAAGTAGATTTGCCATTAATCCACGCAACACTTATTAGCACGCAGCCAATATGAAGGAGGAAAACGTGAAATCAAGCAAGTAAAAATGTCATTTTTATCTAACCAGCTACAACGCATATGATTTCACAATTTTTAAGTTTGAAGCGTTTTAAATAAGCATTTTAACCTAGTTTTAATATGTTTGTTTAGTACTTAATGTCGGTGAGAAAAAAGTTCGTTTATATGAACCGTCTGCATTGCTCAGCAGCAACATAGTTAACTTTTCAGCATTGTTCACCAGACTGACCTTGTATTGGAATACCGACGGAAGTGCATTCTTGACAATTGCGGTATAGCTGACTGGAATCCGATCATTGTTTGAATAATAATTCTAACGGTCCGGTGCTCTGATCAGTAGCTTTCCGTGGTTTCTTTGATAAATTCCATGCGAATGCCGGAGTTGTACATGGAATGCGCGCGATGAACCACAGGCCGTGCGATATATCTTTCCACATGCTTCTCCCCTCTTCTCCCTACATCCACACTTGTGCATATGCCCTTCACTACCACGCACGTTGGGAGAGCAGTCGGAAGCATGAGCGTGTCCTGGGGGTCCCTGGGGCAGGTGCTCATTGAGGGTGGTATATGGGCGAGGGGAAAGGTAGGGAAAAACACCTGCATTTACTGGGATACGACATAAAACAAACTTACGGAACTAATTACCGTAGTAGTGTACGCACCTGGAATCAATAAATATTCACTCACTAACTGATGAATAAATTAATATAGGAACTGGAATAATTGAATTGCTTGAGTCAGTAGCAAAGTAAGTTATACCGGCCACAAGAAGCCTCCGGCTATTCGTAAACGTTCACAACTCAATGTTGGTAGAAGTGTGTTTCATTTTGATACTACTGCTCCAAGGCCTTCATAAATGTGAAGACATACGTTGTCAGAAGAGCCACATTTGCTCTGAAATCAAGGTATTAACATTTACGAATAGCAAGAGTGAACTGTGGTTGGTGTGGCTAATCTTGTTCTTGCACCAGGTCCTTCCAGCCGAGTTCAAAACCACCGAATATGAAAAAAGTATTGCTTTACCGCAAGACGTTAAAAAAAATTTTACGTCATAACTGTTAAACATTGTGTGTGACATGCTGCGGGGAGAAGTGTATCCTTTCCACATTGTCTTTTATATCGGATCCCTACCTTAAACGACGTACATGTTGAATTCTGAATAAAGAAAGAAATAAGAATTTTTGGCAAGAATTGTGAACTAAATATTCGCTTAGATGTAATAAAACCTATTTTCAAAGGCAAATCAGTTATAGATTTGGTTTCTTATCCTTGATGTCCTTCGTGAAAGAAAATACTTCTGCCACTACAACACGGAGAACGATAATTTGAATGACTGTATTTCCCACCGAACTCTAGAAGGCGTGCACATATTATGAAGTTACATTGTTAATAACGTTTTACACATGAATTTGTCATTCCGCTTAATTAGCTCGATGTCGTTGCAAAGCCTGCGAGTATCAGGGCCAGCGTCTTCATTCCGGGGTCGGGCGGTGTCGTTGGCGCAGATTGCATCGCGCCCCTCTGGAGCAGTTATTCGGTCGCCGCGGTGGACGGATTTTAGCGATTCATGAGGGCGGACCAGGACCGGGGCGGGGCTGTCGCGCCAGCCATTATGGATCAACCCCCCCCATTCCCGTGAAGCTGCCCCGATCGGCTTCTCACCTGCCATCTCGTGGAACTTGGTCGCCATCGCGAGGAATAGGGTGGGGGCTGTGGTGGGCCCGGATGGTGAGGGTGGAGGCCGTGCCTCCCTCCACATCCACTCCGCTTGAAAATGTGCCTTTGAAGTAGATATTTTTTTGCACCTAGGGTATTATAAGGGTTGTAATGATCGAGCGGCGACAAAAAGCCCGATGGCTTTTGGTCCTAGATCATTGGAACAAGTAAACGTTCGTGGTGTATACATGATTTCTTTTTTACCTGATTTTCATTATTCAGATTGATTTACATATTAATTAACTAGTTGTTATCTTAACTCGGTTTGTCTTTTCATATTTTCCTCCCGTAATTTCCCTTTCACAATTCCCTCCATAAGAGAACATACAGCACCTTTCAACTGTTCTCATATTTCTCTCGTAACCACCATTCTCTCAATTGCGGTAAGTTATGCAGTATATATAGATCTCCGGTTCGAAGGTAAAAACAAACAGAAGTAAAAAATAAAAAAAAACAAACATTTTTTCAAACTACTCTGGCCAAGAAAATTGTTCAAGGATATACGCAACATCTCAGGATATAAAAATAAGGCGTGAATTAGCTAAGTGTCAGGCACAGGTCTTTTGTGTGAGCGCAATCCTGTGTATCGTCCGCCATCGCATGAAACTTACTTGTCGCCAGGAAGGAGTAGGCAGATCTGTGTTCGCTAGAGAGGGTGGCACCAGTTAGTGCCATGCCTCCCTCCACCCCATCCCGATTGAAAATATACCATATGGAAAGGGATTTTTACGAAATATTCAGTTCGTGAGATTTGGCTAGGTATATAAAACAAACAATATTACATGGTTTTGGCGTACGTTTTGTAACATTACAAAACATCTGTTCATTACACTTTTCGGTCAACTACCGGTGGTAGCCTCTGACCAGCGAGAAATAAAGGGTTCAAGGGTACAAAATTAAACAGATTTGTAATTTCTAGTTGTTGAATTTTGAATTGAATTTGCCTTATTTTCCGTGACGAGACTCAGGCCATCAGGCCCGCTCTTCCGTCTGACCACGCAAATTTCGCTACGCTCCTTTCACCAACTAGCAGAGAAAGGAGGTATTTCTTGGGCGAGAAACAGGCGATTTGAATTTAGCTCAGAGGCGTCATTTAGGCTTGAGGATCTTTTACATGCAAGTAAATCTACTAACATGGGACAGCCGGCTTTACTTCCCCTCCGAAGGAAGGCGTACGAAGGATTTTGTCGCCCTAAAATCCACGGCTTCGATCGGGTTTGAACCCGCGAGCTTGGGTACAACAGTCCGGTACGCGAACCGTCCCACCATCGGGGCCGCCAGTTGTTAGTCTTCATAACTGTCTTCCTTAATTTGATGCATGATTTATGAGGACTGCAATAATAAACCTTCTGATGGATCAGGTTGTGAGAATAATTTTACATAAATCCTCACTATTCATCCGATCCGTTTATGATATTAGATTGTTATTTTTTAATAACTGCACTGGCTGAGGTGACTCAGGGCATCAACTAATGTCACTGCAGCAACTAATGCCTCTGACTGGGATGTCCTAGGGTTTGAATACCACCTGTGGCAGCATTTTCGACATCAGATAGATAGCTAGGTCGAATTCAGTCGCTGTCTAGAGGAAAATTCTTGCGACCGGCTGCTCTAATGAGAAGTTTTCCGTAGTTTCTCCAATCAACACTAGGCGAATACCCGAGCAGTACCTTAACAAACGGGCTGCAGACTGTGCGTGATCACTCCTTCCTCTTCCTTGCCCTATCCTCGCCACTTACAAACACACTACTCTTCCATATATGTCGGGAGATCAGGATCTTACAGCTTGTCAGGGCGGGGGATGTCTCGGTGATGAGAGATACCTGGATGTGTAAAAACCCGCGGAAGCCGATGTAAAGTTTGACGCCGAATCTCACCATCCACCGCGGGAAGAACACCCCCCCCTCCCGTGACAAAAACATGAACTACATATGATATGTGTTGACGCGGCTGGAAACAATAAATAATCAATAATCGAACATCTACCCATCTCCTCCGTTGCTTGGCGTCGTGTCACAAGTAAGACAAATAAATGAAATAAGTTGTAGTGTTTTTGCACGAGTCCTGTTTGCAATCCTCCCCAGAGGTGGATTTACGCATAGGCACAGTAGGCACGTGCCTACGGCGGCAAATTTTCAAGGGCAGCAAATTTTCTTGATATTTTCTAAAACAAATTTAGGTTCTCTAAAAACTATAACAGCATAAATCATATTTTTATTTTAAAAATATCATATTAATATTTAATACAAGCTATTTATTTGTCTACTTCATTAGAGTATACCTTATGATTTCAGAAGTATATGAATCTGAAACTAAGGCCCGTTGACGAAAGAAAACATGTTGCAATTCCAGTTGTCATGTTTTAGTTTCCTTTTAATGTTAACTTTTCAGTGTTGAAACTTTAATAATGTTGAACGTTACTTGCTATGAAGATACAGTTTATATCCAAAGTTAGCTAATCCAAAAAAATATTTAATTTAAGAAAACAATGTGCAAAATATAATGTTACTTTTAAAGTTAAAACGTTTAAATTAATGAAGAATTGTTCCTGAAACGTTACAACTTAAAATGTAACATTAATGTTAAACAGGGGGCGGCAAATTTGATGTGCCTACAGGCGGCAAAAATATTAATCCGCCCCTGATCCTCCCCCTACGTCGCTATTGCATCGACCGAGCGCTGCCCCCTACGCGGGTATGGCACACGGGAGCAAGGCTGTTTCGTACGTCACTGCACGCGACCATCTCCGGACGAGACCCAGGCCGCTCGTTACCCAACTCTCCCCCTCCCTTACCCCCACCCCCACTCCTCCACTCCCCCTTCCCCATCCCGCGCGACCGTCTCGCACCCCCTCGTGTGCTGCAACTGCCTGATCAACTTGCGAAGTCGGTTCCCGCTGCGAGTGCGACAACTTGGTTCCGTTGGGCTATTCTGTTCTACGCTGGGAATCACAACAAAACAAAAAAGTCCTTCAATGAAAAAACAAACAAACGAAAACGCAATAAAATGACTGCTGGAAAAGATGGTAGTTTGCGATGACGGACGTGTGTTTGATTACAGCAAAGTTGCAGGAGTTTGTGATGCAGGAGCTTTTGCTTTCGTGTGTTATGTAGACCATACATTTTCTTAAGATGACACAAAATTCTAAGAGTCACTGATTATCAAGTTTCTTCTTATATAGATTCCATAAATATGTTTCAGTTGATAATTTTGTGAAATCCATATATCACATACTAAAACATATGACTAATTCAATGTTTTGGAATTTTCAGTAAACGTGTGATATGCAATTATTTCGTGTTTCCAAGTGTAACAACTGACATGGTCAGTAGTCTCGTAAGTGTAGTGCATGTTTTTATCACGAGAGGTGACGGTGTCCCCTCCCCCTCCCACTGGATAGCGAGGTCATGTGACCTTAATATTTGAAACGTCCCTACACCTCAATAAAGATTTATTTATTTATTTATTTTTTTCGTTAATCGGCCGACTAGGACCACGCAAGCAAGCATCCTGCATTTACCGTGGCTCAGTTTTTATTTATTATCGCGGTAGCAGGTGCTTGCAACAATTCTTTGGGGGGACCAGCATTTAGCTGGATCCGATTTTTATCCCCCATGGTTGTTAGCCCGGGGGTATGGAAGATGAAAGATGATAGGAATGGATTAGGAGGCGATAGGTGATCGTGGACTTTTGGAACCATCCCAGCATCCGCCTTTATGACCGAGGGAAACCACGAAAACCCCGGTCAGGATGGCCGGCCCGGGAATCGAACCCGGACCTCCCGATTACGAAGTCAGTGCGCTACGCACTGAGCCACTTCGCTCGGTAGAAATTATATTAATAAGTTTTGACAACAAGTAAACGTGGAATAGCAAATTTGCGGCAGGCCATCCTTCCTTTTGGCAATGGTTTTCCTTGGAACGTGAGACTTCACTGAAAATGTGGGCAACCATTTCTTTTAAATAAAAAAAAATGAGTCAACTACTAGTTCGTGTGTGATACGGGTGTCAAGCGCTTCTGAGGTTTAATATAAACTTCTATTAAAAGCTTACTATTTTTGCTTTGTTATAATAAACATTGTTTGAGCTCTACAGGTGTCATCATTTGATAACTCCTCCCCAAGTTTTTGTGTGAAAAAAATACTTTTACCGAATATTATATGTAAACAGTAGGTTAGGGCTGAAAATAATACCGAGTAGAAACTTTAGGGAATTTGTGCTCGATGTAGCGGCAGCACTATAGATCTTCTGCGTATACGCAGATGCACTAAAGCAGGCACGAATCCACGGCAAAGAAATAAGGGAAATTCCTCCCCCTCTTAAAATGTGTCAGTAACTTAAAATTTTAACTTGTCACGAAGCTTTCAAGAAAAAAATATCTTCGGGTAATCATTAAAACGAATAAAATCGTACCGCAGCTTGAACTGCGTGTAGCCTGTTTCATTTTACAAAATCTGTAATATGACACATTCGAATAGAGCATTTTGAATTTCTCCTCCAAAAATTTGTCTCTGTATCCGCCCCTGTCTGAAGTGATGAGAAACTTGCACTGTGCATGCGCAGTAGATCGATAGCGGTTTAACGTTCGAGGGTGCACTAACTACCTCTTGTGTTGTTACGCGTATCGATAGGGAATGCTGTTATCGATTTAAGCGACGCAACATCCGCCTCCGAGAGCAGGATGGCGGTGGCGATGGTGTAACGGTTAGCGTACCGGACTGTTGTACCCAAGTTGGCGGGTTCAAACCCGATCGAAGCCGTGGATTTTTCAGGGCGAAAAAATCCTTCGTACGCCTTCCTTCGGAGGGGAAGTAAAGCCGGCTGTCCCATGTTAGTAGATTTACTTGCATGTAAAAGATCCTCAAGCCTAAATGACGCCTCTGAGCTAAATTCAAATCGCCTGTTTCTCGCCCAAGAAATACCTCCTTTCTCTGCTAGTTGGTGAAAGGAGCGTAGCGAAATTTACGTGGTCAGACGGAAGAGCAGGCCTAATGGCCTGAGTCTCGCCACGTAAAATAAGGCATTAATTCAATTCAATTCAGGATGTGGGAGATGCGGTCGGTCAGGCCACTCCGGAGACGGCGGTCTAGTACATAGTACGTCCGAGCGCCGGCGGCGGCGGCGGCGGAGGCGGAAAGAGAGTTATGGCTTTTAATTTTCGCCCCGCCACCTCACGCCACGCCACGCCACGCCCTCTTCCCGCGCCTGCTCGCCCGCAGCCTCGCCCATAAATCCGCCCCGGCCACGCGAAGCCAGCCCCCCCTCCCTCGGCACGCCCCCCCCCTCGCCGCTGGACATGTCCGCCCTCCACCACCTACCCCCCACTCCACCCTACTCATCCCACTACCCATTCCACTCCATTCCATACTACCCCACCCTACTCCATTCTATCCTACTCCTCTCAGTACCACTCCACTCCACTACGCTCTATTCCATTGCACTACGCTCTATTCCACTACACTTCATTCTATTCTTTTTCACCTCACTCTATTCCTCTTCACTTCACTCTATTCCACTCCACTTCACTCTATTCCACTCCACTTCACTCTATTCCACTCCACTTCCCTCTGTTCCACTACTCTTCGCTCTCTTCGTTCACTCTCCACTCCATTCCAATCGCCTTACCCCACCGGTCTCGTTCTACCCGACCTCCGCTTCGCCGTTCTGAGTCTTTTAAAAACATTTCGAATTTGGTTTCGTGTACCCGTTTTGAGTTCTTTTTTAATATTCTTCTTGCTACTTGACTCATTTTGTTCCGTTTCATTTCTGCGACTCTCTGCCTTGTAGACTTGTAGACCTTCCCTTTAAGCTCTCCTCCAGTGCTTTATTCCTGCCCACCGCACCCATCTCGCGCTCCTACGCCGTCCTTCGTCATCCTGACGCATCCCGCGCCCACGGCTCTCCGCTGCGCCGCAGATTGCGCCTACTCGCCCCTACGTGCTCCCGAGCAGAAACGACGCGGGCGGACGCGGGCAGTTCGGGCAGGAAAAGGTTCCCCTCCCCCGCCCCTGCCACCGCTGCCGCCGATACCCCCGCCCCCACTGCCGGCCCAGGGTCTGTCGTCCGCGTCGCCGGGATACCGATGCATCTCTGCCACTTCCCCAGCCGCCTTCGCCGCCACCTTCTTCACCACCGCCTCCACCATCTCCGTCTCCTCTCCCACGTCCTCCGCCACCTTCTCCATCACCCTTTCCGCCGCGCCATCCGAATACACCACTTCCTGGGATGCCATTCCACCGTCTACTGTTTCCCTCGCTTCCGGCGACACGCTCCGGCATCTTCGCCGTCACTTGCTTCGACATCTCCTCCGCCACCCTTTTTGTCACCTTCCCACCGCCTTCCTTGCCATCTCTTCTGCTACCTTCCGCTCCACCGTCCTCATCTGTACCACTTTCACCACACCGGAAGAGGTGGCTTAGGGCATCAACTGTTGTCACTACAGTGCCTCTGACATGGTGGTCTAGGTTTCGAAATCCGCCGGTGGCACTGTTTTCAGCATCAACTAAATAGCCAGGTCGAAATGAGAGGCTGTCTGGAGAAGAATTATAGCGGCCGGCTGATCTTGTTTCCTAGTTTTCCGTCGGTTCTCCGGACCGCGCGCGATCTTTCCTTCCTCTTCCTTGTCCTATCCTCGCTCCGCACACATGCTTACACAACCAGGATCATGTCCCGGCTGGGGCGATGCTCCGCTGGTGGGTGATACCTCCTTGGGGAAAACCCGCTAGCCGACGAGCAGGTCGGTGCCAGATCTCACGATCTAACGGAGGAAGATCTCTGCCACTTCGAGAAATAAAATGTGCTCTACACTTAAAGACTAAATGACCGTGGCAGTTGACGCGCCCGGAATCAACAAACAATCCACCGTCTCCTCCTACGCCACCTTCACCACCACCTCCACCGTCACCGTCACTTCCACCTCACCTCCACCGTCACCTCCACCGTCACCTCTCCCGCCCATTCTACGCAAGCTTTGCTGTCGCTGTGCGAGGCGACTCGCGATGTTTTAGTGATCAGCGGCCTGGCTCCCTCGCCCCGCCCCGCCCCGCCCCGCCCCGCCCCGCCCCGCCCCGCCCCGCCCCGCCCCGCCCCGCCCCGCCCCGCTCCGCGCCGCCGTCTTGCACTCCCGGGGCGGACGCTGTTATCTGCGGTGAGTCTCCTCCCCCTTGCGATTCACCAGAAGCAGCCCCGAGCTAGGAGATAGAATCCTCCTCCCGTTGAAATTCTCGCGCAAAGCGCTTATTCAACGTGATGATGATCAACTGCTAAAATGCTTCAGCGCGCCTTATGAACGCCGCTTGCAAACTTGCTCATTTCAATTTTGTTAAAAAATATCGACGATTTTCTGAAATGCCTAATGATGCCGATCATGTATAGGATTTATTGCAGTTACCGTATGTTCTATACTAAATCTTGCATGGTACATATAATTTATGGTTATTGGTATCGTGGTTAGTAGTGTGTCTCCTTCCTTTTTCTTAATTTCTAACGTGACATTTACTGTTTCTGCGTTTGATTGATTGTTACATCAAGGTCGTATGTAGGTGACCATTTAGCACGGAAATGGTTAATATAAGCTGAGACAAATCTACGTATATGGCATTCATGGTACTACAATATTCGTCCGTGCCATATAAATGCGAGTGCTGCCATTAAATTTAATTCTTATGAGTGCTTACTCTTTGCCATTAAGCTTAGTTCCCCGAAACGGATTTACTCATTTGTCTGCGCAATATCTGATGGATAACTGATGATCGATCTCATTGCCCAATTGCTGTTGTATGTTTTACTAGCCTCTTCCACGATTACCTACATTGAAGGTACCAATGTTGCCAAATAGCTTTGCAGTTTAACCTTGTTGAAGGCTGAGTTCGAAACGTACTGTACGTTACGTTGCTGTCAGAGTTGCGAATTATTTGTGATAGAAATCACTCTTGCCTCATCATTTTGAAACTCGTCATGAATGAATTGTGTTTATCGTAACTTCTAATCATCCAGGTCCAATCCACTTTCGTTACCCACATGTGGCAAACCCAAAAAAAGGAACATAAACGTCACAATTACATAAACGGTAGAACGCATCATGTATGACCTCAGAATTTCCGATGCCCTTTCCCCTCCCTCCCTTTTCCCGTTATCATTTCCCATTCGATGTAAATCTTCGCACATGGTAATTTTTAATTTAATACCGTGTAGTTTATACATTGCGTTTTAGCATAATTTATTGTGTGATCAGATGTCTAAGAACAAATGTTACAAACTCCTGGGGCAGAGGTCAGAGATTACGTTTTGCCAATGAACTTGTAGTGCGAAATTTGATAACGGAGTTAAACACGGCAAGTCACTGATAATCAGGGTCAAATATCATATGAGGGACTCGGGTATTTAGAATTTCCCACTGCATGATCATTGGCAAAAAACCGATCATGTCGGACTTGCATTTTCCCCAGAAATCAGTAACTTTTATTCTGTGACATCTGCACATATAAAACTTAATAACCCGTGGCACGTTTGTGAGATTACTGCTCCGTCATATCCGAAGTATTGGAAGAAGAAACAATGGGAAACTAGCAATCAAAACAGGCCACTAGAATTCTCCTTGAGACTGTGGTTGAATTATGTAGCTAGTGTAAAATCCACTTGGGACGGGTATCGAATCCTAGGCCTGACAGTCAGCGTTCTGCAGCTGTCGCAGACGGTCCAATTTGCTTCGCCTCAAGTGGCAAAATTATAGACCACATGGCTAGAGGGACGTGTATGGGCGACTTATTTCCGGTGGCCCGTGACGTCTCCACTCGGGGGCGCCGCGTTATGTAGCTAGTTTAATATCACGCTACTGCAGAGTAACGAATTCTTGCCCTCCCAATCAGCGTAGCAGCAACTATCGCAGTAGGTTCATTTTAGTTCTGCACTCCCGAGTTTGAAAATAATACTCCTCATGGCTAGAGCGACATTTTTGGCCATCCTACTTCCGGTCGCCTGTGACGCCTGGCATAGAAGGCGCCGCTTTATGTAGCTTTATATAGTGTAAAATTCACTACGGCAGAGTGTCGAACCCATGGCATCACAGCCAGCGTGGCTGCAACTATCGCAGTCGGTCCAATACAGTTCGACACGTCCGACTGGGAAAATAATAGACCACATGCATGGGCGACCTACTTCCCGTCGCCTGTGACGCCTCGGCTGGGGGGCGCCGCGTTGTGTAGCTAGTGTAATATCACACTACTGCAGAGTATCGAATCCTTGGCTTCCCAGAGTGCGTTTCTGACGCAATCTTAGTTGATCCAATTTAGTTCGGTACGCCCTTCTTCTTTGGTTCTATCTTCCATATACGGAAGTTAGGTGACCCATAACGGGTTTTCTTGGGATAAATTATTCAGGGTGGTTTCCCGTTGCCTTCCCTGATATGATGATGATGATAGGGGATGAAAGAACAAACACAATACAACCATGCCCGAGGCGGGACTCGAACCCGCGATCTTTCGGTACGAGATCGCTACGGCACTACTGCCTTAGCGATCTCGGCCACCGGATCGGCCGGTACGCCCTACTGGCAAAATAATAGACCACATGAAGAGAGCGACGTGTATGGGCGACCTACTTCCGGTCGCCTGTGACGCCTCGACTCGGGGGCGCAGTGCGTGCTATGCAGCGAAGCCACGTAATCGCCACCGCCGCCGCCCGCCGCCGCCCGCCGCCGCCGGGTCGCCAGGCGTCCGTTGCGTAACGTAGCGACCTATGCTCTTCAGCGCACGCGACGGAGGTGTCGGCGGCGAGAATCGCGTTTTCCTCGGTTACTCTTCGCTCAAGGTTTCTTCGCTGCTGAGCTCTCTCTACTCCTCCACCAGCACGACACAGTAACGTCTCTCCTTCCCTTTTTTTGTCCTTTTCTTACCCCTTACTTACACTTACATTCACCGTACTTACACATACACTACCACACATGTCTGGAGGCCGGTCGGGAGCGTAGAGCTTGTCCCAGCTTGGAGCAGTGCCACGCTGGTGGGAGACACCTGGTTGAGGAAAACTTCGCCAGCCGATGTGTAGGTAGGCGCTGGATCTCACCAACCAGCGGGAAAAGAAAGCCGTTTCCTCCCACGATAAATCATGACTAAACATGCGACGGCGGCGACGGCGGCGACGGCGGCGACGGCGGCGACGGCGGTGACGACGGCGGTGACGACGGCGGTGACGACGGCGGCGACGGCGGCGACGGCGGAAACGGCGGCGGCGACGGGATATATTCAGGTGAGGAATGGCTTTCTAAGATTGTTGCAGGTAAACTGTCGAAGTATAGTTAATAAAACCATTGAGTTTTGGAACCTAGTTGATTCGTGCGATGCCGATATAGTGATAGGGACAGAATCGTGGTTATCAGATGACGTAGCTAATTCTGAAATCTTACGCTCCGGCTATAAATTATATCGAAGAGATAGAAAAACAAGAGGCGGTGGAGTTTTTCTCTGCGTTAAGACAGCGTTATATGTTAGAAATAGTTGGTTTAGTAACAACCTGGAAATTTTAGGAATGGAAATTGACGTACTAGGAAATCCCGTGGAAATTATTGCTTGTTACAGGCCGCCAAACGATGGGTATGAAATTTTAGATGAAATCGGTGATAGGCTGGAAAACAGAAACGGTCGGTCTATTCTTCTCGCTGGCGACTTAAACCTTCCCGACGCTAATTGGAAAGGAGAGGTGTGCGACAGGAAACTTCAAACGCGCGTCAATCGTCTGGTATGGGAGCAGGGATTAACGCAGGTAGTCGACAAACCCACGCGGCAAGGAGCAATTTTAGACATTTTCCTTGTTTATCCAGCAGAAATGTTCCTTTCCTGCGACGTCTTTCAGGGAATTAGCGACCACAAAGCAGTTATGGTAGAAGTTCAGGTAAATGTAATTAAGCGACCTAAGGCAAAAGGAACGATAGTCAGGCAATATAGAAAAGCGAACATTGAAGGACTACGTAGTTTCTTAAGAGAAAAATACAATCATTTTCTAAGAACAGAAGGGGGAATAGAGGAGCAATGGGGAGCTTTTAAAACAATCGTTGAAACCGCTTTAGATACGTATGTTCCTTGCAAAATACTGAAAAGTAATTCTGATCCTGAATATTTTAACGGGGCAATACGACGTTTAAAGAGAAAAGTTAGGCTAGCATTTAATAGGAGACATCGTAGCATTGCTGACATGATAACGTTCAAAAAATACTACAAGGAATTAGAAAAAGAAAAGAAAATTGCTCATGAATTATTTTTAAGAAACATGTTGGAGACGGGACGAAATAATTGGTCAAGCTTTTACAAATATGTCCGCAGACGCCGGGGGAATAAGGAAGAAATTCAGGAAATTCGAGTCACAGATAACGAGCCACTGCACGACGACCAGGCAAAAGCAAATGCGTTCAACGCGTATTTCGTATCGGTATTCAAACCAGAACGGGCGCAAGAGCATGTTCATTATTTTCCAGTAGAAAATCAATTTAAACTCCACGCATGGGAACTCCGCAATCGTATAAAATCACTGGAAAACGGTAAATCACGCGGGCCAGACGGTATCTCGACAGATTTTATTAAACTCGGTGGTGAGGCGATATTGCCCTATTTGTTAAGATTATTCAATATTTCCATTAATAATGCAAGTTTACCAGACGATTGGAAGGCAGCTATAGTGGTTCCAATTTTCAAAAATGGCGATAAAACGAAAGTATGTAATTATAGACCTGTATCCCTCACTTCAGTAGTATGCAAAATAATGGAGCATTTAATAGCCGGGTACATTCGTCGCGAATGGGAGAAAGTGAACTGGATTTTCCACGGACAGCATGGGTTTAGAAGTCAACATTCGTGCGAAAGTCAAATTGTTTCTCTTTTTCAAGATTTAGCTGACGTAGTTGACGCGGGTGGGAGGGTGGATGCAGTAGTAATCGACTTCGCGAAAGCATTCGACGTGGTACCGCATAATTTACTTATTAGGAAAGTATTAACCTCAGGAGTTGACGCTAGAGTTGTGAGGTGGATAAGCGAATTTCTAAGGGACAGGAAACAAAAAGTTCGAATTGGCAATCAGTTTTCGACTACGGGAAATGTTACTTCAGGGGTTCCACAGGGAAGTGTGTTAGGGCCATTACTCTTCTTAGCGTACGTGAACGATCTCCATGTGAACATACAATCAAAGGTGCGTTTATTTGCAGACGATTGTGTTATATACCGAAAAATCAAAGATAGCACTGACGAACAAATATTACAGCAGGATTTAGAGCATTTACGTGATTGGGCTGAAAAAAATGACATGGGAATTAATGGATCTAAAAGCAAAACAATAACGTTCGGGCGGGGACGAAATTATGAGGAACCAGACTATCGTTTAGGTGAGGTAATCATCCCAAGAGTCTCATCATGCAAGTATTTAGGCATTCATCTAGATAGTAAATTAGGGTGGGAGGTGCATATAAATCAGACAGTAAGAAAAGCGTGGAAGTCTTTACATTTTGTAATGCGAATACTAAAGAAAAGTTCTGCAAACGCCAAAGAGTTAGCATATCTTACGCTGGTTCGCTCTCTCATGGAATACGGAGTTGCGTGTTGGGATCCATACAGAAAGGCGCACCGGAAAAATCTAGATAGAATACAGAGAAAAGCGAATAAGTTTACCTATAGACGTAACGTAACAAAAAAGTCATGGGAACCTCTAGAAACGAGAAGAACAAAGGCGAGGCTTTGCGCTCTTTATAAATCGTACGTAGGTCAACCAGCTTGGAAGGAAATTCAGATTAGACTAGAAAAACCAAATTATTTCGGCCGAAGCGATCACACCCACAAAATTCGAGCAAGGAAACAAAATTCAGATCTTGGGAAGTTTTCCTTTTGTAATAGAACAATTAGAGATTGGAACAGTTTACCTGCGGCAGTTTTCAAAGCTTTTCCTCTCAGTGTCCGAAGTTTTAGAAATAAGTTAGAACAAGATAACAGTAATTGATATTAAATGAGTAAGTGCTGTGTAGTGCGGTGTAGTGCTGTGAAGTTATGGTCAGTGTAATTCAAAACAAAAAAGTGTAGTGTAGTGAAGTGTAGTGAAGTGAAGTGCGGTGAACGCGATCAATGCTCTTTTCAATGCTGCTGTTCGTCTTGTACTGTATTGTACGGTATTATTATTATTATTATTATTATTATTATTATTATTATTATTATTATTATTATTATTATTATTATTATTATTATTATATTATTATTATTATTATTATTATTATTATTATATTATTATTATTATTATTATTATTATTATTATTATTGTTATTATTTTATTATTAATGTAAGTCTTGTAATTTCTGAAATTATTGTTACTTAACTGCCACCGGGTCATACCCATTTGCAGTTCTAATAAATCTATCTATCTAACTTAATGGGACTGATGATCTTAGCAGTTGACGCGTCCTGAAAGACGAACTATTATATCAATTAGATATCTTCTTTTGGTTTCTATTTCTCTGCTATACTACTTGAAAGTTTAGAGAAAGTATTGTAATTCTGCAGCGAGAAGTGCCGATTTTTCAATAAAACTCTCCGTGTTGCATCAGTCAACTCAGAGTTGCAATCCGCTTCCCAAGGAGCAGATGTAAGGACTGTCGGTGCAACTACAATACTTTGCGCAAAATGTGAGCTGTTCCCATTAAAGCAATACCTTGCACTTCGCAGTGTTTTGAATGACGTGATAGTTTAGCCAAGTTCTTACGCAAATTTCGCGGAACAAATCTCAAAGCTGTGATTCAGGGCGTTTTTTCGCTTTTACGGTCCCATATTCTGCTGATTTCGATTTCCAAACTCTTGTATTTGCGACGTTTTTCAGCCTCCTCGGTTAGGTTTGATCACATGGCAAAGCAATATCTAAAAGAAGACTCGTTTTTCTCCAAATCTCGGAAAACAAGTTCCGGTTTGTTTGCCGCTATAGCGCGATCAGTTTGATTTGTTGGTCGTACAACATACATTGTACACAGTCCAAGAGATGTCACCGGTTTTGGTGAGTGTTCGTACCATTTGAAGCATGTGTTTGGAACATCGATGCGGTACAGATCGGCCACTGGAGGTACCTAAACACCCTGTCGTGTGTTTTCGTGTATACTGTCTTTGCTAGAATTAGGCAGGCTGAGACAACATGAGTAATGGTTTCTATTTGTTCCTGGCAGATGTAATATTTTATTTGGGGAAATTTTGATAACCACTTTATCATAAGGTCGTGTTCTCAACGATTGATCTTGAACAGCTATTTCAACTGCTTCCGATTCTGGCTTCATTCTTCCCCTTTTAAGCCACATAAATGATTGGTCTTTATTGACCAGGCCATTCTTTTTAGATACTTGTCCATGGAGTGGTTTGTCTCTCCACGATTTCTTTAACAGTTTTTGTGTCTCACATTTCATATTTAGTAGCATCAAACGTTCAGTGTCTGTGTTATTCTGTGTGTATTGCATATTTTTCCTTCCAATGCTTCTTGCTAACATTGCCTCTGTTTCCCATTCTTAGGTGAGATTTCATGACCTGCCTCATTAGTGGATCATCTTGATGACTGACTTCATACTTTCCCATCCCGACTATTGCATTGTGCCAGGAGGCTTCAAATTGTCTGACGCACCTTAATCCTTCCTTACGTGACACATTTAACATGTAACTTCCTTACACACACTTACACATATGTACATCAGCTCAAGGGTGGGCGATATCATGCATTGTTAGCATTTTTCTTATTTTTTCGTACCACGATTCGAAATTCTTGCTCAGTCCAGTCCACGACACTGTACTCTACTACAGGCACAGCCAAACTACGAATTGCAGATATTTTATTCCTGGAGTTCCGGGCGGACTGCAGGACGAGTCTCACTCATCTGTAATACTTCCTACGAATTATCTCTTTCATTGCGTAGTTCGAGATGGTCTCACATTCTTCAATTCTCAGATATTTGTAAGTTTTAGCTGGCTCCAAATCTTGAGTCACAGTGTGTATATAAATTTCAGTGCTCTTTGAGTTACTTTGCTTCTCTTCTTCGTCTTCTTTTTCTTCTTTTTCTTCTTCTTCTTCTTCTTCTTCTTCTTCTTCTTCTTCTTATTTTAAACAAACACTATTAATATAAGCGAATATAGCGTTAAAAGTTGCGTGGGTAGTCACTGCGTGAAAGTCCGAAGTCAGAGCGTGAAAGTCCGAAGTCTTGCGATCACCGCACTTCGATTAAAAGGCGCGATACCCGAGCGCAATTCCGTGGCGGGGAGGCCGGGAGTAGGGGGCAGAGGGAGGTGCTCCGCTGGGGACAGCGCGCGAAGGTCGTCTCGGCATCGAACCCGCGCCCCTCGCTGCCTCCGGGCGCTCCGTGCTCCGCAGAGGCGTCGATAGAGACGGCGGCGGGGGTGGGGGCGGAGGCGGCGGCGGCGGCGGTGTCGCCTCCGCAGAGCCTCCGGCGACGGCTCTGCCAGCACGCGCGCGGCCTCTGCCGGGAGACGGAGAGAGACAGAGAGAAAGATTGTGAAATCCATTTATAGTGAAAACCTGCTGATACCGCCTCCTCGATTAAGGGGTCACCTCCTTAACGGCCAATTTCTTTCTTTTTTTTTTCTTTCTTCTTTTTTATGGTCACCACTTTAACGACTTTTTTTTCTTTTTCGTGGACACCTCTTTAACAGCCAATTTATTATTTTGTGTTCTTTTACGTAGTCATCTCTTTAGCAGCCAATTTTTTTTTTTCGTAGTCACCTCTATAGTGGATTTTTGAAAATATTTTTCGTGGTCCCCTCTTTAACGTCCAAAATATTTATTTACTTATTTACTTACTTATTTATTTATTTATTTATTTATTCCTATTCACCTCTTTAACGGCCTTTTTTTTGTTTTCGTGTAACACATTGATTTTGGCTGTGGCCCCGGCAGCTTTTCTGCCCGGGAGGTCCCAAGGTTTGTGTCTCGTACCTCGCTAGTCCGAACACTGACTCTGTCTGGAGGAGAATTCTAGGGACCGTTAGTATTCCGTCTTTTTTCGATCGATTCTTGGTGAATGCCTAAACAAAAAAACGACTATATAAATAAAATATTTAATTCAATTAATTTATATAGCAGGCCATGGAACACGTGAAACATCGTTGCACTTTTAACCATATTTTGGGTATTGTGTGCTTCCGATGGATCAATCAAAATAACTTTTGTAAAAGCTTTAAAACTTACACTTTTTAATGAGACAAGTTTGAAAAAATTCCTATAAGATACTTTTTTCCGTTAAAGGAGGTTGAAATAAACCTATTTTACATTGTTAGTATCCCACGTAATGATTTTAAGAACCTTTTGTATCTCTAGCATGTTGAAACTAGTTTGGTTCTTCAATCATCGTACTATTTAAATGGTTCACTTGGTGCAAGGATGGAAACAAACGAAGTTCACGGTGGAAAACTTACTTTTTTGCGTTTAGTTGGGTAAAAATACTGTTAATGTGAGCGAACTGTCCTGTATTCACCCTTTTGGCAGCTGTACCTGCCTACTCTCCAAAACGTCCTTATTCGTGAATAACAGTGTCGGTAGCCGCGTCAGGAAAGCTGCAGTATAAATTTGATAAGCGCTTTTGAGTACACTAAAGAGAAATGGAGATGTAATTACATTTTTAGTTAGAATTATGATGCTATATATGTTTGGTAAAATTTGTAATCATGGTAGCATAACTCGTCCTCAGTGCGAAAATGTTTAGATAAGAGTAATAGTACAGGATAAAAATTATGGGTGCCATATCCATCCATTATAAAGAGCTCTTACATCATGCAACGAGCGACATAACTAATAACGTTTACTTTAATACGACTAAGGAAAGTTATTACATTTTCCTTATGAGTAAAATAAGTGCTCAAATTTTTTCTTGCCGTTAATTGCAAACCATATTTTTATTTTGCAGGTGAGTGTCCATGATCTAACCGGCAGACTAAGGAAGGAGTTCCTGTAAATAGGTAAACTTTCAGAGATGCTATCTCCTACGAAAATATCGTTGAAATCAAACTTTATGTTAATAAACAACACGAAATTAAAACAACACAATTTAGTTTTTTGTTTTTTATTTCAAAGTTTCCTTTATTATAAGTAATACTCAAATTGGGCTCCACGGCACAGTCCTCGAGAGGACTGTAAAACAATTTTAGGGAGTTCCAAAACAAATTTTGCACGCGCTTTTATGAAATGTTACAGCGATTTTTAAAACACTCTTAACAAAACGAAAGACTGTAGACAGTTGATGCTTTGCCTCTATTACTGTACCGAAGTGAGGGTTGAACTATAAAATGAAACCAACAGGAAATAATTCGATTTTCGGAATTGAGAATTCATCCACTTTTTTCAGGATTTTCACAACATGCCCACAAAAAAGTGTGGACATCAGAGATGGCTTATTGATTGAGTTAGTTACTGACCTAAGTAAAACACACAGAGAAAATTGGAACGATAGTGTCCAGGAAATGCGAGAACTGGGATAAATACAATTCACCCACAATATTTGTTCAATCCAAATGGGAAAAGAAGAAAGTGCGACGTCCCCATAAGAGTGAAAAATATGCAGACTGAACAGGCTGCTCGTACGTAGCATTTTAGGGCACGTCAAGTAATCATTAGTCCCCTGAGTGTTATATCCAAGTTGGTGGCGGAGTTTCTTCACCACGCCAACGTACACGTCGTCGTGCGAACTTTCCCATCCGGGTATCTCCTCCAGCGGGCGCCGCGTCAACCGGAACGAGCTGTAATCTCCCATCATGCAGAGTATGTAAATGCGAGACTGTGTGCCCAAGAGAAGGGGGGTGGGGCAACGATGAGGAAGGAAATATCGCAAAGGGTCCTTGGTTCTTTTGATAAAGTTCTGCCCCAGCCAGCTCAAGCCAGGGGCGCTACAGAGGCACGGCAATGCTGCTACTCGGCTATCTCAACCGTCACGGAACAGATAAAGAGGTCTAATCCTTGGTGTCGATGGTGAATGTAAAAGTGGGAATCGGACGTCATCTGTTACTACCGTCGCGTCGTTGCCGTGGTCCCGCATGAATTCTTCTTCGGCCAGAAACCGCTGGGGAGCTCACCCGGCAAGGCAATGCAGAGCAGAGCAAAGCAGAGCGGGGCAGCGCCAGCCGCAGTCCCAGGTTCGACCCTCCTCAGCGCTCGATACCGCGCCAGCTCTGCCGTGCCTCTCCCGCTCCCCGCTCCGACGCCGCGCGGATTTCACTGGACGGGCCGCAGCCCTGCCACAGGGTGTGAATGTACAGGTTAAGATGTTTTACGTGTCTGTGTATATACGATTTGAGTGTGTATGTACGATTTGTGTGTGTTCGTACGATTTGTGTGTGTGTGTGTGTATGTACGATTTGTGTGTGTGTGTATGTACGATTTGTGTGTGTGTGTGTATGTACGATTTGTGTGTGTGTATGTACGATTTGTGTGTGTGTGTATGTACGATTTGTGTGTGTGTATGTACGATTTGTGTGTGTATGTACGATTTGTGTGTGTGTATGTACGATTTGTGTGTGTGTATGTACGATTTGTGTGTGTGTGTATGTACGATTTGTGTGTGTGTGTGTGAATGTACGATTTGTGTGTGTGTGTGAATGTACGATTTGTGTGTGTGTATGTACGATTTGTGTGTATGTACGATTTGTGTGTGTATGTACGATTTGTGTGTGTGTTCGTACGATTTGTGTGTGTGTGTGTTTCTCTCTCAGTAACTCACCCCATATTGGTGAAGGATGTGGCGTGTGTAGAATGTAGAGAGGTAGAGGAAAGATGTCAACCAATGTCATTATTTGATGAAATTAGCCTATTTTATAAACATTTATAAGATTGAAAATTCGATGTAAATTTTTTCTCAAGTTTAAATTTAAAATGTTGGATAACTAAAGACGTTTGTTTGCTACTTTTTTAAGTCACTTTGTACGATAACCTTTCGTCAACATGGTAATAGTTCGGAGTCACCCGCTTGAAATCTGGTTGTGGAAGTGTTTTTTCGGGTATTTATCGTGACTGTAGAAAACGAGAGTATTCTTACTCATTGGGGGTCCCATATATTCCAAAGCAGTATACTGTCTTCAATGATCAAATTAAAATCATGCCGATAGTTTCTATGGGTTGCTCATTATTTTCTTTGCTTTCTGGAAAAGTAAGAGCAAAGAAAGCCATGGAAATGTACGGCGTTACAATTTCGTTTTTGAAACTTATAAAACCCGGCTAAGTTGTACCAAACGTGTTGGTAATTAATGTTAGTCTAACTCCCGGTAACCACATTCGTTTAAATGAGCTAGTTTGTATACGCGTTTAGCGGGTAACGTTATTTTATATCTGTTTTTAACCTGTGCTTCTAGGAAGTCGAAATCCGCAGCGTTAACTTTAATCAGCGGGGGCGAACGACAGAAAAGGAAATGGGACCTTTCTTTCGTGGAAACATTGATAAGGAAAACACTGGGATGAGTTGTGAGAGAACAGAGGTAACTAGGCAATAGTGTGAAACAATCTTATATTTACCTGCAAAGAAATTCGTGTGAAAATCTTTTTGCTTTTTCGTTAGTTGTAAATAATTATTTTTCTAAAATTATATTTGTTATACAATTGTGTTGTAATACAATTATGTAAATTATTATTATTATATATTTTACCCAACAAACAGTTCAATTTTGAAAAATGTGGTGGATTTTCGTAACATACGATCATTCTCTCACATTCAAATGATCCACTGGGAATTAATAGGAAATAATCAGTAATTATTTGTGTTAATCTCTCTTGTTGGAAGTACGTCACCCATTTTTTTTTTACGGTCGTATTAAAATTAGGGGTTAAAAAAAGTTTCTCAGAATAAAATGTAGGACACAGATGGTACTTTGTTTAGATAGCTGTAAAGAGTAGCGATGGAACAAATGAGGTTTCGTAATGGTATCATTTTTGAATTGCATCTGCAGGAAAAAAAATATAGTTTCTGAGCGAAGTGGTTATTTTCTGGATGATCTCGATTGTTTTTTCTGCGTCGAAAAAAAAACTTTATCTTGATGTGCAAAAAAAACACTCATTTCATGCACTTAATAATAAAATAACTATTAATGTGGAACAAATTTACAATTACCCGCTTATTTTTTTAAACTTCTTTTTAACAATAAAGGTCTAACATTTATTTGTCTTCAAAATAAATATCGATATTTGGTTGTTTCAAATAATCATATTTTATTTTTAAAAATGGCAATTATTGTTTATTTAAATCACCATAGAGAAAAAATTGTCAGCTTTTGTTGACTTATCAGTTGTGTAATTCTATTATTAGAGATTCCTGTCCTTTTAGCAGATGCCCTGACTATTCAATATATTTAACGCTGACAGAAATGTGTTATCATTTTATGAATATTTCATAATGCATCTGTCAAATCAATGTCAGTCATGTGTTGCATTCTTGTCATAATGCGAGACCTTTTGTGAACGCGCATTTGTGTATTTAGAGATTAATTACCATTCGTTTTATATAATTGGAAACACAATTAATGGAATCGCAACGCTTGAAAATGTCACCGCCCTTCAATTAAAATGTGAATTGGTTTTCAGTTTTATAAATTATGTTGAATATTGCGAATAATTAAAGTGTTATTAAAATTAGCTCGATGTGTTTACTTGATTTCCAACGCCGGTCGATGGAATAGAGTATTTTTGGGATAACTCTGTACATGTTCGTGGTTCGGGAGGCTGCAATTAATAATACTATGAGGTTTTTCTGGATTGATTGATAAGAAATGTCAAATGTATTTTTGTTGCGAACAATATTATACCCATGTAAAACTTAAAATATACGGGTGGAAGTGTACCTTCTACACGGACTAATAAATGGCCTACGTGAATGGAAACACTGATTTTAAAAGGAAAATAAGTCCCCTTTTTTTCTCTCTCGGTAGAAAGAGTTGAGGTAAACATTTTCATTGTTATTCATCAAGCTATCGATATGTGTAAAAATTAAACTTGTCCAGCTTAAAGTATGTGTTCAATTGCAACTAAAAATTCTCACGTCTGGAAAAGGGAATGAAATCCAGGATTATTTTCTGATCCTCTCTCAGAAGAACTAGTATTTTCAGCTAGGAAACCCCTAAATGCTTCATGACAAAGGTAATAGATACCGAGGACATCATAGACATCAACACCTGGTGGTCTTAATATTTTTAAGAAGAAAGCCAAATCTTTTGCTCGTCCTGGCAGACCTCATTTTTAGCTTGATGTGACGTTTTCCAAGAAAGAAACGGCTCACGTATGATAGAGAATATTTTGGCTCGTGAGTACATTTATTAATGGGCTTATTAAGTGCCAGCAGTTTGTCATATTTACAGAAATAAAATGGTTTTTACGTCGGACTACAGGGTAGCCTTTCGAAATTTTCTGGGGTGCCGCAGGGGTGCTCCCTGTCCCTTATTCCTTGTATACAATGTTTTCATATGAATATATTTGGGGGGAAATATTTTAATAAAATATATAAGTGATGAACTCATACACAAGCATAATATCGCGTGCGCTCGCAATCTTTGCTTTGTTTCGTGTCTTCCCTTGCGCCTATGCGTGTTGCGTCCCGTAACCACCATCATTGCCTCGCTCCGTCTGGTGGTGTTGGTGGGGGTGGCGGTGCCGCCAGCCGAGCGCGCCGAGTCCACCAACCCCCGCGACGCGGCCACCCGCACAGCGCAAGGGCTGCGGCGCGGCGCCTTTGTCTCGGACGCGCCCGGCCCCCGCCGCTCGGGCGTCGAGCAGCGACCGGCAGCGGCGGCCCGCCGCGCTACAAGACGAGCGGACAGACAGACAAGACAGGGACCCTCGTTGAGTAATCCCCTCGCAGTGCAGATGCGTTTGCTCACAAAGGCAGCGCCATAATACCACCCATCCCCCGCCCCGCCACGGCTCCCGCCGTCCAATCCGTTAAAATGTTGTAGAGAGGAGACTAAGAAGACGGGAGGGGGTGAATGGGGATGGGGCAGGAGCGAGAAACGGGTGTGGGTGAGGGAGAAGAAAGAAGGGAGCAGGGTGGTGAAGTGTTAGGGGAGGGAAAGGGGGAAATAGGACGGGTGTGGGTCGGGGTAAGAAAGGAGAGAAGAAAGGGGAATGAGGAGAGATCGGCAAGGAGAGGGGATAGAGATTGGGAAGGCGTGGGGGGGTGAGGAAAGGGAGGGATAGAAGACGGTTGGGAGTCGGGGTAAAAAAAGAAGAAAAGACGGAGAGGAAGGAGAGGGGAGAGTGGACGACAAGAAAAGCGTAGGGGAGAGGATAGTTTGGAAAGACGACGGGGCATGGTCAAGTAGAAGAAAATGAGAAAGAAGGTAGGAGAAAGAACATGGGAAGCGAGAGTCGTGAGTAAATAGGCGAGGGAGAAGTCTGAGAGAAGAATAGAGGAAGTGTGCGGGTTAAGAGGTGATGCAGGAAAGGGGGAGGAAGAAAAAGAAGGGGAAAAATATAGTGAATCGCTGGGAGAGGAAAGGAGCTCACGGCGGGGGAGGAAAAAAAGATGAAAGTTTCCAGAGAATTCGGCGCGGCCTGCAGGCGGGGACCGCGCCCGTTTCACGCCTGCTGCTCGCTAGAATGTTCGTCCTCTCCGCCGCGCAACAAATGTATGCAAATTCGCTCCTCCCCAGGCGGCACCCCCCTCCCCCCCCAACCGCTCTTCGTGTCATATCGAGAGGCGGAAATAATCCTAAACGGAACGGCTGGAGTTAGAGAGCCGAGAAGCTAGGCGGAGGCGGGGTGGGGGCAAAGCTCGGTGGCGAGTGGAAGGACCAGAATTCTGTGTAGAATCGAATCGCTTGAAGGACCTCGCCGAGTAATTCGCGGAATGGAGGAGAGAGCGCGTTCGTGCGCACGGGCCGGAAAGCTTTGTTCTCCGGAGAGCCGCGTCTTCATTTCGCTAAAATGCGCTCGCTAAGAACACGACGCTGCTGCCGCCGCCACTAGCGACTCTGCGCTCTAAACGCTCTCTAGCGCCAATGGCTCGCGGCTTGGGGGAGGGGAAATGAGAGCAGTAGAGGTTGGTTTGGAGTCTGCAGAGATTTTTGAGGTGTTTTTTGTTTCGACGAAGTGTTGGAGAAACTGCTTGTAATGGTATAGTGCTGGTGTGTCGAAGGCTGTGATGGCGACGGTTCGACAATTTTGTCGTAGTCTTTCTCAGGGCTGGTCTATCGTGAACATACCACGACAATATGATCGAATCTCGCCCTCATAGCCTTCGACACAGCGACGCCCGGACAGCCAAGAACACTCAAGAGCTCGTCTTTTCTTCGACCTTCCTAATAAGAATCCTTGCCATCAGACGATGGTCCGATCCTCGATCCTCATACCGGCAGAGGTGCCTCAGGGTATCAACTGATGTCACTACTCTGTCTCTGACCAGAAGGGCCTAGGATTCGAATCCCGACAGTGGCAGGATTTTACACGCTACCTAGATAGCTAGGTTGAGTTTTTGCCGCTGATTGGAGGAGAATTCGAGTGGCCGGCTGCTCTGATCGATAGTTTTCCGTGGTTTCTCTGATCAACATCACGCGAATGCCAGAGTAGTACCCTGACAAACGGGCCACGAACAGCGCGCAATCATTCCTTCCCCTTCCTTGCCCTATCGTCACCCCTTACTTACACACACTTACACTATAAAGCGCTACACTACCACACATTACCACATTAAATTTCATTAGTTTGTAAATACTGTGTTGTATGCAGGTGAATTAGTTTATGAATGTTAACTATAACGTTTAAATTACTTTCGTACAATTTTGTTCATACATGAAGTAGAAATTACCTATTTGCGTTGAGCCTGGATTAAATTGATTCAGTTTTGTGAAGTTCAAGCTAAATTTCCTCACGTTAATCCAAGTAAAGCAGAGTGGATGAAGACATGTAGTTCTGAAATTTCTCTCAAAGTTGAAACTCTGTTTCCAACCCTGTGTCGTAAAGAGACCAAGGAAGTTGTGCGGAGGAGTGAAACATGAAATGGAATAAATAGAAGAAATAAGTTGTAGTATAGTAGAAATTTTAGTTTAGCATAGTTTGTATTAGATGCATGTTATATTTTTATATCTTTGGGGTTTTATTTTAAATGTACGCACCTCCTAAAAACTTCGTAACTCATAAATCATCATTAGCGGGTGTTCTTCATTAGTGAATGTAATAATGGAGCTCTTGATGTACTTCGTTTATGAGGTTCTGGACTTTTAAGCTTCAACGTGGTTGTCTGCGGAAGACAGATGAGGTGCTTATGTGTTTTGTGGACAAATTGTGCTGAAACTCGATTTGTGAAACACTATTTATGAAATTTGCGTCTTCAGTCTCGGTGGTGCAAATAAGCCACTGATGGCCGAGCAAGGAGCTACTCAATTGTGGTGCATTTATCCAGTATCATACGATTTTTTAACTAGTACCTTTAATATGATTATTTTAAATTTCTTGTTTCCTTTAGTAAAATGTCCCGAAGGTTCGGGTATTCAGTCAGATGAATGTACCCAGTTTTCATTCTTAACAGTCTTTCTCCTGTTTCTGTAAAATTAACATTATCATTGTTTGTTTGTAAAGAATTTAATAGGTTACCGTGCTGCATACAAACGTAATTGAGTGCAATTCAAAAATTCCGACGTGACACAAAATATTTCATGTTAATGAATTTGGCAGTATATTTATATTTTTACTTCTTTCTGGGGGTTTTTTCAAGCTCCAGGGCGTACATGAAAGACAAGGCAGAATCTACCAGGTCCACGCTGGGTCTCGAACCCGTGACCTTTCAGACCGAGGCGCTTGGTCGGCTCTCGATCTAGCCACCTCGTCCATCCAGGTCGGCTGGCATTATATTTACATGCATAACATTAAATGTCAAGCAGAGAATAGTATCAGAATTGAGTGAATAGTTCTGAATTAATCTTGCTCCATTAAAAAGAAATGAGTTCCTGGCTACCCTTCAATTTCTTCTTTATGAAGGCATTAATTCCAGAGACTGCAGTTTCAGCTCTTCTAATCTGAAGACATGGTTTTAATTTTTAATTTGTATGATATGTAGCTCAATAAAAATCGACCTGCACGAGACTTCACCTTTGGAATATTCGTCGTACAAACGTGTATCTCGCATTAATGTTCCCTTCCCGCCGCCATGCACATCTGCCAGGGATCGGTAGGTCAGCTTTTGCATGTGCGCGCGTGAGAAGCTGGGTTGCTACGCGTCCGAAAGGAGCAAATCAGAATCAGTCAACGAAGGTTTTGAAGAAAATACGTGGTTTGGGGGTCATTGTCTCCAAAGTTGTTTCGAGGTTTCGAACGTCTGACTGTGAGTGTATTGTTACGTAGTTCTTTTTAATTATTCTTGATTGGAAAACGTCTACTCATTTTGTTCTCAATAATTTGTAGCTTTTTTGTTATTTAAGGTCGCATAAACTTGTAGGTCATTAGCGACCACTATTGCTTGTAACGGTATGGTAACTGTGAGGATGAAACGATATGACGATGATAGGGTGTGAAAGGACAAACACAATACAACCATGCAACCGAGGCGGGACTCGATCTCACGATCCTTCGGTCCCAGGTCGCTACGGCACTACTGCCTTAGCGATCTCCGCCATCCGGACCGGCAATTTGTAGTTGTTTAATTCATATCTCCCAATTTCCCAACGCGTTCCGTACGAAAGAGAGGATGCAAAAATTTTGATTGATCAATTACTGATTCCGGGCGTGTCAACGGCTAAGACAATTCGTCCCCTAAGTCTAGTGCTTATTTCATCACGGGGCTGGCCATGATCTCCCCGCTCCCAGTGGATGGAGAGATCAGGCGCGACCTACTGTCAGCTAGCGGAAGTAGGGGGTGGGGTTAGGACAAGGAATAGGAAGGAAAAATCTGACCCGGTCCGTGGCCTGTCTGTTATGGTACTACTCCGGTATCCGCCTGGTGTTGATCATAGAAATCATGGAAAACTACCGATCACAGAAGCCGGCCGCTAGTATTGTCCTCCATACAGTGACAAAACTCGTCCTGGATATCTAGCCAGTGTCGAAAATCTGGCCACCGTGGGGACACGAGCCTGAAACCTCCCGGTCAGAGGAACTGCGGTGACATCAGTTAATGCCCTGAGCATCCTCGTCCGGTCTATACTCAAAAGATGATTCGAATTTGTAATCGGCGATTTATTCATTTATGTCTTCTGCACAGTAGAACATCCAGCCGTGACAAATTAAAATGGTATAATGCCAATTCCTTGATAAACTATTACGAAACACTGAACTTTTTTTTTCATTCTCTTGATATTACTTGTACCCTGAACTCTAAATATAGTGAACTTTCGGTTACATAAATTCACTGGTTCCGATCCGCATACGAACAATTAAACACAAGTGCTTCAGTTATTGTGAATTCTTCATATCGGCTATGTTGAATACCGAAAATACGTCGTTAACGAAATAATACGAAATAAGTTTGTAAATGTGTGTGCTTGTAATACATAAGAATGTAATCTGCCTTCATCGGATCATTTTGACCAAGCTCTAAAGTCACGGAAGTTAAGCAGCTCAAGACACCACAGGTTCCAGGATGGGGGAACATCTGGGAACTCTTGGTACTAACAGAGCTGGGCTTCTGACAGATAGGGATAAATAAAAGACAGGGACTTCATTTCTCCTGACACACGTTCAAGGAGGATTATTTTCCACGAAAGTAAAGGGTTGGAACGTTGTTACGCGTGTAACGTAATCTATGGTAAAAAATGTGAATTCAACGTCAAGTCATCGACATCGGTACCACAGAACGCAGTGTATGAATATACGAAATTTACAGGCTTTTTTTCAGTGTTGTCGCAGTGTCCTTGCAAAGTTTGGTAAAGATTAATACATCACAAATGCGGAAAATATGTAATTTAAGTAATGTGGTGGTATACACACCATGATCATTATTTTTCGCATGTCGCTAAAAGTCGATTTGTTCCAAACGTATTCCGCCAGAGGACAGTAACGGCGCAGTAGATTCTCTAGAGGCCAGTATCAGTGCATAAAATGAAAATTTTAATGTAATAGAAATATGCTGTAGAATACAATGAAAGGAAATTACAGTATTTGTTAAAATTTGAACAAATTATATTAAAAATAATAATCTTAAAGATTGTTAATTATATGAAATGGATCTTTGTTCTCTTTCACAACAGTTGAATACTAGGAAGACCCAACCAACGCCGGGTATATTGCTAGTTAAAAATAAAAATAAAAAGTAATAAGTTTAAAGTAAAGTAAGTAAAAGGGGGCGGAGAGTCTTGTGAGTTGTTTCTGTAGCATTAATGGAGAATTAAAGATTCTGAAGGAAAATACCACAGGTAATTATTTCAACTTTTGCTCGGTTCTTCTGTCGAGCGCGAAGATTTAAGTGGAAGACGCTAGAAGAAAATAATGGAATCCTGTCAGTCTGGGACGTTGTTAATGCTGAGAAAGGGTCTTCCTGAGCAGAAGAAAATCAATAAGATGACAAAGAGTATACAAATAAAGGTGTTCCCACAGAACAAGTGATATTCAATAGTTTCAAGGGCGTGCTAAAGTAGATTGTTTGTGGACTTTGAAGAATAAAGAGCCAAGAAAGCCCGGACTAAAGAAAAATTTCTGCAACAGCTAATAATAAAAAAATGTACAAATTAAAAACAAAACATTATCATTTTAAGGCTACATGAATATATTGAAATTCGCGGTGTTTGAATATTTTACGTAACGTCTGTAATAACAAAATCAATCATCGAGGTGAAAGTTTATTTTCGCATTATCGGATATTTAATGAACCTCTGATGTAGAGAACGAAACACAGAAGTTTACTATAACTGGAGTTGACTACTGTACTTGATGTTCTCGTAATCACAATATTCCGATCGTTTTGTCTCAATGTTTTAACAATACATACGTTAAATGAACTAAAACCCCTGTGACGCACATTTTTGAATTAATATTTTAAACTTCCTGTAATTCATTGGATTCCTAGGTCACCTCGTCAGCAACAGTTACCTGGTGAGGAAAGCGCCGATATGTATCGCTCTCTATGTCCGATCGAGATCTCGATTTCTGCGGCTGCCTTCGGGCGCCATCGTGCCTGGGCGGACATCGCGTTAGACACCGCAGAGCTGTAGCGATGACCGCCCCAGGGCCTGTCCCGTTCCATCACACTGGTCACGACTTCATCTGTGCCCACGTCCCTGCCCCAGACCAGGACGGCACCGCCCCGTCACACCCGCCACTGCACTCACCGCCATCGCCCCCACTCCCACTCTCATTCTCGCTCCCGCCCTCGCCATCGCTCTCGCCTCCGCACTCTCTTTCTCAACCGCCGTACTCGCCGTCGCACTCGCCGTCACACTCGTTTTACACTCGCCTTTGAAATCCCCGTCACACTCTCCCCCGCCATCGCACTTGCCACCACCACTGCTCTTGCCCTTGTTCTTGTATTCGCCCTCACACTCATTCTCGCACTCACCATCGCCGCCGCCTCCGCTATGCTTCGTCCTCGCCTCCACCTACAACTCTATCCTCCCCGCGCTCCCTTCACGGCTCCCCATGTGTGTCCCCTCCCTACGCCACCATCATCGCCCTTACTCACTTCTCGACCTTCTTCCCCATCACCTTTCAGTCAATTCTGGTCTGTATTCTCGACCCGCCCACACCTCGTCCACGTCCCCAACTCAGGACCCGCCCACGTCGGTGTCTATGTTGAGGCTTGCCTACGCTCCACCACGCTACTGCCCCGTCCTCGGTCTCAGCCCCGACGCCTGCCTGTAGCACCACCAACAACTTCTCCACCACCACTTCCACCGCCAATAGCGCACTGCCACGGCCACTGCCACGGCCACGGCCACGGCCACTGCCACTGCCACGGCCACTGCCACGGCCACGGCCACTGCCACTGCCACTGCCACGGCCACTGCCACGGCCACTGCCACGGCCACTGCCACGGCCACTGCCACGGCCACTGCCACGGCCACGGCGACTGCCACGGCCACTGCCACGGCCACTGCCACGGCCACTGCCACGGCCACTGCCACGGCCAATGATGCAGCCACGACCACTCCCACTGCCATGGCCACTGCTATCCGTCACCGCCACCATCATTACTTGTCCTGGCTGGTGCGGTGCCTCGCTCGTTGGGGAAAACCCCGCAAACCGCCGTAGGGCGGCGCCAGAACTCGCCATCCGGTGGGCGAAGATCACCGCCACCTCCCGCGATAAAAAATACGCACTATACTTACGGCGTTAATGCCCTTTGCACTTGACGCGCCCGGAATCACTGATCAATCATTCAAAACCAATCCCTCCTCCTCCCCCTCCACCTTCACTTCCACCACAACCACAATCACCACCACCGCCCAGTCCACGCCAACGTCCTCTCCGACGTTCGTGCCGCTCCCACCCCGTCCACCCGCTGGGCTTGCCCGCCCCGCCCCGCCCCGCCCCCGCATTAGGGCCTGTTTTATTAAGCTCGTGAGCGCCGGCGGCGACGGCAGCTCGTAAGAGAACTGTTGAAGTTGGCGGCGCTGAATTTTACATGCTTCGTAAAACTTCCAGCGCGGTTCCAAGCCCCGCCCGGCGCCTGCCTGCTCGGGGCCTCGGGCGCCCGCCCGGCCCGGCCCGGCCCGGCCCGGCCCGGCCCGGCCCGTGCCGGCGAACAGCTCCTCTTCCGGAGCCCGAGCGCGCCGCGCGCTGCTTTTTTGTTTGCGGCCGATTTGCAAGCGAAGCGACCTGACTCTGCTGCTGCTGCTGCTGCTGCTGCTGCTGCCGCCGCCGCAGCCGGCGGCGGTGACTGCGAGGTTGACGGCCCGGTGTGACGGTGTCTGTTTTTTTTGTGGTTTCGGGGTGTCGGGATGCAGTACGAATACGCTTAGCCTCGCGCTGTATCTCAAAGTTCTAGATATGAAGGCGAACTGGGGCGATTATTTAATTTTAAATGTTTATTTACAGTCTGTTCGTACATATGAACAAAAATAAATGTGTTGACTTAAATTAAAATTCATTGAAGAAGATACTATATTAATGCGTATGAAACTGTATAACAGCATTTCAAGATCTGTAAAGCAAATACAATCTCTAAAGCTTCAACTCTTGTTAAGACGTCTTATTTCTAAACTCTAACGTGGCGAAGGTATTGGCACGGCACACGGGTTCGAAAGTGCGAAAATTTCGGACTTATTCTATTAATTTCTTATCTCATAGAAAGATAAATATAAAATTTCTTTATTTCTCTGTGAATTTTTCATTCCCTTCAAGAATTAATGGAATTGGAATGGCTTCGGGTGCCAACAGAGTACGTTGTTAAAGCAGGTTTGCCAGCTCATTTTTTGCGCAACACGTTCTGTTGTTGTTACTCATAGTATGTAAATACCTTTTTGAGGCACTGAATTGATGAACCTTTATTTAGCGGTAAATTTAGTGAATTCTCTGTGTGGAAATAGCATGATCATTATTAAAATCCATTCAGCGTTTATCTAGATCCCAAATTTATATTTTCCTGGATTTGTAAGATAGATCTGCGTCAATGGGTTGATTAAATTCACTTTTAACACAACTCGGCCATTGCTATAGAGCAACTCTTATTAAGATTTTAGAGCAAATTTGACTTGTTTATTTTGCAAGTATTATATAATTAATGTTGTGAAGTTACTTAAACATCCTGTAGCCCCAAGCGTAGTTTCAAAGCGTTATTCAAGGAAATAATTTGGCCTTCCGGTTCTTCGTGCTATGTCTCTAAACCGATCATACAAAATTCAAAATAACCCTACGGAACCTTATTTAGTAGACAATTTACGTTCTACAGGTTCTACAAAAACTTTTCATCACGTACGATTTCTAGCACCGTAAGTATGAACGTTTTTTGTGACCTTTGACATTTCATGTCACCAACTGTGCACGACTCCCTTAGACCGCCAAATATAATGATGCGTATGAAATGTCTGCTCAATTACAATTTTTGCGGGCGAAAACCCTTATTTCCACGCACTGGTTACACAGAGTTTGCTCCTTTTGAAACGTGGTAGCGCTTCCGGTTGCTGTTTGGGAGGGGGATAGCAAAATATCCCCTGCTTAGACTCCCATGTTGAGGCGTGTCTATGAATACTTGCACCAATAGCAAGCACTGAATTTGCGCCACTGTTCGTCTAATTTCAGTCCGCCGTCGTTCGCCTAATTTCAGTTACCAATATTTAGTATACTGGTTGGACCCGTTCGAATATTCCGCACTTTGTAAATCGTTGTTTGAAAAGTAAAAATAACTTGAATCGGAACTTACATCGTTTTTGAACACACTGCTAAGGAAACTGGCATACCTGAAAATATATTTTAAAAAATTTCTGTAAATCACTCATTAGCGGCGGATTATTGTTCCAAGGGGATAGACACATCGTTTAGTGCATATTTGTATGAAAAATATTAGTATATCAACTGTTTTAATGAATAAAAATATTTTGAAATCAGATAAATTGAGCGACTTTTTGTTAGTGTTCTCGAAATGAGGAATTTGGCGTTTGACGGGTTTCTGAAATGAACGATTTAATTGTCGCCCGGTGCCACCTTTCGCCTGGGACGTCCCGCGCCCTCAGAAGCCCCTGGCCGGTGCGTGGGCGGCGAGCGCTGCTGCGTGGGTGTTGCGAGGCGCGTGTCAACGCGCGGGCGGGGCGTCGCCGGGGATCGGGTTGCGCAGCGCGGCGGCGGCGGCGGCGACTGTGTACCGTCGCCATGGCAACGCTCCCACCCACCCACCCACCCACCCGCTCGCTCTCTCGCCCGCCGATATTGAAGAGCCGCCCCGTGTCGACGCCGCCACCGGCTCGCGTTTCCAAACGAGATGGACGCGTAGCGATTCAACAGCGTGGCTGTTGCCAGGGCTCTGGAGGCGCCAGGGGATTTAGTGATGCGAATTAAAAATAAAGAAGAAATGTTCGAAAAATATTGAAATCGCTCTTTCCGTTTTTGTCATTACCATCGGATGTGACGTCAGCGAAATCATATAAAATGTTTATGAAATTGAAGATTACTTCGCTGTGAATGTGATCTGTTTGGTAATCTTTCTAGAATCATGATCAGCAGCTTTTGTCTCGCGTTTCCAAACGACATGGACGCGTAGCGGTTCAACAGCGTGGCTGTTGGCCAGGGCTCTGGAGGCGCCAGGGGATTTAGTGATGTGAATTACAAATAAAGAAGAAATGTGCGAAAAATATTGAAATCGCTCTTTCCGTTTTTGTCATTGGCATCGGATGTGACGTCAGGGAAATCATATAAAATGTTTGTGAAATTGAAGATTACTTCGCTGTAAATGTGATCTGTTTGGTAATCTTTCTACAATCATGTTCAGCATGTTTTGTCTCGCGTTTCCACTTGACATGGAAGTGTAATTTTCAACGATACGACTGTTGTCAGATCTCTGGAAGCACGAGGTGATTTATTAAAGTGAATTCAAATAACTAATAATATAATTTGAAAAATAGTGAAATCTCTTTTTCTGTCATTTGAAGGGGTTTTTACATGATTCAAATTAGACCAAATTTTTCAGGAAGCACAAAAACTTCTATCTATAGAAATACTTTGTGATAAATTGAGGATTCCCCCCCCCCCCCCCATCTTATATTTTTAATGTGTTTGGCACGTCTAGAGAGAAAATGTTTCCGCTAATAGAGCCAGCTGTAAGGAATAACTGAAATATCTCAAAGTATAAAATTTTGTTCTTGTAAGAAACCTCTCATTTGCATGGAAGGTTACAATCTCATCAACGAAAGCATACAAACTATTTTTGAAATTGAAGAATCCTTCGCGGTTAAAGTAAAATTTTTGGTAATTGTAAAAATCATGGTCAGTAGGTTTTGTCTCGCGGTTTCACACATCATGGGAATGTAACGTTTGGACGGCACTGCTGTTGCCAGGGTTTAGACGCGAGAGGGTAATTAACAAAATGATTTAAAATAAAGAAAAAGTGTTCTCGCCAGTGAAAGTGGTTAGGTCACACGTTCGCGAACGTGATGGATCAGGGTTCAAATCCCAGCATACCAGAGGATTTTCCAAAGGTCCACTCAACCTTCTTTCCAAACGAGTACCAGTATTTACGGGCTTTGTCAACAGTAAATATTGGGTAAGTAAATATCTGGTTGAAGCATGGTGTTTGCCCTGCCATCTTTTCCCCACTCAAATTCATAATAAGACCATCTTGAAATATATCCATACCATGAACTGTTCAGAGGGCAATGGAAGTAGATGATAACCGAAGAAGGGAAAATAAATAGGATTCCTAATATCCTCCAAACCCGAACCTGGTCATCCTGCAGTACTCCCAATGCATAATGAGGAAATAATATTCTAAAAATATTGAAATCGCTACGGTTTTTGTCATTTGAAGTGTTATTTTACAAGAACCAAATTTGTCAATTCGAGACTTTTCAGTAGGCTCAAACCTTCATATCATATAGTAGTATAGTGATATTTTGATGATTCCCCCCGCATTATATCTTTCAAAGTGTTTGGCACCTCCAGAAAGGAAATATCCCAGCAGATAGCGCCAGTGGTAAAGAATAATTTGGCGAAATATCTCAAAATCTGGAATTTTGGTCTTGCTTGGTTCTTCCCCTTCATTTGCAATGGAGCTTACGAACACGTCAGCAAAATCATGTAAACTATTTTTGAAATTGAAAATTACTTCGTTGTAATTATGACCATTTTGATTGCTCTCGAAGGCACATCAAAAATAAAATATGAAACGATCATGAAATGATTGACATTAAGACAGGAGTATGAAATGATACGAGCGAGGAACAAGCGAGGGATAGGAGAGTCAGCTTAGGATTCAACTTATTAAAGAAAGCCAGCAAAGTCCAGTACCTGTTCCTATTTGTTATAATTAGGGAGCGGATTTTAAAAAAATGTCATTTTTTTCTTTTCACTTTAGAATAACGGCGTTTAGTATAGAAATTCATTTTATATTATGACAAAACGAAATGATCCATTTTTATACGTAATTTCTTTTCATTTTTCGTCGATTTCGACTAATAACTCGTTTTTGATCTTTCTTACGTCATTTTTAACGCATATTTTGCCAATTTCATCGATTTTTATATAATTTTAATGGCACTTGCTTTAAAAAATATTTTCGAGGTGCAACAAATGTTTACCACAGAATTCCTGCGTAGCCTATTTGATTTCTTCGCTCATATATTGTAATATCAGCCGGTGTTAGTACTATGTAATCTAAGGTTCCTGCCTCTCGGCGCCATTGTCAATTCGTCCGATTTTGAAATAAATAAAGGCAGATATTTTCTTTTAAATAACTGTCGAAACCCTACAGTTTGCAAACTGGGTTCACATGAAGAAAAGGAATAAGCCTCGATTACATCTGTAACATAACCAACAGCTTGAGTTGTTCATCTGAAGTTGTTTTGATTATAAATATGTCATTTTTCTTTATTTTTAGGGCATTTTTCATGTATTTTAAGAGCATTGTATTGGTCATTTTTGGCAATATTTTAGGGCATTAAAATCCGACCCCAATTATGACCTTAATTCATGATACAGTCCTCGCATTGGGATTCAGTATTCTGATTTTCTTCTGAGATTTGATAATAGGGGAGGACTAGTCCGGTTTACCCCTCCCCCCCGGACCCGGGCACTAATAAACACGATCCAACGAAATGTTTAATATAACTGATTTTAAACGACTATTATAATTATGGTTTGTTCTCAATTGCAAACTTCTATTTAATCAAACACCTTCACTATGATGATGCTGTTCCATAATGGCTATAATGCAAGTATCTGCAGCTAATTCGTGAATTATAGGAAGGGGGTAGAAAAAGGTTATTTTCAAGCCATGCCAACACTTCAATCAATCTCTAAAAGTAGGAACAGAAAGGTTGTTTTTGTAACAGTAAGTGAAAGCCTTACGAATTGAGAGATTGACGGAGTTCTGACCTTGTGAGGTAGAACGAACGTATTTAAACTGAAATATCACTGATCCAGGAAACCGTTAAGTATCTCGGCAAAAAGCAACATTGAGCGATGAGCGTAAAGGTAGCGCCGTGTGTTCGAAAGTAACGATATCGATATATAAGTGACTGCGATATCGTGGGTTCGATCTCGGAGAGATGGTAGAAATTTGCTTGACATGTTCAACATCACTAAGTTTGTTGTGCCTACCGCGATTAAGTTCGTAATTTGACTGCTCCGATGATTGGGTTCCCTGGCTACCAGGCGAACGACCGAATCAATCTAAACAACCTGCTCGCGACCTGCGCGCGATCTTACCTTCCCATGCCTTTCTCCATTCCACCCCGACCTCCAATTAACCTAACAGGTGAAGAACCTCCAAACTACATTGAAATTAAAAAAAAATGAGTACAAGAGAATTGTTTCCCTAAAGTAGAAAGTGGCATTCTTTCCCGAAGGGAAAATCGATTTCATTTCTACCTAGAAATCCCACCAGCTTTAAAACATGAGCCACACTTCCTGCGGTCCTCCAAAGCTGAGAGGCTGCCTCTGAGCACACCACGCAGAGAAACAGGAGAGGGGAGAATACGAAGCCAATATCGAACCGCCCTCCTTCCCTCCCACTCTCTCTACAGGCTCTCGAGCCCCCCATCCCCCACCCCCACCCTCACCCCTCACCCCCACGCGCCTTTCCGATAACCTCTAATTGCCTCCCAGTCGATAATCCAAACGAAAGCCCCTCCCCGGCCCGAGGCCGAAGGGGCGGGGGAAGCGCGGGAAATGGAGAGCGACAGAAACCCCAGGGAGAACGTTTCTTTTTTGCCTAAATCGGTCGAATGCGAAGGAAATGAACAAAATGACCGCTGCGGAAATTAACCTCTGACGCAGCTTGGACAGGCACGAAGCACGCGGAAGAATTGGAGATTTTATTTCCAACACTACGTATCTCCATTTCCGTTTGTTTTTCGATTTTGTGTATCAATATATTCTTAAGACGTCTGTCCATCAAGCTGACAAATATGGTTTTCAAAATTCGCCTTTCTTCTGTTACAGGGTATCCTAAAACCGTTGATTGATGTCTTGAAATAAATGGTTGTATTTAAATACTTCTCGTGTCTGAAATATTTTGTTTCTTGGAGATACATCACTGTCAAAATAAGCTATTCCAGTAAGATGTGCCGAGCAACGGGACATATGCTGGAAATAAGAAAGAAAAAGAGAAGGAAGAAAGGAAAAGTGAAAGAAAGAAGCAAATGAATCTCATTTTTTGGAAAACGATGCGTGCGGCTGCAAAGTGCAAAGAGATAAAAGAGTCTTGCAGAACCCTAACTAAGTTTGCGAAGCACTCGCTCAGATGTCTAGGGAACTGAGCGCTGTTAGTTTATTTCATGGTTATTCCATGGTTTTCAGGTGCATAAATTTAAGTCATAAAAGTGAATTTCTTGTCATAAAAGTGAATCTGGAAATAAAGTCAACACAATATTGAAAACTAGATAAAATACAAAAGTAACTAATTCATTACATTTTAAGTGTAGTTTTTACATTAAATTGTAATTTTATACACGTAGTAATAGTGAGCAAACTTATTAACAGTTTGACAAATTGTTAACAACTTTCACTGTAGTTACATAGGTTGAATTCTGTCACAAATTTATCGGTCGGCTATGATCAATGGTTTTTTCCTTGCGAATACCTGCGTAGTACGCTTTACACACAGATCGTGGAGCCCATGCGATATTTTCTTTTTCATTCTTGGCCCTTCCTCTTCCTTCCCCCCACACACAGGCACTCATGAACTACACAACACCATTCGGGAGACTATTGAGAGCTTAGATTTTTCCCCGGCTGGGGCTGTGCCGCGCTGGAAGTGACACATGGAGGGTGGGGGGAACTGCATAGCGACATGTAGGCCGAACGGTTGTCACATTTCTGCGAGGAACAACGTCGCGTGCTAGCTGTTACATGCGTTATACTTCCGGGATGAACAAAATTATTGATGCTCCCGGAAACAGAGGAGTAGAGGTAAGGGCGAGTTACTATTATGTTAGCAATGCAGAAAAATCATATCTGTAATTCGTTTACCGATGCAAATAAGTTTTCTATAACTCGGGATCGAAAATGTATAGTTTTTTCAAATATTGCTAATCTCGCGCTTTTTTAAATTCTATTTTTATTTATTATATTATCTTTTAACATTTACACGTCTTTCAACTATTTATAGTTAAAATGATGGAAAAGGGTTCTCGTAGTCAAGAAAACGTGCGCATATGATCTTCTCCCCCATACGTCACATACAGTTTTTACTGGTTTTCTTTACTAAATAAATCTAAATCTAAACACTAAATACTCAGTCACTTTCATCCTCTCTTAAACCGACAAAAATTTCGCAATTCTTTCCCCCTGCTCTGCTCCTTATTGCATCTGTTTGGAAACGATGGGAAGCTCCATGTCAACGGGGAAAAAGCGAGGATCGCCGATTGTTCTCATCTTTCTATTTTTCATTCATCGTTTCGGCGCGGATTCTTCCTCGTTGCACAATGGCAATTGTTCTCGTCTTTCGAGGCTCTTCGAGACGGGGAAAAAATGTCTGGGGACGGCATTGTTCAACTTGCGTAAGTCGATTCGAATTTGTCGACATGCGGCTTAGTAAGAGATGGGGGTTTGTAACATTTGAATACTTTTTCTCGTACAGCAGTGGCGAGGAAGATTGTTTCATAGTGAGACGAGTCATTTATTTTCACCGGCGAAGAATGCTATTGAGTTATTTTTTTTAGAATGACATGAATATTTCACTGTCAGGGAATTGATATAAAATAGGCGACCGGGAGCGAACTGAATTTTGCTGATGTAAAAAAATTGGAGGTTTTGTGAAACTTCGATTAGGTTGGCATGTGTCTTGAAGAACAATTCTTGTTCCTTTTAAATACTCCACTCTCGTAGAGTATCAAGGGTGGTTGGTTGGTTCTTTTATTAATGAGAGAAATTACTGTCTTGTCCTCGAAAAAAAATGCTATTAAATTCTTCTTAATGGCATATGTAGATGCAATAATAATTATTTTCATTAGAGAAAAATAATATTCATAATTTCTGATACTATATATCTTTATTCAGCAATTAAGTTGAAGTGAATTGTGTATATCAGGGTATAAACAGCGTTACTAAAAAAAACTCCAACTTGCCTATATTGTGTGTTATGTACGTTGCATAAAAAGTGTCATTACCGTACTCAAAAGTGCATGTCGCGTTTGCATAGTCGTCTTGCTTTTGTGACGAAACCATGCTTATTCAGTTTCGTCATTAAGATTACAAAGTTATCGACTCCTTACAAACAATGCTCCATAGTTTTTCCGAAAATGAGCTTCAGCACTGCTACGTAAAAACTTACCATTTGAGCAAATTGCATTTTCTTCTGAATAACCCATACGATTCTTTTTGGGGGGAGGGGATAGTGTCGTAATGGCTATGCCCTCGCTGGGGCCAGGGTTCGATTACCAGTGAGTTCATGTGGACGTGTGGTGAGCGAAGCACGTCGGTACAGGGCTTGTCGGGATTTTTCCGTTTTCTCTGCTTCTCAGTCTCCAATATTGTCGCTTTCACCTACTCATTACACCATCATTCTTGTGCCTTAATGAACTCAGTGGTCACTAAGCGCTTGTAAACTAAAAATATAATAATAATAATAATAATAATAATAATAATAATAATAATAATAATAATAATAATAATAATAATAATAATAAATCAAAATATATTCAGAAAAAAATAATGCAGTTCTACGTACACATTCACAAAATGAATGAAAACAACAGGATGAATGAAAACAGAATTTCAAGATTGTTTCTTTCAGTCATCAACTAAGGCAAGGGATAAACGAAGTGGATAAAAGGAATCGAGGAAAATCTCAGACAAGTACACATAACAATGAACAATACAGAAAATGGAAAATGATCCAGAAACACTACCATAAATAATACATTTTACACCACAACACAGAAGATGCCAGGATGTAAAAGGTCAACGAAACCAAACAACACATGAAGATAAGTTGGGCAGAGAAATCATCAAGGTATCATCAAGGCATTCAAGTTCAAACGATCTCTTTAAATAGGAATAATCGAAAATAATAATAATAATAATAATAATAATAATAATAATAATAATAATAATAATAATAATAATAATAATAATAATAATAAATCACACGATTTGGGGCAGGGTCAAGTCTTCAAAATTAAAAATGTAGGATGAGGAAAAATATTGAATTTGATTGTGAAAGTTGTTCCTGTTATTGGCTTATTTGCTGAGCATTTCGGGTGTGACGAATGTTATGCAGCGACCGTGCCCTGTGACGCTTAATGCCCCGCGGCCTTTGCCCTTTTGGCTTCGAACAGGCGAGCGTTTATGGGGGTGATCCCCTACGAATTTACCCGAATTTAATGGCCGACAACATGTGAGTAACGAGCGCCGCCACATTAATTTTCCAGAGTTATTTGTTAGCGCAGTCGAAATAGGTTAATGCCTCCATGGCACTTGACGTCGCAGCCAGTGAACTATGCGATGAAGGTTGGGCTTGTCGGTCCGTACGAACCAAGGGTTAGCTTTTCATTGGATATATGTAATTCATGACGGAAATTATTTCATGTTTTGCATGAACACGGTTTTAAAATGAAGTTCTCAAAAAAAAATCGAGTTTTGAATAATGTGGAATTGTTCCAAAATTTAAATTATAAAATATGCCTTATTAATTCAAAAGAAATTGTGTAATTGTGGAATGCATTAATATTATCGTTCTTGTTAATACTACGTTCTGAGATTGTCAGACAAAAGCTTTTTTTGGAATGTCATATCATTTAGGGTGGAGTATCATTAATGATTTTACGGATTCTTTACTAATGATTTATTACTCCAGAAAAAAAACATCGACTATTCTGAAAGAAGTATAGAAGCTCATCTGAGTTCTGTATAGCACCTCTTTTCTAACGCAAACAAACCCTTTTTACCAATGTAGCTTTCGATGATCCCAATGAAAATATTTGATATATTAATGTTGTATTCTACAAACTATAATATTTCGTGTAAATGAATCATATAATTTTTATAGTTACACAGCTATTACAGTTTTGTCCACTAACTTAAAAATCCCTTAATTCGTTAAAACGTTATGTAGGAAAGATGAAACTGACAAAATCCCACCAAAGTCATAGCCATCCTTCTTTCGCACTTTCGCGTAATTCTTGTCTTTTTATATTTCAAAGAATAAAAAAGGCGTATGTGCAAAAAATGCCAATATTAGGCACATATGCCATTTATAGATATTTGTTAATATTAATTTACTTTACAAAATTATATTTTAACTTATCTGGAATATTTTGACTTACATTAGTTTCGATTCAGAAAACATACAAACGTTCCCAAATACTGTTATTCATATCTTCTTAATCATAAAATCTACAAATACAAAACGGACGGTCCGGAGTGCCGTAGCGATCTCTGACGGAAGGAGCGCGGGTTCGAGTCCCGCCTCGGGCATGGTTGTATTGTGTTCGTCTTTTCACCTCCTATCATTATCATCATATCGTGTCATCCTCCTAGTTACCATACCGTTTCACGCAGTAGTGGTCGCTAATAACCTCGAAGTTGTTGCGACCTTAAATAACAAAAAAAAAAAATACAAAATGGTTCCGAAAATACATAATAAATCATTTAAGAAATACACAGATTTTTAGCAAAGCTAATTTATTCTACAAAAGTGTATTTTAACGTTTCTAGATTGTTTTGACACACAACAGTGAAGAAACACGAAACATACGAGCAGGAGAAAAATTCAATATTTTGTTTCCACACCTAGAAACAGAAGAAGGTAGTAGTTGTGGATTGTATGATTAAAGGGAATTTGGAGTGAAACTTCCGCTTTCGCGATCACGCGAAATATTCGCTGGGAAGCCCACGAAGCCTGCTGCGGTTGTGTCTCTGCCGCGGCGGCAGTGGCTGTAGTTCTGGCAGCGGCTCTGCGGCGGCGGCGGCGGCGGCGGCGGCCGCTGGCCCGAGAGATGATTAGAGGACTCCGGCGTGCGGAGGGGGAGGGGGAAGCATCCAAGATGAGAAGGTCTCCCCCCCATCAAAGCCGGGCGGGCGGGCGCGCGACCGTCGTGTGCTCAGCTTCCTAGAAGGGCTTTCGCCGCGAATTGCGTCTGCCCGCTGCCCTCTGCCCCTCCGCTCCTCGAGCGGAAGGCGCGCGTCGAGTCGCGGAGGCCTCCTGGGCTCCGGGGGATGAGCAGTGAGCGGCTCCGGGTTGACACGTCGCTTGTGGTCGTGCCCGCGGAAAGACGGCGGCGGTAATTTGTTGTGTCGGTCTGAGAGGGCAGTTGGGGGCAAGGGTGCATATCTCTCTCTCTCCCTCTCTCTCTCTCTCTCTCTCTCTCTCTCCCTCTGTATCTCTACCTATCTATCTCTGTCTCTCTACCTATCTATCTCTGACTCTCTAGCTATCTATCTCTGTCTCTCTATCTCTTTGTCTCCCTATCTGTCTGCCTATCTCTCTCTCTCTCTCTCTCTCTCTCTCTCTATATATATATATATATATATATATATATATATATATATATATATATATATATATATCTGTCTCTCTATCTCTAATTCGTCGTAAAATGTAATAAGTAAAGAAACATGAAATTAATATTTGTACAAGCAATCTTATTTTTGTAATACCTTTATTTACACATTCCACAACTTCTGAATTGCGTGTCAATGTAAACAAATTTTTTGTTTATCTTCCAGTATAATTCCGAAAACGGACTCTAAGCTATACCGACAAACCATATATGTACTTCGGAACTCTCAGTAGTAATAATGGATAATGTGGGTGTCAAGTTGTTAAGAGAAACCGTTTTTTGTAACTGGTTGAGGCCCTAAACGCTCTAAAGAATAATTATGCGGGAACCTGCACAGCATAACTGAAATTCATTCTGTGCGAAGAACAAAGTACGTATATGGTCGTTTAGATGTTGATGCTACCTTAAATAACACACACACACACACTCAATCACTCAATCACTCACTCACTCACTCACTCACTCACTCACTCACTCACTCACTCACCGCGCGAGATGTATAGTCGATTCAAGAGAACCTTCCTACGAAATCTGCGATTCAAATGTAGACCTGTTCCCTTAGTAAATATATGTATTGTTCTTAATGGTGTGTACTGTGCAGTCATATTGTAAGGAGATGTGCATATCATACGTTTTGTTTAAATCCTAAAAATGACATTTTACTGTTTTCGCGATGGCAATGCTAACAGTTTTAAAACAAGCACATTTTATTATCATCGCTCTGTTTTTCTCTTGACAAATTACATTAAATATTTCACGAATTCTGCACTCGTTTTTTTCCCTCCCAGTCAGGCTGCGAGAATAGAGATATTAATTCTTTTCAGTTCGACGATGTGCTAGTTAGCGAGATTATTTGGACCACATGTGGAAATACCGCTCCTGGGATTTGCGATAATAATGTTGAATTCCAGAAGAAACGAAAGATTCCAATTAATTCCGGATTAGTGCAGTATTGCTCCACACTCTGATCGTAGTATTTGAACCACGGCCGACGTTCACTGTAGTTCAACTGGCTGAGGTAACTCTGGGCTTGAACTAATGTCACCCTCAGACCGGGTGGTCCTAGGGCTCGCGTTTCAACTGAGGCGGGATTTTTGCCGCTAGAGAGCACAGCGAGGGCGGATTCAGCTGCTGTCGGGAAAGGAATTCTAGCGGCCGGCTGCGCTGATCGGTAGTTTTCCATTGTTTCTCGGATCAACATCAGGCGAATGCCGAAGCAGTACCGTAACAAAAGGGCAACAGACTGCGCGCCATCTTTCCTTCCTCTATCCTCACCCTTTCCTAACACACCCTTATTTTCACATGCGCTACACCACCACACACGTTAGGGGACTAGTGAGGCGCTATGATCTTTTCTCGGCTGAGACGGGGCCCGATGGTAGGGGATACCTGGATGGAGAAACCCCCAAGAGGGCGTGTAGGCCGGCACCGGATCCCACAAGGCATCTTCTGTGACACAATATTCACTATACTAACGAGACAAATTACCATGCTTGTTAATCGCCCGGAAGCACGAAAAATATCAATGAAACTGTAAATAATTAGTTCGTAATTTACGCGTGCATATTACTTTCAATGATACTCTGCTTGATTTTTTGTTGCTTGTTTTGACGTAATGGACTCTTAGTTATCAGCTTATTACTTATTGCGTAATGGTGTCGGTGGCTTTGGCCTTGTGGTTAGTGTCAGGAAACCCGCGCCTTAGAAAGTTGTAAATAAGCGCTCAATCACAAGGTAACATGACTAATCTCGCAATGTGGATGTGTCGCCTCGTCTCTTGGTCTACCTCTAGTCACTTGTCCTGTTGAGAGAGAACTAAAAGAAAGGCCGCTTCGACAATATGGCTCGGCCACTGCTGGCAGCAGCAAGTTGGCCACAGCTTGGCTGGTGCAAGTAATGTCCATACAATCATTTTGTCAGTGGGTCGTTTCCAGATAGCTCATTGGTAAATGCTTTCATCAACATATCTTGCAATGTCATCGCCCTGCATGTCGCTCATTTGTTTCCAGACTTGACAAAGTGGCCCCTCCTTAGAGTAATTTCTATATGCCTCTGCCTTTCGCCTCTTGTTCTATCTGTGGCCTCTTCTATAGTTATTCTCTTGCCGGACTTGACGGATCGATTTGCTTGGTTTCTCAATTGTTCGTTATCTTATGAGTTGATACCCTCGTACAGAGTTCTGTATTTTCATTTTGTAACAGTTTCATTTAAATATTCCCAATTTTATGGGTTAAAAAATACGTACTGTCGGGATATCCTTCATAGTTCATAGCAGCTGGGTCCCGCTGTAACCGAAAGACCATTTTGGCTCTGAGTGCCCACGTTTTTCGTTGCCCCTCTCCGCCTGGCCACCTCGCCCCGGAGCAGGTCTGTCGTGCGTGTGAAGGGCACGTGTTTCGAGCGCGACCCTCCCCGTGTGTTTCCCGGGCGGCGCCGTCCGAGGGAGAGGCCCAAGCTGAAGGCCTTTGAAGGCGCCCGCGCCGCCGTCAGCAGCAAGACTCCGCGACCGCCCCCCCCCCCCCCCCGGTCCTCGTCCCCGGTCACCGTCCCCGCCCTCTCCCCTTCCATCTTCCTTCCCTTCCCCTCCCCCGCCACCACCTCCGCATCCGCCCCTCCCCGCACTTTGCCGTACTCTCCCCCTCCTCCGCCCCCCTCGCTGCCGCCTTCCCCCAGCCACCAGCCCCCGATCCTCCTCCTCAACTGCCAGCGCCCTCTCCCCGCCCTCGCCACCGTTACCGTCTTTGCGGCCGCCGCCGCCGGCCCCCCGCTCTCCCGCCCCGCGCCCCGGTCCCGGCTCCCCCCCCCCCGGCCCGCACCGCGGTCATCTTCCTTGTACCCGCGTCCGCCCCCCGCCCTCTCCCCTTCCTCACCCACCTTCTCTCCCGTCCTCTCCTTCCCCTTTCCTCCCTCGCATATGCCCCTTCCCGCTTCTTCCCAACCCCGTACCCTCCCCTACTCCGCCCCCTCCGCCCTCTCCACTGCCCCCTTCCCCTCATCCCCCACACTCCCGCCCTCGCCACCACCTTCCCCCGCATCCTCCACCTCAACCGCCAGCGCTCTTTCTCCCCTCCCTCCCCTTCGCCCTCTCCATCCCTTCCCCCTCTCTCGCCCCACCCGAAACACGCCACGCGTTCGGCTCTGCTCTGGGCGAAATCGATTGCCCACGGCCACGGCTGCACCCTCCGCAGTCCTCTCGACTCATGCTCTTTCTCGCATTTCCTCTTTTATTACTTCTTTTCATCTCAGGCCCTATTTCGCCGTATTTTTCTTTTGTCGTGGCCTCCGCTTTCTCTTGTCCGCCACTTTTCTGTCGTTCCCTCCTTCCGTACCCGTATTTCGTATTACTTTCTTCTCGTTGACATCTGTTTCGTGTTCTATTGCCCTCCCTTTATATCTTGGCCACCTCTTCTCGTGTTCCTCCTTGTGCACTGTACTGTTCCCCAGTTCTCCTTTTCCTCCTGATTTGTCTGTTATCTTTTATGGTATCTTTCCTCTTCTCTTTGCGTTACCCATTATTACTACAGCCCTAATTGCATCCATTGCCATTCTATTTATTCTACCCTTCACATCCAATAACAAATTCCGAAGAACTATGAACAAATGCTCAATTAGTTAAAAGAAAGCTCTCGAAATTTTTAATATGGTACGAACCACGCAGCTTGTGATGAACCACGTACCTGGGTTGATTTCTCAACACTTGGTTACAAACAGGTTTGATAGATTTGATTTCACTTGAACTTCAAACATTTTTCACAAGAATACGGGTATTCAAGTTTTAAATAATGCTGTAAATTGTTGAAGGGGAACGATAAGGTAATATTGTTGTCGAATACGTGATAAGTGCCTTATATATAATTGTATTGTGTATGTATGCCGACACCTAACGATGGCTCAAAAGCATGCCAATGTACCGGGAACTCATGAAAAAAACACTTTTACTTTCTCGCATACTGATTGGGTAGTAAAGAAAATGTTTTGTAATGCAGCGGAAAACGGCGGATAAAACGAGATCGAAAAAAACGGATATTCTTGCTCGTATGTGTAGTTACAATTCACGTTTTGTGGGTCCTTGATTACGAATAATTTGTTTATGGCAAAACATCTGTGGTCTGTCCGTCCGATTGTCGACAACGCTAGCGGCTGAAATGGAGCCAGGATAGTAATTAAAAATTATTGTTCCCCGATCGATCTGGTTGATGTCACTGCCTCTTGGATCTAAAACTGATATTTTCATTTTGGGGATACTTTACATGAAACCTCAACATTTTCAAAATGTTCTGAAAAAATGATACCATTTTTTTCTTTTTAATTTTTTTCTGCGCGCTTCGGCTTATAAGAATCTTGCACATCTGATTTTTGTTGAATTCTCTGGGGTTAAACACATTGTCTGCATCTTTCAACCACTGCAATGTTAAAGATACTGATTAGTTTTGTATTGGACAGGAGTTCTTAAAAAATAATCTTTAAATAAAATCACGTGCACTTGTTTTTTAAAATATTCGTCTTCGTCTAATTTTGCATAAAATAAAAGCATTTTTATAAAGAAGATTTTCTCAGAAACGACTCCAATTTTCTTCTTTAATTTTTTCTCGGCTATAGAAAAGTACACTGATAAAAACAATGTAGGTGCTTCGTATTTGATTGTATTCTTCGAGTTTTTGAAAATTGAAAAAAGAAATACAAATAATGCAAAAAAGTAAGTGCTGTTGTAGCTTCTCTAGTTTGTAAGTGGTTTTGCATTCGGCTGTATTTGTCATTATGCTTGTTTGTCTCTTCGCGTTTCCTTTGAAGTCTTCTCTCGACGTGCGTGTTATAGGGCATCTTGTAAGCAGGCACGCTTTGTGGGAATTCTCTTATCGCGTCTCGTGATGCCTGTCCTTTGAGAAATAATTCACATGTCGTACATGTGACTCGTACTGAGATTACTTACTCTTGATGTGACCTGCTTGACTCGTTTGCACGAAAGAATCTGTAAATATGAAATTCGTGACCTAAGTAGAAATACGAAGTTGGTTCATATTGTCGCACATGAGTGAGCCGAGATGAAACTGAAAATAACATTCTCTGCTCTGCAGCATCATGTTATTGTTTTCATTAAGGTTTTGCATCACCACAATTTTTGTTCATAGTAGCATCGTACTTTACTGACTTTCTGGCAGGAATTTTCGTGATTTGATTATTAATAAAAAAAGCTTAAACTGATTAGTATTAATTTTCTTACTGTCATTATTAAATATTATTTATTTCGGTATTTGGCACGATTTTTAAATATAATTTCTAAACCTCTTCGTTTCCTTGTATGAGTGTCCACTATTAGAGTCGCCGTAGAGTGACTTTAAGTCAGTGTCTTTGTTTCTCGATGTTTGGAAGTTTTAAGTTCACCCCTGGGCTGACAACAAAATCGAATGCTTTAGTATGGAATGATCCTTCCTGAATTTTATTTGCATAGTTTTAGAAGAATGTTGAGTATTGAGGGAAAGAACTAAATGTGTTGCAATTGTTGCAGAAACTAGAATCCATAAATACGTTTGAATTCGATCCTTTTGAAACTACATGCAGTTCAGCACACACACAGTATACAAATATTTTCCATATTCCCACATATTTTGCATTGCCACTCTTTACTTCGACGGAATTATACGGTATTTCCTTCTGTGTGTTTTATCTGTTTTTGGATTCGTGCCGGGCAGTTAACTTTTATGAAATGTGTGCAAACTGCAATATATGTGCCGAACGCACACGATTCGCTAGTTTTTATTTTCGCACGCATATGTGATACGGTCAATATTTTTAGCTACAACCGAGAATAAAGAACAACATTCTGTAATTAAAATAACATTGACAACTGTTTTTTTGCCGGGATTATGAATTTTTTTACTGACGTTAAAAACTGCGCTTTGCCGAAATGAAGTGTGGTATATTTTGTAGTATTTCAAACAAGAACAACGTAAATATTATTTTTCATTATTCGGATGTGTTTCTAGGGCATGTTTAGTGATACAGAAGTTTCATGAACATTTTCAAGAAGAAGGAAGCAATGGTACTTTTTTTCAAGTAAACTTTGAAATTTTTTTGTAGTAAACTAAAAAATTATTTCGAACGAATATCGAAGAACACGCATGTCCTGTAATGGCAAACGAAGATATTATTATTATTATTATTATTATTATTATTATTATTATTATTATTATTATTATTATTATTAATTGTTGAATAATGAAATACACAATTATGAAATTAAAGTATAAGAATAGGATGGATCTATAAAATTAAGTCAAATGTGCCTAGTTCCTTTTTATCCGATATCTCATGGACGTAGTTCTTCAATTTAAAGGTGAACAAAAATTAATTCCTGAAATTGGTCGCTGTCCCAAACACGTGCACTTGTTCCTGGATCTAGTTAAACGGTCTTCATGGTGTTCATTTATTTTTGTATCAAAATAGAGGTCTTCGGACTCTACGTGGCGATATTTCGGCTTCATAACTTTAATATACATGCATGAAAACCTCATGATACCTTTTTTTTTCAATGCATTTTTTCTGAGTGCTCATCACTTCCGTATGAAAACAGGCTACGAAAATATGTGTGCAATGCCTTTGTCTCCTCTAGTGGCTCCACGAACTTCACTCCACGAGTAGTAGCTAGCAAACGAAGGTCAAAATTGCATTTCGTTAAATATATTCTGGGACCTTACAACCCTTAATATTAAATATTTCATTGCATTTTTCTAACTTAACACAGAATGGCGTGAAACAATTAATCATTCATTTCAAAAAGTTAAACCTTCAAATTCTCATAGTTGATTTTATACCTTATTTTGTTGTTTGATTGTTTGTTGGCTTTCATTCGAGTTACGTCGTTCAAAATAAATTCAACTTGACCATTAACAAACACGATTATACTAAGATGATTTTATCATTGCAAAAAACAAATCGGAAGGTAGGACAGATTTACATGAAATTTCTGCCAAAATGATATGATATCCATCTGTACGTTAATGAAATAGACTGAAAGAATTGAAGCCCAAATAATATTTTCAAAAATATTGTGTTTTGAATTACTATATATGCGCGTTTTATAATGGCTAATATTGGGAATCAGTTGATCAGAGGTAAAATTCTAAATCATTCTGTTACCAATAGCGCTTCACGACAAAAAAAAAAAAAAGAACAGTTGCAGTATACCAGATCCATGATACTGTAACAAGTTCCCTTGTTACAGTATCATGGATCTGGTATACTGCAACTGTTCTTTTTCTTCGTGTAAGTAATCTGTTCATTCGCGTATCGAATCGCGCCTAATTGATTACCAGAGTTTCTGAATCATGCTGTTCGGGATTTACACTTTGTGATTTCTGAAATGCCCTTTGCTAATTGAAGAAAGCGTACCTTTTGAAATACCGTAGTAAATGGATAAATCTTTGCAAAATGTGAGAGTTTAGCATTTGGAGTCGGATTATTCCGATTTGTGCCAGCTAGCGGTGTTTCTAAGCCTGGCCCCTGTTTTCATTTCCACGCCTGGGGTAAGGATGACATGTGACGAAATAAATATGATATTAAAATTATATTTGTGGGACGAGATATTTTTTAGGTGGTAACAGTAGTCAGAGGCGTTCAGAGAAAACAAAGGACCTGGGCAGTACATAGACGGATTCTCCTTATTTCAAACAAATTCAAACCGCCTCCGAATATACTAGCAGAATTCGTTTATACACTCTACACAAATAGGTAAGAAATGGATAGTGGTTGACTTGAATTAGAAATAATAGTTATTTATGCATCGTTTAAGGGTTTTAACGATCCAGTAGCGACACAAAGGGGCTTTTTGTCGACGTGATTATTATAAACAGTTAACGCCCGTGCATTACAAGATTTTTTTTTACCTGCTTTTAACAATTCAGATTTATTTATTTACTACTTACTGTAGCTAGATGTTAACTTGTCTCGGTTTGTCTTTTAATATTTCTCTCCCATAATTCCGTTTGATAAGTTCCTCCATAAGAGAACTGTAGAATAATTCAACTGCTTGCATTTTTCCCTCGTAGGCACGATCCCCTGATCCAGGTAACTTACGCAGTGTACATCCAAGACAATAGCAATCAATAACTTAACAGTAAAAATTAAATACGTTTTTACATGTTGTAAATAAAAACAAATTTCGGGACCCCAATTAAGTTGGGACTTGGGACTTGCCCCGCTCCTGGACACCCCTGTAGCCTAGTAAGCAAATCTGCTGTGTTTGGTCTCTTTCTCGCACAATGACAGATACACACCCCTCCTTCTAAAATAGATCTCGGTTGCTGTCGGCGCGACACCAGCGAACACGCGGCCCCGGCAGTGGAGCGGCAGTAGATTAGCCGGTGCGCCGTGCCTCTCAACACGCCTTGGGCTTCTTGTTGACTCACGTGGGGCAGGTGGTGGTGGTGGTGGTAATGGCGGCGGTGGCGGTGGTGGTGGTGGTGATAATGGCGGCGCGGCGGCGGCGGTGGTGGTGGTGGTGGTAATGGCGGCGGTGGCGGTGGTGGTGTGGTGATAATGGCGGCGGCGGCGGAGGTGGTGGTGGTGGTAATGGCGGCAGCGGCGATGGTGGTGGTGGTGGTGGTGGTGGTGGTGGCAATGGCGGCGGTGGTAGTAGCGGGAACGAGTGTGGAGCCGTGAAGGTAGCGGTGGAGGTAAAGATGATGGCGGTGAGCGTGGTGGTGGGCGGCGGCGGCGGCGGCGGGGTGGCAGTGGAGGTGGCGGCGGAGCGCCGTGGAGGTGGACGGCGGCGGCGGCGGAAAGTCGTTGAGGTGGGGGGCGGCGGCGGACAGCCGTCGAGGTGGACGGCGGCGGCGGAGAGCCGTGGAGGCGGGCGTTGGCGGCGGGGGGGGGGTGCAGTAACGGTGAGACATGGCGGTGGGCGGAGCCGGCGACGGCGGTGGCGCTTCGAGTGACGAACGGCGCAAACGCGCGGAAACTAACGACTGTCGCCGGCAAAGGAACAGCGTGTCCCGCGTCGCGGGTCCGTGTCTGCTGCCACCGCGCGCGACGCTGCGGCGCAATCGGGCCGGAAAGTTACGCGCGCGGCGACCGGCCCCAACGACCCCTCACGCCGGCGAGCGGCCACCCGCTCGTCCAAACGCGTCCACGCTAGCCGACCTAAACGCTCCTCCCACCCGGCTTTGCGTCCAAATGCCCCCCCACCCCCACCCCATATCGAAATGGCTCCGTTAGCCGATCTCTCTTGTCTGTCCAATACTGCATCCGACGACGCAAAAACCCGTTTGCACCCGTTTGTCTTCCCAAACTCTCTTCGCATCTACTGAAACGGCCGCCCACCTTAATGTTGATGTTCGTCTATCCCGTGTTCCATTTATCTACTCGAACACTCTTTCCAACCGCCCAACATCTGTCTGTGTGTTTACCCAACACTCCTCCCGCCCGGCCTTTCCACCAAATGCCCCCTAAATTTAAGTAGCTCCGTTTGCCTCTCCTCCTTCACTTGTTTTTGCAATACTCCATCCGACGACGCACCCGCTTGCCTGCCCAAACACACTTCCCATCTACTCAGACAGCCGCTCACCTTAATGACACCTCCCATCTTCCTCCATTCCTCTTCTCCTCCCAAACACTCCTTCCTACATGGCGAACGTCTACCCAAAAACTCATCCCGCCTGGATTTTCCACCAAACGCTCCCCTAAACACAACACAATCCGGCTGTAATTGTGTGGAAAGACAATGAATCAGAGACACGAGCGTGCAAGCGCGGAAGAGTGACATTAGAGCTGCGATGGCGGTAGAACGAAACGGTACTTACTTCGTGGTAACGCTTCGTACATAGAATGTTACTCCCTTGCCGAAGCTTTCCTTGCCCCAACGCTCCCTCGTCCAAACGCCCAGCTGCCTGCGCGTCGGATCCCGGCCCGTTTCACTCGCTGCGCCTGACATCCAGTTGCTCCTGACGGTGTCCGCTTCTAGTCCCCGTGTTCGCCCGCCTGCAACAGACAGCCCACCCCACCCCCTCCCGTTTTCTCCCGCACACACACACAGACTCGATCCCGTCGGTCGCCCGCCCACATCGCCTGCTATCTCTTTCTCCCCTGTCGCCCTGTCGGATCGATTATCTTGATGCTCCTCTTGTTCGATCTCTACCCACCAGCGCCGCTGGGTTGCTGCCTTCATCTGTGGGCGCTTTTGTGCCCATGGGTGATCGCTATCGAAACGCTATCGACCACGTTGGCTATCGATCTTCTTTCATGCCGTTCTTTTAGTTGCAATCTAAAATTCCTCAACCACACTTCTCGACCACAAAGCAAGCTTTGCTTGCTTTCCTTTTTGGCCTTCCGATCACCTCACATTTACCTTTTTACGTTACAGGATACATCAGAATAAATATTACAAACATCTAAGGTTTGCAAAAGAGATGACTTTTTTGCCATTAAGATAGATTGGGAAGATCACTTAATAGAGCTATATTCATTTGTACCTGTGGAATTGGCCTCTGATTGTTAGGTAAAGCCGTACGCATAGGAGTTCAGCAGGTACATGAAAGGTCTTCTCTGCATGATAACGTGATCTGTCGAACATGCGTGCTACTAAAATTTTGCACTACTTGTTCATTGGCAAAACGTGTGATATTTTCGACCGCTCTACGTGCTCGAGACGTTTGTAACACATTCTGAATTATTTTTGGACTCGCTGAATCCTATTTTCGTTCTTCCTTCCCTAGATTTCTCTCTTTTTCCATTCCCATCTTCCTTCCCAGGTTCCCATCTTGCTTTTCAGCGGCACTTAACTTTACATGCCTCCCTCAGACATCCCATTCAGTTACTTTTGTCCACATAGAGAATATCCTGTTAATCAGCGTGTATCGGCTATCCTGTTAATCAGTGCTTATATAATTTTTGTCGACATCTATTTTGAAATTAGTGTGTTTTCGAATTCCGTTATCAAATACCGTTTTTTTTATTATTTTAGCTACTTGCAATCAGGAAGATGCCGCGACACCGGTGCCAACGTTCCGGCCAACCCATTGTGCGACCTTCCTCAGGACGAAATGCATTTCGCCCCTAGTGCCAAGTAACTACTAGCTCCAGTTGAGGAAGCCCACGTAATATTTTTCATCCTCCGCATGTCGACGTCTTCCCCAAATAGCATTTTTCAACTGACTTTCTTTCAACGTGCGCCTGCCCTCCCACTCAATCACCATTCCTTCCCACTGCCTGCCCGTCCATCCGACGGGCGGAATTCCTATCTGTCTGTGAGGCCAACCGTCCGTGTGTTCATCTGTCTGGATATACGTTGGCCTGTCCTTCCGGTCATCCATCCGGTTTTAATCTGTTTGTCTGCTTAACCGTTCGTCCGGTGGTTCGTCTTTTCGTTTATCCATCCATACGTCCGTTTGTTTCTCCTGTCCATCTGCCCGTCCGTTGGCCCGTTCTTCCGTTCCCCCAGCTGTCCGTTTATTCATCTGTATCTCTGCCGATCCGTTCGTCCGTTGGTTCGTCCTTTCGTTTATACATCAGTCCGTTTGTTCATCTGTCCGTCTGCCCATCGGTTCGTTGGTTAGTCGGTCCGCTCATGTCATCCATTATCCTGACCGACCGTCCTTCGCTCTGTTCGTCTCTCCTCTCTCTCTCTCTCTCTCTCTCTCTCTCTTCTTTCTCTCTCTCTTTCTCTCTCTCTGTCTCTCTCTCTGTCTCTCTCAGTATCTCTCCCTCTCTCCTGTCTCTCCTCCCTCTTTCCATCCGCCTGTGCGTCCACCCATCCATCTGTCGTCTGTCCACACGCCCGTGTGTTCTCGTACTCGCCGCCCATACACCGTTTACCGCGCCGACCCGACCCTCTCCACGCTTTCCAAACGTTCGCCCATTGCAACGGAGCGCGCGGGAGGCGGTCAATGCAGGCAAATTGTGGCATCGCCGCTCCGCACAGGCTCAGAACACCGCGGGGTGTCGTGTTTTCACTCGCAGCGCAAATTTGACGCTGCTGAAACGTTGATACATTGCACTTGAGCGCGGGTTTGCTTTTGGTAACGAAAGGTCTGTAACAGAGCGCAGGTAATGGATGTAACCGAGAGTGATGACGCAAGACGAGTAAAGTTATATCCAAGTCCGAGGAATGCTGAAACCTGTAATGAACTGACACTGACACTCATTGACTTTCCAGCAATTCAAATTAAAAGGCAGCAAGATAGCAACGCAAGCAAAATAATCTCTATGGACTTGCTTACCTTTAAGGTCCATTCACAATGGAAACGTAAACATAAGCATAGCGCATAGACATAAACATTAACATAAGCTATAGACTGAAGTATTCACAATGCGTAACATAAACGTAAGCAAAATAAGTTTCTATTGGCTGTGAGACTTTCTGGTTGGATGTGAGAATCGCTTTCAAGATATCGACTCTATCTCCCATATGGCTGTTAGTACTTCTATCGACTTCGCACCAATTTCAATTCTCGATTTTGAGTTACCTTTCTGTGATTGGTTCATTTCTTGTGTCCTCCGTAAGCATAAGCACAGAAGCTTGAAGCTTGCAAGCTTTAAAGTTAACGTCTTACGTGTTATGTCTTTGTGAATGAGTCCGCTTATGGACGAATTCCTAAGTTTTCTGTCAACGCCATGCTTATGTTCACGTTTGCGTTGTGAATGGGCCTTAAAGGTAAGCAAGTCCATGGAGATTGTTTTGCTTGCGTTGCTATCTTGCTGCCTTTTAATTTGAATTGCTGGAAAGTCAATGAGTGTCAGTGTCAGTTCATTATAGGTTTCAGCATTCCTCGGACTTGGATATAACCTCTTGCTTGAGGTGGATACTCCTACTTCCCCCCCCCCCCCACGCAGTGCGCATGTATTAACAGTATTTATTTGACATAAAGGTATATTTAATTACGAATGATTCAAGGAGATATTCTAATTTATTTATTTAAAGATGAAGACCCGCTCTACCGTGACCTCGGCGTTGTAATGTACAGGATATTTACGTACTTAGTACAAAGCCTCAGTACTTGAAAGTATGTCAATTCCATTATTTCGTGTAAGAAACCACGAGGTACGGTAAATAAAAGATTAAACGAGCGCGAATGCGTGCGAAGAAAGAGTTTTGTGAGGAACAGGCGCACGCAAACACATACATACAAATACATCTCCTTCCACTTAGTATAATACGCGACTCGCTCATTTGCTCTCGTGTGAGCTTAGTAACTCGTATTGCAATATTCCTTGAGTACTTTTTGTGCTCGTACTTCGCTTGAAACTGACATGCAAACTCTTGATGTTGACATTGAACCTTTGTACGAGTATATAGTATTTAACGGAGTAGTATTGATGAAGGCTTCGTGTTTCCAAGTTAGGGAAGGAAGGAATTCTTCTCGTGACATATGATCATACTACTTTTTTACCTTTGTGTTCATTTCCATGAAAGATGTTTGGGTCATCCCGAGCGGTGAATAATGCTACCAGGTGAATGATTGTGAATGAGTTGTTCAGAACAGATGCACATCCACATGACCAGTTGCACATCCACATGACCTAAATTCACAAT
>JAZDUA010000598.1:0-195000 GCA_038098605.1 Gryllus longicercus
TTAAAAGTATATGATGGTCAATGATGTCAAAGGCTTTTGACAAATCTAAGAAAAGGCCAATGGGAATTTCCTTCTGATTTAGGGCAACAAGTATGTCATTTAAAAAGGAGAAGATGGCTGTGTCTGTGGATCTATTACTCCTGAAGCCATGTTGTGCATTTGTAAGGACATTATTTGCATTGAGAAACTGTTTAAGTCTATCATTGAAAAGTCTTTCCAGAATGTTTGAAAATCCTGATAACAGGGAAATAGGCCTGTAGTTCATTGGGTCATAACTATTGCCCTTTTTAAACAATGGTTTAATTTTTGCTGTTTTGAATATATCTGGAAATATGCCTGATTTTAGAGAGTAATTGCAGATGTGAGAGAGTGGTTGCACTATACATGGAGCACTGTGTTTAATAAGAAAATCTGGAATGTTGTCCATGCCTGCTGAGAATTTATTCTCCATTTGTCCAATGATTTTAAAAATTTCAGAGGGGGTTGTTTCATATAAAAATATGGAATTTACAATTTGTGTAATATTAGTGTTTGTTTGGTGTGTTCCATTGTTTAGAGAGTGTTGAGAGATTAACTTATTACTAATTTGTGAAAAGTGTTCATTGAATATATCAGCTATTTCTTGTGGGTCTTGTACAGTTTCGTTTTTGTAGTGGAGCTCTATGTTGTTTTTTTTATTATTAGTTGGTGCTGTTGTCTTTTTAATAATGTCCCACATGGGTTTTGTTTTATTACGTGCAATTGCAATGTTCTTATCATTTGTTATAATTTTTGCTTGTTTGATTACTTTTTTTAGGATCGAATTATATGTTTTGTAATATGAAATGAAGTTTGAGTTCCATTTGTTATTTATTAGTATTTTATACATGTTGCGTTTTCTTTCACATGACACTTTGATGCCTGTGGTAATCCATGATTTAGTTTTCTTATTTTGGATCTTTTTCAGTTTTGGAGGGAAAATGGCATTGAAATGTCTTGAGTATATATTTATGAATGAGTTAAACTTATCATTTGTATCAGTTGCTTTATATACTTCATTCCAGTTTTCAAATCTGAGCAAGTTTTGAAATATTATTATGTTTCCTTGGGAATAGTTACGGATTTCTTTGTAAGTTGTCTGTTCCGCGGTTTTTGTTTCTGTTGGAAGTGTTAGGATCTGGGCAATGTGGTCACTGAAACCTGTATTAAATGTAGCAACAGAAAAACAATGGTTATTTGCATCTATTATTATTTGATCTATAGCAGTGCTACTATTTTTGGATATTCGTGTTGGTGTATTTATGGTTGTTTGTAAATTGTATGATTTTAGTAGGTCTTTGAATAGATTTTCATTACTGGATTGTGTGAGGCAATTTATATTGAAGTCACCACAAAGAATAGTTTTATACTGTCTGCGTTTTTGAAGTTTTGTTAGAATAACTTCCAGATTTTTTAAAAAGGTTTTCAAATTTCCAGCAGGGCTGCGATATGCGCATAATACCCATGTTTTTATTGTTGTTAAGTCGGTGATGGATATTTCAAAGTCTTTCTCTTTTACAAGATGAGTGTGATTTGTGTAGGGTACAAAACTAATTGTATTTTTAATAAAAATGCATGTCCCACCATATGCATGATGTGCATTGTTAATATTTCGACATGAGCCACTGGCTAGAGAGAAACCTGGTATATATGTGTTATCTAATTGTTCTTTAGTTAGCCAGTGTTCTGTGAAGCACAATACTGAGATGTGGTTGAGTTTCTCCTCAAGTAATATTTCTATATCAGTGAGTTTATTTTTCAGAGACTGTACATTTTGGTGAAGAATGTGCAAATAGTTTTTATTTTTGTGTATTGTTTGCTTTCCTGCCGATGTTTGATGCTACAGGTTATACACAGGAGTGGGTTTTCGGTTGCAGCGGAAATTATATGTACGGATGGGACAGGGAGTAGGAAGTGTGGAAGTAGGTGAAGGGCTGAAGAGAAGAAAGGTGAGGAGGTAGTTGGAAAAAGTGGAGTGGGCAGGAGCGGTGTAGGAGTAGGAACTGGCGTAGGTAAAAGAGGACTGTGGGCAGGTGAGGGATGTGGAGTGGGCAGGAGAGGTGTGGGAGTAGGAGAAGGAACTGGTGGAGGTAAGAGAGGACTGGATGGTGGTGAAAGATGTGGAGTGTGTAAGAGGGTTGTGGATGAAGAGGCAGAAGAATGGGTGGGAGATGGATGTGAGGTAGCAGGGGCAGGGGTTACCAGTAAGTGCGAGATGAGCATGGCTCCTAGTTTATGTTTTCCTATCTGGTTCATGTGGAGACCATGCCGAGTAAAATGTTTTCTTGAGAGGTTGTCAAGATCAACAAGTGTGATAGGTGTCCCTCTCAAGTGCTGTCTTATATGATGGTTTGCAATCTTAATTTCCTTGTTTATGGGAATGTTGTCATGCCAGGGGGGGCAGAGTGGTCATGATTACATTTGTGTGTTTGGCAGTCTCTTGTATTTTTGTTAAATGTTCCATTGCGTGAAAGTGACTGCCAGAATTAATGTCATTCTGCCCACCTATAATTATCACTGTGTCCTGTTGTGTAAAAGATCTAGTCTGAGTGTTTAAGTTCTCAATTACATGAGCCATCGTGGCATTAGGTTAAAAATACCTGTAATTGAGAACTTTGACGGGAGTTTCTCTCTCACAATGGAGGAAAGGACCATGGCTGTCAGCTAGAATCAAAATTTTACGTGAGTGAGAGAGAGTGCCATTTGTTGATTTAGTCTTGCCCGCTGAACTGTGTTTCTGTTGGGATTTTGAGGGCGGACTTTTAGTAAACGTGCGCCTATTGTTTACTGGTTGTCGTGGTAAGGTAGGTTTGGTGGTAAGAGGTGGAAAGGAGACAGGGTCAGAAAGGATCGAGAACCTGTTGAATGTGGGGGCGCAGTGTGGTGCCTGAGTGGTTCGTGGGTGGCTGGAAATGTGTGGATTTCTATTTTTCCTAGTTACGTGAGTCCACCCATCGGAGTATTGAACGACCTGCTCCAGTCTACTGATCTCATTTTTAATGTGATTAATATGCGCGTAGGCTTTCTTCAGGTCGGCGTTGAGTTGAGAAAGTGCGAAGTGTGCCTGTTCCATGTTCATGTTGATTTGTGTGTAATACAAGTTTTTTTTTATTAGTCTCTAAATGTACGAGTTTTCTTTTTTTAATTAAGTATTTCTAAGAGTGTAGTTTAGTGTTTTAGAGAGGGTAGTTGATAAAGTTACAATGTATTTTCGTGTACCGTACAAATATGCACTACACAATGTTGTACACTTCACTAAAGATTAAGAATGCACTGGTTACTTACCACACCTTGTACAACTAATTACTATAAAGGGACTTGAAGTCTTCAATAAAGTAACTTAAATGCTTATACACTAAAAACTACACTTCACACACTTATACTAAGCTAAAATAGTAATAAACACAAACACGCAAAGCAAAGATTGAGGTTAAGGTGGCGTCCACGTGTGGCGGCTGTGCACTCTGAATATACACACAATGCAAAGTTTACTAAACTGCTCAAAGTTAAATACTACTTTTATTCTCACTGATTAATTAAGTATTAAGGATTGGAAGTAGGTTCGTGCCATCGGCATGTAAACAGCCAGCCAGCAGAAGTCGCACGCAGAAACCCTTTCATCGTCATAAGACAGAAGAAATCTACATGCAATACAGATATACGGGGTGGGGGGGGGCGGTAACGGGCACGCGCCTCGACCTGTCGTTTGGGAGGGGGAAACGTGCATTGGCTGTTCTCGGAAGACTTGGAAAGGGGTCTTACTTGTCCTCGGAACTGCGCGTCCCGCACACAAAGAACTGCGCATTTCTTTATATTACGTAATGTCGTGATAAATTTTAGCAGGAACTGCTTATAATTTTGTATTACATAATCCCTCAATCAGTGTGCCGCTACAGAAGAGACACAAAAGATGTTAGCATCCCAGTCAAAATCACAAGATCCAAACCGTGGTTTGACGCAGATTGTGCTAAAGAACGACCTTAAAAGATCTTCACGTCGCGAAAGAAATAAAGGACAAATCGGACTATAAAAGGTATACCGCTTTCAGGAGAAAATATAAATCTATCGTCAAGGAGAAAAAAACATTTATGAAATCGCAGGCTTGACAGCCAGCAGAAGACGCACGCAGAAACCCGTTCATCGTCATAAGACAGAAGAAATCTACATGCAATACAGATATACAAATGGAGTCCTGGGAAAAACATTTTGCTGAAACACTCAATGTCAAAAATACAGACAACTGCTCTATCCAACAGCAGAATTCGAAATTAAAGCTGTTACCCCAGAAGAGGTCAAGACAACTAACAAAACTTCGAAAGACAGGAAGGCAGCAGGATTCGATGTCATCTACAATAGGCATTTCAATGAAACAATGCACCCTCTGTTGGGCACTTGGACAAGGCCTTTCAACCAGATCCTGGCTTCGGAAAAAATACCAGAAGGCTGGAGGAAATCAACTATAAAAACCTTCTACTCGGGGAGAAAGTTTGACACTTCAAACCCCATCTCCTTTAGAGACATCGCACTTGAAAATAGCATATTTCAAATATTCATCAGCATCCTGGCTGGCAGACTAAAAGTAGATTTGGAAAATTACATCCCCGAACAGTACGGTTTCGAAAGAGGAGAAGCACCATCCAAGCAATAGGAAATCTACTTGAAGTCCAAGAGGAAATAAGTCGCCCCAAAGGAAAATATAGTGGTCTTCATAGACTACACGAAAGCCTTCACCATATATGCCAGGAGAAACTAGTTCAAAAACTAGGAAGAATGATCGGAGAAGATAACAGTATCTACGTGCTCTACGCCTAGTTTACAATGAGTGAGTTACTCTCTCAAATGAACTAAATCAAGCAAATGGAGATCAAGGCGATCTGGCCAGCCCCATTCTGTTTAATGCAGCAACAACTGATGAGGTTAAAATCATCGAGTCCTGCCAGCGAGTAACAGTCCACATATACGCGGACGATATGGCAATGTGTTCTGCTCAGAAAAACAAACTTCAAAGGGTCATGGATGAATTAGAGGGATAGGCAGAAGCAAATGAGCTTCAGAAAAACGTGGAGAAAACACAACGTATGATTTTCAAGAAAGGGAGAGAAATGGCAGCAACCGATAGTATTAGGCTGAAAGGCGAGCCACTAAAAGTAGTAAACAACTTCAAATATTCACGCATTACCAACCAGACTACAGGCACATCCTTCAAAATCCATGTACAAGAAAAAGAGTCAACTGCAATCAGTGCTATGCACATTAGAAATATTAAAAAAGTGTCCTTAGAAAATGCACTATGCCTTTTTCAACTTGAGCTCAATAGTGCCATACGGCATAGAAGTACTCTAGTGCAACCCACAAAAAAGGTCTAATAACTTTTGAAAAAGTAAAAGCAAGATTTCTAAAAAGATCTTTAGGCCTACCAAAAAACTCGCTTTCAAGACTTGTATATGTGCAGAAACATATGTGCAGAAAGACTTGTATATGTGACAGAAACCTTTTTAATAGAATACCTAAGATCAGAATTCCTGCCATCAACTCATCGATACTGGACAACCTTAGAAAACCAAAAAAGGGAAAAAAAAATGGGACCGTCCACCATGGTGAACAGAGGCTGGACCTGGGCAAACCAAGATCTCCGACTAGCATTAAGAAGACTGGCTGAGCATGGTAAATGAGGCTTAATGAGGCAAATGAAATGTGTGTGTGTGGACTGTGAGGGTATGTGCGACCGATATAATACCACATTCAAAAATGCCTCCTGAGAGTATAATCTCTCGTGAATTATAGCAAGGAATAAAGTTAAAAACTATGGACATTCGTGAACTTTCACTTACAGTACGTTTTACTAAATAAATGTTACTAAATAAATTAGTCGTGCACTTGACGTAAATAATATGTTGCAGTTTCATGCAATCGAGAGCTTATTTTTCGCTACAGTGACCTTTTATGGGGACATTCAAACTCCCGATTGGATGAAGCCGTGGCAAGCTGATTTACGTCAAGTGCGTAGTTAAATAAATCCTTTACCCAGGGTTCACCAGGGCCCTAAAACTCCCATATAACGTGGTGGAAACCATTACGGTGGCGCGCTCACCTTCATTACAGGAGCTAAATACGAACTGCTGCCAAAGATACTTAAAATCGTGCGTGGCTGCGACGTGAGTTCGCGGGTCGCAACCAGGCTCATACTGTTACAAAAGATAACGTCTATGTTCGCGCTTTCTTATAAGTGTAAATTATGAATAATTGAGAATTTAGAAGACACTTTTCGTATTTTTCACAAATTAGCCAATTCGTATGTGAGAATGTTGACAAGCCAAAAAGGCAGCTGCACATCCGCAACACTAGCGCCTCCTATAGTAGCACCCGAGCTTTGTCCCGGGTTTTGATGGAGAGTCTCTCTCTGTGGAGAGTTGCAGGAGTTGCAGGCCCTGGGGTTCGCGTTATTCACCAATGCGGAAGTGGGCGCGTTGTAAATGAAAATTAAAATAATTAGTGAACGTTCAGAAGTTCTTACTGACACGCTCTTGAAATGACGTTTATGGTACAAGTTTTAGTAATTTTGTAAGGATAATTCCACCATGTGGATAACTAATGTCTGATAACAATATGTATTGAATCTGCCGGGAAGCGGCACTTCTGGGCTGTTGCTGCTTTTGTTACTTACAATGTATGTTACTTATCACAGAGAAGCCCGACAACGGGAGTTGTCATACAAGTTACCAAGGAGAGACAATAATTTACAATGAATGTTCGTTATTTTTTCGTCCGTTTTGTTAGTTGAACGAAAGACGATTCAGTTAAAAGTTCATGGGTTTCAATTATTCAACAATGTGACAGCTGAAGCTGCCATTAAAATACTTATGGAGTGTATGTGAACATTGGAAAATTTTTTGGATTGCGATAAATTCTGAACACACTAGAGAAAGGATATGAAAGTAATATTGCATGAGGCTGATTTATCTGATTGTTATTAAAGGTGAAGAAGAGGCAAGTTCAAATTAATCCAGATGGTTCTGTGCTGTATCTTTAATATTATAGTGTGACAAGGAAGGATTATTGTAAATTTATTGTATTTTGTGCCAAGGAAGGTGCTTTTTTACTATTTTGAAGACCATAATAAGTGTGTTTCGAAATCATGATGAAGGGATATTAGTTGAGTCTTTCTGGATTTCTACTGAGCAGAAAAGATTTTTATAAAGACTAGGCATTAGGTTAAATATTGTTTACTCTCTTTGCAATAAACATTTCATTTTTAACTTTGTGGTGTTTGAAAATATTAGAGAAGTTAAAGTATTTTATTTTCATAATGGCAGGCATTTTGGAATCATTAAACTGTTTGAACACTTGCTTATCCAAACGAGAAAATGTTTCCATTGCTGTGGGATGCATATGCAATATATCGAATTATTTTGAAGAAGAATTGAGTTACAGTGAAATTAATGCTGCTCTGTCAGTTATCTTCGATGAAAGAAATGGAATTGTTCCTGTAATTAAAAAGGCCATTGCTTTGAAAACTTATAAAAGTGCTGTAGTGGAAGCATTATGCCTGTTCAAGTATCTTGTGTTTTATTACCGAGCACATGTGTCTCCGTTTGTGTTGATTGTTAAAGAGATGTGTATGGTGTGTGTATCTCGTTCTGATACATCAATAATGGAGAAAGAAAAGGCTTATGACTGTCTCTATGAAGTAGTAAGTTCCGGTTCCTGGACTCAAGATTTGAATATGAATAAACTTGTTGAAGATTTATTTAAGGAGATTCATTTTCAACCGGCTCCAAAAGTTTTGCAGAAATTATGTCATCTCTTAGGTGCCATTTCACGATTCTATCCTGAAAATATGACTACAAATGCTGGGAAACTACTTAGACTGTATTTTCACGAGTTAGACAAACAGGGCCAGCGTCGAGAATTGTCAGCTGCTGTAGTATCAGGCTGTCTTGATGGCCTGGCCGAGTACATGCACACCTTTTCTCAGCCCATTGAAGATGACAGAGAATGCAGGCAAAAGGTGTATACATATGTAAAGATCTATTCAAATTATCAATCTGATAGAAAAATTGTTCAGAGAGCTGCATTGAAGGTATTACATCTACATGGAATTTTATTGAAGCAATACGTGTTTGAGGATTATTTATGGTGGCATGAAAAATTAATTGTTTGGCTGCATGCTAATAACCCAGAAGACAAAGTTTGTGGCCGAAATTCTCTTCTAACTTTTTATGAAGTAATATCGTTATCTTTACAGGAAATTGATGATGAAAAACATGCTAGAAATGTTTTAAAATATTTTATTGATTACTTCAAAGAGAAATTAATGTCCGTGAGTCAGGAAGAAAAGGCAGATATCATTCAAGGATTAGGAAAGTTCAGTCAGTCATGCTTGAAGTTTATGTCTGGTGAGAATCTGCTATCTTTACTCAATTTACTGGTTCAACAAGCTCAGCAATTGTGTATGGATGTCCCCCTGGATCAGTTGACAAAAGCTACCCAGAAATCTCTCCAGAATCTGCCATATTATGTGGAATGCATTGCAAACATTGCCATGCATTCAAAGTTTTCTGAAAAAGAAATTTCAAGTTTGCAGCACATGACAGTGGTCCTAATTCACATGTATGGTGTAACACCTTCAAAATTTCAGCCTCCTATAGTTCATGCTTTATTGTCACTTGTGTACAGTCTCTCAGTGATGCAGGGGCTATTGTTTGAAAATTTCATAAATGTAGTTGTGTATCAAAGCCTCATTCGGAGTTGCTCATCATCAGAACATGAACAATATGTTTCTTTGTGGTGTATAATGACTGACTCTCATCATTCATGTAATATTCAAGTTCCTATTGGAATAAAACAGGAAGTTGTAATAAAAATTTATGACACTTTGATCAGAACAGTTATTCAAATTTTAAAGAAACTTGATTTGAGAGTCTCTCATAAAACAGATTATCTATTAAATTCTCAAGATACAAATTTAGGTTTAGAAGCTAAGAATATTCACGATTTTATGATTTTCATTAATCTTGTTGAATTTTGTTTATCTTGGCTCCCCAAGACTGATAATTTGTTATTCACAAAATGGATTCAGCCTTTTGCTGAGAACATGATTATAGAGTCGATTAAGAGCCCCCTTGCAAGTGGATTTTACAAATTACTGGGTATTTGTTTTCATCTCTGTGAGAAAGTTCAGCATTTCCAAGAACTAGAAACTAGTAATTTTGACAAAAATAAGTCTCTTCCTCAATTGATTTGTAAATATTTACAAATATTGCCTACTAACATTAACAATTTCAAGGGAGATTTGCAAATTGCTTGTATCCGTGTATTTTTAGAGACTCCTGTAATTTTTATTTCTGAAATTTTGCCTCATGCTGTTGAAGTATTTCGTGTAGCTTTCAAAATTGGACGTAGTTACCTGAAATTAGCATCGGAATCCTTGGTTGCTCTTGAAAAATGGAAATCAGCCCTTCCTCCGGAAACACTGCACCCAATTCTTGAAGCTGTTGTTCCAGAATTGGAACCTTTCCTTCGTAATAGAAGCGCAGATATTGGTACAGATAAAGAATTAGAATTCCTACAGTCAGGTCGTCATTGGCGTAAACGGTATTCTCTCAGACGTAAAAAGCTTGTAGAAATGCCAGACTCAGACCTACTTAAACTGCAAAGACACATTATTTCGTTTTTAGGACCATTAGATTTTAATATTGCTTTAACACTTCTGAATTCTCAATCTGACACTTTATTGTCTGGGACTCAGACAAAGAAATTGAAATTAAAACTACCTTTTAAAAATATTAATATTTTCATTTACCTTGATTCTTTACTTCCCCATGTTGTAGACTTGACAGTAAATTGCAGTGATCGTCAGACAAGGCTGGCAGCCTGTGAATTGCTACATGCAGTTATTATGCTTATGTTAGGAACCAGCAAGCAAACAGCAGACACAGATTATAGTGAAATGTCTGAAATATTTGAAAAAATTTTTCTTCCTGTCTTACAACTTGGTTGTGATTCTGATGATGTTGTTTTTCAGCTATTTAATCCTTTGATTTACCAACTTGCTCATTGGTACTCTAGTCCTTTCCAACTTCGAAGTAAGAATAGTGAGATCTTTGTTAATACTTTGTTAGATGGAATAGCCCATCCATCTGATTCATCTTTAAGGGATATTTCAGCTAGGTGTCTAAGAGAGTTCGTGGAGTGGTCCATAAAACAACATACTTCCCATCGTCTTGAGAAATCCTCAGTTAATATTGAGATGATTATTACAAGAATTTGCATGTTGTGTGGCCATCCCAGTGCATGCAAGCGTTTGGGAGGTGCTCTAGCATTTAACAGTGTGTACAGAGTCCTTCGAGAAGATGAAGGAGTAGTAGATACATGGTTTTTGGAACTGTTGTTTTTCATGGTAAAGAATTTAGCTTTGCTACAAGCTAATGCAGTGATGGGAGTAGTTTCTGAGACAGAGCAGGCAGTGGACCATGTGTTCCGTGTATTCAAGGAAAAGGCTTCTGTGTTCAACAAGTTCTCCAGAAAGCGTCACAAGCCTCCTGAATTCACTGGTGTTTTGCTGTGTGATGCAGTTGTATGGTTGCTTATTCAATGCCAAAATGAAAACAAAAATTGCAGACTTAAGTGTATGAAAATGGTGTACACACTTGCACCGCTTATTGAAAATTGTAATTCATTTGATTCTTTTGTTAATGAATTTATTCAGAAAGAGAGTACTAGAAAACTTATAGAAATCGTGGAAGGAATTCCCAGTGAAAATTCATATAGCAGTAGTGTATCTCTTGCAATTGAAACATCAGAATTGGAGAAATCACCATCAAACATCTTGAACTGGTTAAAACTCCTTCAATCCTCTCTTGACTGTTATATTTGGTTGTATAAAAATAGCTCCATTGTCCAACAACTTTTGATAGATCCAGCTTCTAATGTTATCCACAGTATTGAACTTTTTTTAAGATTGAATACTGAAGAATTGAGTTTGGATAATATAATGAAACAACACAAAACAACTCACGTAGAGCATAATTTGTATTTGCTAGAGAAAAGCACTATCATACAAAATATTTTTAATTTTATGTTACTTACCTTAACAAACAAAGATGACACGAAGGGTTTTCGGCTAATATCAGATAAGTTTTTTAACTCTACCATGTGGCACTTTATTTCCAAATGCTTATTCAGTTCTTTTGCTCTTGGATTTGAAGTTAGAGAAGAGGAAGCAGTTATTGAAATGCACAGATGTTTACAAAACCTTCTTCTTTGCCTTCAAACAACGCTAGATTCTTCACTTCCTTGGTGTAACTTATGTGAAGTTCTTCAAGAAAGTTTTAAGAACTGGGTGTCAACATTGGAAAAAGAAACAAAAACTGTGCTTCGTGAAGATGAGTGTCCTCTGGATCTGAAAGCAGCAATACTGGGAATGTTAGCATATCAGCAATGTCAGTTATCTGGTGTTGCAGGAGAGAGTGTGGTACATTTTCAGAACTGGCTACTCCATGCATGCTTTGAAGCTGTAGAAGAGGTTTCTCAGAACCAGCACACGGCTGTTGTTCTTAATCCATCAGCTCAGAACTTTGGAGAATTGCTTCTTAAATTAGCTTGTTGTGGCGGAAAACAAATTTCCGCACTTATTACGTTACTCTTGGACCCAACTGAACTCCATGTTAAAGGGACAGGATCTTCAGTTCAGCATGGTGAGCATTTCCAATCCAATTTTAAGCAAAACACTCTGATGCCTTTACTTTGTTTTCCTGGTATAACATTAAAAACTTTGTTTGGAAAGCCAGTTGCTAGTCGTAGAACTATGACTCTTCTATTACAACTTAGTCAGTTTGCATTAGAAAACCGGAAAACTTGTGGAAAATTAAGCCAACAATTACATTCTTCTTTTTTGGAACATTGGCATACTGTAGAAGAATGGGCATCTTTGAGTAATGAAAATACCACTTTTGTGTTACTTATACTAAAAGAAATTAGTTTGTGTGCAGAACAAGATGCAGGTTGCATGGCAACAAAACCTTGTGGAACTTGGGTCTTAACTTTACTATCCAATGTATCAGAAAGTAATTTGATCCCATCTTTTCAAAATGAAATCCTGGATCTTGTACCATATCTCATACGTTCGCCTGCCTACTTCTCTGATGATCTAAAAGATGCTTTCCAAAAATTTTGCCAAATTTTTCCAGAATATACTTGTGAATTAAAGGTTGGGTCTTTACAGTATGATAGTTTTGTCTCAATGTTCTCCAAATTACTCTTAATAATACAAAACACTGGAAGCCTGTATCTCTTTGAAAGAATACTTGCTATGGCAGTTCGTGATGACAACCATATATGTTGTAAAAAAATTCAGTTAACTCTCCCCAAATTTTTGTCTCGATTGGATTCTGCAATGCAATGTAAAGCAATTGAAGTGGGGTTTAATATATTTATAGAATGTAGTCTGCATTCCCCTCAAATAAGAATGAACTCTGTTCAATATTTTGTTGTACCACTCATTAGGCACAGTCATGAAGACACTGTTGTCCATTTTTTCACTTTACATATGCAACAAATTTTTGATTTATTAAGCTTGGTTCCACTGGAGGCTGCTCGCACAATTCAAACTGAACATAATTTAGTGTCGAGGATTGGGTGCTGGTGGATGATTAAAATGCTGTTTTCCCATGTTACCTCTGAAGTACTAGAATCAAAGGAATGCCCAATAACTAAAGGCATGAACTTAGAAAAAGGACTAATAAGTGAATTGTCAGGGAAAGCATATCGTACTCGTAATGAAAGCCTGTCTGACAGTTCAATGAAGAATTCTCAAATTAAAGAATTATTTCGCAAGATGCAGTGTTCTGCATACACTGTTTTAGTTGTGATTGTATGCAGTACTAAGAAAGAATTAAAATTTTACACTGGCCTTCTTTTCAAAGAAGAAGAACGAAAAAGCTTGTGGGATAAGATTATAGATTGTACACACATTTACTCTTTCCCGATTTGTTGGGAACAAATTCCCAACCAGAGGAAACTTCTTGTTAGCATTCGACAAAGTACTCGAAGAGAAGTACAATATCTACCAACTGATACTCAAATACTGGTGAATAGTACTTTGGCAGAGGATATTACACGCTTTGATTTCACAACTTCTGTACATCAGTCTCCGCCTGAGATAAACTCCTGTTTAGAAGTTTCTCTTGAAGATGATGTAATAAACAAACATGAGTGCATGGGAACACTTTGCGCCTTATTGAGACATATGGCTATCAAAAATCTTTATACAATACCTAAAGTTGGAGATCCACAACCACAAATTCCATCGTGGATGGAGCAAATGCGGAAGAGTATAATGGATAATTCTAAGCATTACAATGTTCGCTCGTTTCTCACAAAGCTTATAGTGAATAATGTTAATATATTCAAGCCATTTGCATCGTATTGGCTTTATCCAGTCATGCAAATTATCGTAGATGGATGTTTAGGATATGATATTAACTATATGGTAATGGATGCAATTGCAATGTTGGTTTCATGGCACGAAATTGCAATTCCATCCAATGAATCAGAAAAAATGTTGGCTCGTGAAATCTTGCAGTTTTTAATTGCAAATGCACGTTCTCAAAGAAGAGATGTTCTCAAGTGTAATTTAGAGGTTATTCGTACTTTAGTGGAAGTGTGGAGGGAATGTATCACTGTCCCTCATCAGAAACTATTAGATTTATTGGTCATGTCTTCCAAAGATGATACATCTGGTTGTGAGACTGCTATACATGTTGCTAGTATTTTTTTGGTAAATGGTATTCAACCTTGGAATGATATAGGAAAACAGACTTTTTTCACTTATGTTTTATCCTTCATTTCTCCTACAAACAAACTACTTTGCCAATGCGCAGAAGTTCTTGGAATGTGTTTGAAACATATCAATCCAAATCTTGAAGAGAACCTTGTAGAACAAAATGAAGAAATTTTTACCGCCGTTAAACAAAAGATTTATAATGTGGAGAAAAATACTGATAAATATCTCTCATGTTTACACAGTATTCATAGACATTATACTCTGATTCTTGATGATTTTTTGAAGAACATACTGTACCATTTGCCTAAAGTGCATGGCAAGTTTAAGGTAATGTGTATTGAAATGATCAGAGCACGAATTGAAATTCTTGGTGATTTTGCTTTTAATGAGTTGGAAAACAAAGGGTTATTGATTTTACTTCAGCATGGAGATGTTGATATGCAATTATCAATTTTGGTATTGATCAACAAAATGTTGCCTCAACTAACTTCAGAAAAACGGTTATTACTCATAAACCTGTGTGTGAATATTTCAACAGTAAGAAATTCACCATGTCGCTTGGCAATTTTTAAAATACTGATGTGGGCATATGAACAGAATCTACTTTCTGATGATGGAAAAGGTATCCTTTTAAAGGGTATGGTAGACAGTGACCCTGATATACAGGAACTTATTTTTAAGTTTTGGAATGAGGAAAAACATCTCTCACCAATGATGCCGAATCGATTCTTAGGGCTCTTCCAAAACATGTATTCTTCTCAGACTGAGCAACACTTTTTGAGTTATGCATTACATTTACTGTTGGATGATCTGACATTTAGTTCGGAGTATAACACAAATGTATTTGAGTATCCTTTGTCTCAGTGTGACTTCAAGCAGTTGCAAGTTCTTGTTTCACAACGAATGAAACATGCACCTTTAGCTCCTCTATTCTCTCAGTTACCTGGGACCATGCTCTCAACACAAAATTCTGTGTTTCCAACACAATTCAAAATTAAAGCAAGTCACACTACAATGAGGTTCCAACCAACATTAGATATGTCACAGAGTAATGCATCTACTATTAGTTCAAGCTTGATGTTTACATTTGGATCTGGCACTCAGCAAAGTTTTCCAGAACGTTATAGTTCAATGACAGATGTTTCTAACAGCAATGAAAAAGAACTGTCAGCTTATCTCAAGAGTCGACGTTTACTCAAGGACGTAAAACAGGTGAGCCGCATGCATGCTTTCTTTGAGGCGCGTCGTGCCACTCGACGACAGACTTTACAAGAAGAACGTGTGAGGCAGCGTGAAGCTAATGTATCTTTGTATCGTACATATCGTTTAGGTGATTTTCCTGATGTGGAGATACCATACAAATCCATTTTTAAACCTCTTCAAGCATTGTCAAAACATAATTCAGCTGTAGCATGTCAGATGTTGAGTTTACTTTTTTCGGGTATAGTAGCCAACCTTCAAGATGATGAATTGAACTCTTTTTCCTCTGCAATTTCTGAAGCTTTCTATTCAGTCATGCAAAAGACTGTAGGCACACCTATGCTGATAGGTTCAATATTTGAAATGATCTTGTCATGTAATAAACATATCGGTTTGCCTGCAGATATAGTTTCATCAGTGAGTCAAGAGACAGGTTTATTAATGCTTGGAAGCCTGGTACTCGAGAAAAGCTTGATAAATTATCAACATGAAAGCAATACCAGTGATGTTGATGTTGAATTGAATTATTGGCTTCGACTTGCCGAACTTTATCAAGGCATGGAAGAATGGGATGTTGTACATGGAGTATTCCATGAGAAGCTTAATTCATGTGCTGCTGCAAGGTCTGCTTTGGAGGCAGAGGCAGAAGGGAAATGGAGAGATGCCAAAGATCATTACAGAGATGCTATCAGTAGTAACGATCCCAGCTACATAAAAGATTTTTATTATGAAGCCTTCTACCAGTGCTTAGCCAATCTCTCTGAGTGGAAACAGTTGTATCAATGTGTGGATGAAGAAGTAGATGGTGAGTGGGATTTGCTGTGGAGTCATCTGTGGAACAAACAGCATTTATTACCGCAGCTCCTTACTTCTGAAATTCAGTTGATAGGTACAGAAGATAGTAGTATATTTTTAAGAAACCTTCAAGTCTGGTTGCAGGATGAAGCAAAAAAAGAACACATGGAAGTGCATTTCACTGAAGAGTTAGCTGTTCTTTATGCATTTGAACAAAATTTTGTAAAGGCACAGGTGTTTTCAAATAAATGTTATGTTCAGTTTTTAAATGATTGGATTAATATGAATACGTTGGGATTTAAACAGAGAGCAACAGCTCTTCGTGATATTCATCGATTATCAGAGTTGCAGGTGTACTTAGACTTTGTGACTGCAAATAATGTGCAAAAAGATGTAAAACAACTGGAATCATTTTGGAAAGGAAGTTTACCCAATGGAATGAGTTCATTACTTGACTGGGATCGCAAGCTTGCATATCGAACTCAATTCATTAAACATATTAAGGAAAAGTATTCCAGTGATTCTCACAGTTTGGAGATAATAGAAATGGAAATGCAACTCTCAATGGTAGATGCAGCTTTAGTACAAAATAATATTTGTGTGGCAAAAAAATATATATTTTCTTCAAAGGAAAAGCTTATTACATTGCCACTTAAACTGAACTTACAGTGGAGTATAATGTATGCCCGATATCTGTGGCTCAAATCAGTGCAAAGCACTACTAAACCAATAAATCTTAATTTCATGATCCAGGCTTGTAATATATTACTGGATCATAATCCTTGCAATGCTGAAGAATGGAATGACGACTGGTTGCTTCAGCTGCAAGCGTGTGAATTAATGGGCACAATGGCTAAAGGAGTGTGGGAAGTAATGAAAATTCATCCAGAAGCCATTCACTCTTTGAATGAGGAAAACAGATGTCATTTTCAAAAGTGGATAAGCACAACAAGTGCAGAATTAGATACTGTTCTGAACTCTCTACACGAGTCAGGATTGGCATATCTTCATACTGCTGTTAACATAGCACTAAAAGGATCAACTCAAAATAAGTCCTCACCTTCTGTTATTGCTGATGCTTATTTTAAAATAGCTGAATTTTATGAAACTACAAAAGTAAAGATAATTAGTGAAATCGATTTCCTAGTAGCCATTCTTCGTGCCATGAAATATGGTTCCAAAGATGCCCATTACCTTTTCCCTCGTTTGTTGCAAAACACTCATTTGGAAGCAGAATGGATTGAGAGGTTTATTATGGAAAGTGCTGAAGTAGCTGAGTGGATGTTTTTAAAATGGATAGGCCAAATTTTGGCTTGTTTGGATAAGCCAATTGGCCAGGCTCTGCATCAGATTGTTCTAAGAGTGGCAGAAGCATATCCTCAAGCAGTGACGTGGCCATATCATATTAGCCTTGAAAAATATAACACAAATTGTATCCCTCAGATTGTGCTTGACCAATTGAATTTGTTGCTGATGCAGAATCCATTGATAGAAATGTTTTTGAAAGCAATGTCATGTTTAGCTCAGCCAGAAATAATTTTGGCCCATCATATTGATCAGGTTTTAAATATCTGCAAACAAGATATTATATCTGAGGAAATTCAAACAGCTAGTAAACACTTGCGGGATAAAATTGTGCAAATAAAATTGCGGGACCCAGTTCAAGGATCATGTTTTGATGTTTTAAATTCATATTATCCTCAGTTAGACAAAGCATCAACTCACATCATTAAGAAAGAAATCAAAGGATTGGAAATTCTGAGACAAATAAGATCACAATTGGAACAGAAAGTTAGAGAAAAATCTGCTAGGAAGGTACCCTTGAGAAAGCACAGTCCATGGTTAAGTGACTTCCAAATGTCACCCTGGGGGGATTATCTAGAATTGCCTGGGCAGTATACTGGTGAGAATCACCCAGTTCCTCACCATAATGTTAGAATTGCGGGCTTTCTTCCTGAAGTTTGTGTAATTAATTCTTTGCGTTTGCCAATTAAACTGACAATAATTGGAAATAACGGCAAAGAATATCCATATCTTGTAAAATTTGGTGAAGACTTACGACAAGATCAAAGAATTCAACAACTATTTAATGTAATGAACACAATATTTTCCAAAGATCCATCATGCTTAACTAGACAAATAAATATTGCTACATACCAGGTAATACCTCTTACTAGTCAACTTGGTATCATTCAATGGATTGATGACACCAAAACTCTCAAAAATGTGTTGGAAATTAATTTAAATGAAGAAGAACAAAACAATTACAAGAAAGCAACTGACACATACATAGAATGGTTAAAATTAGGTTCAGGGCGTTCTGAAACTAATGTGCAAGCAATGCATCGCATTGCATATAGAAATTACAGTAGGGAGGAAACTATTCAAGCTTATGAGAAGAGAGTTGCCTTAATACCAGGGGATATATTCAGACGTGCATTCTTGCAGATTAGCATAAATCAGGAAGAATTTTTTGCACGGCGTCAGAAATTTGCCTGTAAATATGCAAGTATGTGTATTTCCCATTGGATACTTGGTGTTGGTGACCGTCACCTGGGAAATTGTTTGGTCAGGGAACGTGATGGGTCTTGTGTGGGAATTGACTTTGGATGTGCCTTTGGTTGTGGTATTCAGTTCCTTCCCATACCTGAATTAATGCCCTTTAGAATGACTCCACACATTATAAACTTGATGGAACCGTTTCAGTGCACAGGATTATTGCAAGGAACTATGATCCATACACTAAGAGCTTTAAGGAATGCCAATCAAACTCTTTTAGCTACCATGGAGGTGTTTGTTCATGAACCATCTATAAATTGGGTAGAACTGGCTAAACAAAATAAAGGATTCAAAAATGAAAATATCAAATGGTTACCACAAGAAAAGTTATCAGTAGCAAAAAGAAAGTTGGCAGGTGTTAACCCTTTAACAGTAGAAGTGGAGGAACTAAAAGCAGGGCATGGATCGTCTAAATATTTAAATGATTACTTGAAAGTTCTTAATGGTGCAAAATCTTTCAATTTCAGAGCTAGAACTAATGCAACTAATTTGACACCAGCAGAACAAGTAGAATGTTTAATGGACTTAGCTGTTGACCCAAATATTTTAGGGAGAGCATGGGTTGGTTGGGATCCATGGATATAATTTTGATAGGTTAACAGTACAAAGCCTTTAAACATTCCTGAAACAGAGTAAATATAATATTTGGAATTTAAGAAAACAAGTGCAAGTCTTCTACTTTTTGGATTTCAAATTTAGTTACAATATTTTGTGATAATTCCTTCACTTTTTGGTTTATCATATTATTTAATTTTTGAGACAATATTCAACAGTCTACATGCCCTTACATTGCAGAGATTACTACAAAATATTACATTTGAATAGAAGTACATTCATCTGGTTAGTTACTGCAAAATAATTAATTCTTAATTTTCTGTACTCGCTCTTGATTCGGCATTAGTATTAACACAGCTTAAGTATCAATTTATTCTTTTTGTCAGTAGAGGGAGCTTTTTTCATTAACTGCACCATCGTTTCATTTCTATCACAAGGCAAAGTGGTAGTTTGGAAATATTTTAAAAATTGCCTGATATTTTTATAATGTTAATTCATGTAATGATTGTTAATTACTTCGTTTTTTGGTGTATTGATCTTGTTCTATGCTGAATATTCAAATTTTGTTTTTATAAAGTATTAGTAGTAAATAGTGTAAATAAATTAGACAAATTCATAATGTTCAAAGTGGATCGGAAAACTACTGCTGTAGGTTTTTTGTATCCAATTGTGAAATTGAACATTGAGTCTAGTTCTGTTTGAAATGATATCTACTTTTTATGAAAATAATTTTGGTGAACAATAAATTAATTCATTAACCTAATTCTTGCTGATACAAAGGATTTTGTAAACATGCTGATGATGATGTAAATATATTACAATTTGCATGAAAATGTTATATTCTACAAATTTTGTAAACATGCTGATGATGATGTAAATATACTACAATTTGCATGAAAATGTTATATTCTTCAAATGCAAAAATTAACTTTAAGAAACATTGATTTGGTTAATTGAGAAGTGCTGAATGAAGCAACACTATGGTACCTGTCAGAATTACACTGTATTCTGAACTCTAGTAATGTATTAAAATTGAACTCTATTATGCAATTGGAAAATTTGTGAAGACTTTTTCTCCCTTTTTTTGAAAGGTGATTTGCAAATTATTTTATTATCTAGTATAATAATTGTGAATAACAATACAAATTATAAAGCTTTAACTGAAGCACATTGTGTGGAGTCAAATCCAACTTCACAGATTACTCGCTAATTATATAAAAGATTTAAAACACAAGTTATTTGTATTTGATTTAAACACTCATTAAATTGTAATATTAAAAATTGATGAACTGTAATCATTAAAATGAGGCATGATTATTTTCTGAAACATTTGTTAATTTTGATATTTATATTTGGTTTTGTAGGTACTTTTCTAATTTTCTGTAATAAACAAAAACTAAAATGATAGTTGTGGCTATTGTGAATTGTTTTGTCATTGGTTTAAGTGCCATAGAACTAAAAAACTAAAAATTAGCTAAAATTTTCTAGTTGTGCTGCACTTACTCAGCATATGTTAAAAGTTATACATCAACAAAGATACCTATTGTGGATTTTGGTACTAGTAGCAAATACTCTAGCGAGACCCTGGAGGACTGATGTGGAAAAGAGTTTCGTGTGACTAGCCGTTCCACATGAGTCAGTTGATCCTAAGCCCTTGGGGAAACCCAATGCAGATGCCAGCCTTTTACTCGCACTGACTAGTTCCTTCGGACAGCGTGACACAATAGTAATTATAGGTGAGCAGAACAACATAAATCATGACAGTAAATTTAACCTGGAAGAACATCTACCAACAATTCTAAAGACTACCACTCACACTAATGTCATCGTGACTACTCTGCCCCACCTGGCACAACAACATTACCACAAACAATGAAATTAAAATGGCAAACAAACATTTAAATCACTTCAGGGAGACACCAATTACACTACACGATCTTGACAGTCTCTCAAGAAACCTATTTACAAAACATGGTCTCCACCTAAATCAGGTAGGCAAGCAGAAACTTGGTGCCACGTTAACACAAGTGTTGAGCTCTTTCCCATTCTCAAAGCCACTCACCTCATCCCCACCTACCCCACCATCTCCACCTACCTCCACACTACCTTATCCATCTTCACCTTCCCCACCACCTCCATTTCATGATGCTATCCCAACGACCACTCCTGTCACTCTCACACCTGCTGCAACTTCCTCTCCTAGTCCAAATCCTAAGCCAACGTTCAATTTTCATTGCAACCGCAGACCACCTCCCACATATGACCTGTAGCAACTACGCTTAACAGGAAAGCCCACAACACCCCAAAACTCTATCTATATGTACTGCATCAAAATGTTCAGTCTTTAAGAAACAAGCTCACAGACACAGAAATATTACTTGACCAAACACCTACAACACTTCACAATACTATGCTCTAGTGAACATAGGTTAACGCAACAACTACTTGATAGCACACACACTCCAGGTTTCACCTTAACTAGTGGCTCATGTAGGGAAATAAGCAAATCACATCACACTTATGGTGGTACTTTCATCTTCGTTAAAAATAATATTAATTATGTGTCAATCACAGATTACTGCTCTCTCTTAAAAGATAAAACTTTGAAATATCTATTAAAGATTTTCCGAAACAAAAGAGTATGGACTTTATGTACATACCACAGCCCAGCAGGAAACACAAATGTTTCCTTAAAAAATCTTGAAATTATTCTTGTCAAAAATAAAAGACGCGGAAACTATAAAATTATATTATGCGGCGATTTCAATATAAACTGTTTGTCAAAATCAAATGAAGAGAAACTATTCAAAAATTTACTTAAATCTTTCAACTTACAAACTATTATAAATCAACCTACCAGAATATCTTAAAAAAGCAGTACCGCCATTGATCAAATAATAGTCACAAATAATTGCAACTATTTAGATGTTACAAATAACACAGGGCTTAGTGACTCAAACTCAAAATGTACACAAAAGTTATTAAGGAAACACTATAGAGAAAGACGAAACTTCTCTCAGGAAAACTTAGACAAATTAAACTCTTTAATAAGTTCAGAAAACTGGGAGGAGGTGTACAAAGCACCAGACATGAATACAAAATTTAACTTATACATAAACATATTCCAAAGTTATTTCAACACTGTTTTTCCACAAACATTGAAAAAAAATAAACAGCTTAAACCACAAATCATGCATGAAGCAATCCTTAACCACGGATGTAGCTCTGATTTCATTGCTTATTACAAACATACAAAAGTATCATGAATAAAGTAATTAAACAGGCCAAACTGTTAACGAATGATCAATGTATTGCTAAAGCACAAAACAAAAGCAATGAGGAACATTGTGAAAAATACTCTAAAAACAGAAACGCTAAGAACATTGAACTTTACTACAAAAATGTTCTGCGCAATCCAACATTCAATAGACATTTCTCAGAAATTGGGAAAAAAAATTAATTCACGTTAACTCCTTAAAAAATATAATTATGCTGTTATATATAATGTGTGTGTGTGTGTATATATATATATATATATATATATATATATATATATATATATATATATATATAAGCAAATACCCAATCCCAATAGCATAATTATATTTTTTTAAGGAGTTGACGTGAATTAATTATATATATACATATATATATTTATATACTTGTAACGGGTATCTTCCCAGAAATTCTCAAAAATGGCAACACTCACAATCTCATGAATTACAGACCGATATCCTTACTATCTGGATTCTGCAAAATTCTAGAAAAGATTTTGAATGATAAACTCAAAAATTTTCTCAATTCAAATAACATATTGACAGAGGCCCAACATGGATTCAGAAATTGTAGATCTAAAGACACAGCTATCTTCATCTATCTAAATTCCCTAAGTTTGTAAATAGTAAGTAAATTCCCTAAATTCCCTATGTGTTGCTCTAGATCAGAAAGAAATCACCATTTGTTTGTTTCTAGATCTATTTAAGGCATTCGACATTACTGACCATCACATACTGTTATCCAAACATGAAACTTAGGGAATTAGAGGCAATGCACATCAATGGATTAAATCTTACCTTTCAAATTCTTGTCAAATAGTCAAACAAGCATGATAGAGATAAGATTTTCCTCAACCTAGAACGATAAATTATGGAGTGCCACAAGGATCAATCCTAGGCCCCATACTACTTCTATTATACATCAATGACAAGCCCCTGACCCTACAAAAGAGCAAAATGGTCCAATTTGCTGATGACACAAACATTATTATTAAAGCAAATACCCAACAAACTCAACAAAAAGAAGCACAAACAGTCCTAGAGGCACTAGTAAAATGGTTCCAGGAAAATAAACTCCTCATAAACACCAGTAAAACTGTCTCCCTAAACTTCCGGAATCCACTCGCTAAGAAATGCCTCCAGCACAATTGATGATAAAAAACATGCCTGTAAAAATAGCCCAAAAACAACTTTTCTTGGATTGACTATTCAAGATTATCTAAAATGAAACTCACATATCCAAACAACAAGCTTACCAAGGCATGTTATGCCATATACAGCCTGAAGTCAAATTGTAACTTAGATACACTGCGTATGGTGTATTTTTCAAATGTTCACTCGTACTTAAAATACGGAATAATATTCTGGGGAAATTACCCAGAAAGTATTCACGCATTCAAAAACGAATATTGAGAATAATGACACTAACAAACATGAGTCCTGCAAACCACTGTTCAAAAAATTACAAATACTACCGCTCCCATGCATGTACATATTTGAAATATTAATCTTCACAAAGAAGACACTTATGGGAAGCAAGTATTCTGTTACTCTGAACACAGAAGTTCATAACTATGATACTAAACAAAAAGGAAATCTGAATGTTCCAGACAGTGGAACTTCACTGTTTCAAATAAGTATTCTTATAGAAGGCATTACACTATATAATAAACTTCCTAGCGAATTTAAAAGCTTAAACTCTAGACACATTCAAAAATAAACTGAAAGCTTTCCTATTAAACAATACATTCTATAGTACAAAAGAATATATACATCATAAACACTTATCTACACTAGTCTTCTTACACTACCATGTATAAAATTAATTAGCATTCAATGATATTGTATTTAATATTTATGTAACAAGTATTATTATTATTATTATTATTATTATTATTATTATTATTATTATTATTATTATTATTTTGGAAGAGAGGAAATCCTTAACAAGTACTATAGAGATACCTCTATAGTATTTGCCTTTATGGAGACCGGTGACGGACTACCGTTCTTGGTTTACCGACTAAAACCCTTCACCTTCGTCTCCTAAGTCGTGATTTCTCCCACGCGGAAACCGTCGCTAGACATTACTTTGCGTGGAAGATTGACAGGAAGCTAGTGCTTTAACTCCTCCGCTCCTTTTCCTTCATGATATTAACTAAGTCTAGTATTAACTAACTCTATTATAGTCAACTTCTCCTCCGAACGCAACATCATGTCCACCATGTTTTCTGGAGTTATCATTTGTTGAAGCTTAACGTTACAAATCTCCCTTTCTGTATCCCATGCCTTGCACTGAAACAGTGTATGATCTGCATCGTCAATATCTTCTCGACATAAGTTACATTTCAGACTTTCTTTGATCTTGTAATCGTAAAGGTATTTAGCAAAGCCACCGTGAACCGTAAAAGCCTGGATACGTAATAATTCACCTCCCCATACTTTCAACAGACCCATCTCTCAAAGTTATTAATTATCCGATGTGTCCGTCTACCTTTAGCGTCCACATTCCACCTTCTTTGCCACTCTTCAAAAAGTAGTTTCCTAGCCTCACTCTTAATAGTCTCTCTTTTCTTGGGAGAGAGAAGACTGCTTACTTGTCGAGCTTCCTGTAAGGCGGAGTACGTCCTTTTCCTTTCCATAGTTATCAGATCGATGGGTGAGATACTGACCAATACTAGCACTGCACAAGTAGACACCGTGCGGTAGGCAGCCGCCACCCTCAGGGCCATTCGTCTTTGCACTTGAGCATACTTACTTCTCATAACCTGTTTTCCCAATGAACTCGCCCAGACTGGTGGTGCATACAACAATTGTGAATGAACTACTCCAGATATCAGCCTTCTCTTGGCTTCTCGTGGTCCACCTACATTCGGTAGTATTCTTGCTAAGTTGGATCCTGTCCTCGCTGCCTTTTCAGCCATCACACTTATGTGTGGCTTAAGCTTACGCCTTCTGTCTATCTCAACCCCTAGATATGTTATTTGGCGCTTCCAGTTTATTCTCTCTTCTCCCAGTCGGATATCGGGAAAGCGAAAAGCCCCCCTCCCCCCGATCGGTAATTCACACAGCTTCAGTTTTTCCTACTGCTATTTGAAGTCGTCTTTTTGTCAATTTAAAGTCGTCTGTCTAGCCATCATTTAACTCTATAGAGTGCTTCATTCACTCTTAGGTCAAGCACCTCACTATGACTTTATTATTAGTATATCATCCGCGTATCCTATAATCTGCGTATTTCTTGGAAGCTTAATACTCAATATGCCATCATACAGTACATTCCATAAAAAGGCCAAGTTTGGACCCTTGTGGAACTCCACACGTCATATTTTCTTCAATCTTGATGCTATCTATATAAATTATCTTGCTTTCATGAAGGTAGTCCTTGTTGATCCTTAACAAATATTCTGGGACCCCCCCCCTTGTCAACCAATGCTTCCATGACGACTTTCCACCTGGCTGAGTTAAAGGCGTTTCTAATATCAATTGCTACAAGTTCGCAGAATCCTTTCTTCCTCACAGTTCCATTTCTAGCTGCATCTTCGATGCGAACTACTTCTAAAATCGCATCCGTCGTCGAACAGTCTTTCTGAAATCCATATTGTCTCTGAGAAAAGCTTGTATATTCCTCGAGTCTTGAGAGTATTAGCCCTTCCAGTAACTTGTCCATAGAATCAAGAAGGCACAGTGGTCTATACGACGATGTCTGTTCCAATGGTTTCTTGCCCTTCCGGGGGAGTATGAGCTTTTGTTTCTTCCGGTTCTTGTAAAATTTCCCATCTTTAAGGCATCTATTATAGACTCCTAGAAGACATTCTGGATATACTTGTACCACTAATTTTAATATTTCACTGGGGATCCCATGCAAGCCCAGTTTTCATATTCTTCTCTGCTTTTAACAATTCGTCTATCGTAAAGTAATCAACATCGTTGAACATAAAATCATTGTCTTTACCTCACTCAGCGATCTCTTGTGGGAAAGGGCTCTCTAATAGCTCTCTTCATCCACTGTGGGTCATTCAGGTAAGATATTTTGGAATCCATCCGAAACTTCTTAGTCACTATCTTAAAAGCCATATCCCAAGGTTCATTATCAACCTGCCTTAGGAGTACCTTCCAACTTCTACTTTTGCTCCTTTTAATTTCTCTTTTAAGTCGCTTACGCAGCGCTTTATAATGCTCTCTAAGGCAGAGGTCGGTCCTGGCTCTTGTCGCCATTCTTCTAGACTTGATGAAGCTCTTACGTGCTTCTGATATTTACGAGATCCATTTGTTGTTTATTCGTGGGGCCTCTTCTAGGCATAGACGTGTCACACACTGCTGTCACTATTTCTTCCGTCGTCTTTACCACATTTTCGAATGTTTCCGCTTTATTTGTCCAACATATGCTTGATAGTAACCTGAATTCTTCCAAAAGGCGTTTTGCCTTATCCTCATTCAGTTTTTTGGTATTCCAAGATGGTATCTCGCCTTACCATATTGTGGTCCCTCTGATACTACGGCATACCCTATGTATCGGTGGTCACTCAAGGTATCTTCATCCAACACCATCCAGTCCGTGATGCCCTTAGCCAGTCTGGAAGTACTTATTGTCAAATCCAGTAGATGAAGTATCTCCTCGTTGGAAAGTGTTCTCATTCCCAGAGTTTAGAATAATGAGATTGTTTCTTGCTACAAACACACATAATAGCTCCTCTTTTGTCAGAGCGCGTCTCCCCCCATTCCGCTGATTTACCATTGAAATCACCTGCTAACAAAACCTCTCCTTTCGTTGTTTTCAAACTTGCCTCCAATTCGTCGATGTCTTTTTAAAATTTCTCTAATGTATCGTTCGGAGAAAAGTAACAGCTATAAATTCTCATATTACTCACCTCAACCCATACAAACCCATCTCTTCCATTCTTATATTTATTAATACTTAGCTTCCTATTATGGATTATTATACCCGCTCTTCCAGCGGTATCTCATACAACGAATTCTCACAGTAAGGTTGCTCACTAGTAACACATCCACTTCCCTCTTTGCAGCAACCTGCAGCATCATGTCCCGCGCCTACTTACTCCTCCCCAGGTTAATCTGTAGAAGTCGAAGCTTACTTGATATTTTTTCCTTTTGAACCGCCGCTATAAAGGAGGCACATTTGTTACTTCCAAACAGATGTTGATCCTCTTTGTTTTTGTCTTTACATATGACACATTGTTCTCTGTTGGTACAGTTCTTAACTACATGTCCGGTTCTACCACATCTGTAACATACTTTGCTACGATCAGGACCTCTGCAATCCGTTGAAATATGTCCAAAGTCTACACATCTATAACATCTTATCTGGGGTTTCTCCCTGAGTAACAGTTACAGTTAACCCATACGATCTTAATATACCCTGCCATTATAAGCTATTGAGCTATCTCTTCTCCCATCAACATTGTGGCTGATTGGAAGATAGATTTTCCGGGCTGGTAGGCCGTGGTCCAGTTGGCATTGTTGGGCCACGCTATTATTGGCCTACCAGCCCGCAAAATCTATCTTGTATTGACTCCGGCAGTGAAAGCCTACGATACTATATTGTGGCTGATTGTATTCCTCCGTATCCTCTGCGCATCCTACAGGGAGTGGGCATCTGGTCTATTGGTACGTGTATATTTTTGCTCACCGCCTCCAACACCTCCTCAGCAGTGACTGTTTCATAAATATCTTTAATTTCTAATAGGCGCTTTGGTTCTAGAGCACTTACTTGAGCTTGCTTACCTACCGCTTTCTCCAAAGCCTTATTCAATGAGGTAATATTTCCAAGAACAATAAGTAGTTCTTCCTTTTTAGTCTTCCGTATAGCCAATAACTTTGTGCTGTGATCACTAGGGCTTACGGACTCCTTAATCTTCTTTATAATGTCAGCATAAGTTTCCTCTTGTCTAGCTGCCACTTTGATAGCTGGGTTTACTTTCCTAACTTTTGTCTTAGCTTCTTGCATGGTATGGTTTACTTTTCTCTTTTCTGCTTTGTTGAATCTGCCAGTTCTCCGCCGTTTGGTCTTCTCTTTTTAGATTGTTTTATCACCTCACCCCGATTTGCTTGCTTTTCCCCTGGTAGTTATCTCCTTCGGTTTATTTCTTCTATTAAGTTCTGGTGGAGTAGGTGCCGCCCTCTTTATACTTCGCTCGTCTTTCTTATCTTCCCTTACATTGTTTTCCTTCTCTCTAGTCAGTAAAGAGTTCAGGATCCCTGAAAATTCTCTCTTTTCAGCTACTACCTTTGTACCCTATACTTCAGGATATCAATATTTTCTATAGCTCTAGACAGGGCTACCTTCACGCTCATCGGATTGTTTTTCAGCATACGCTTCTCTATCGCCCTAAGGCATTAATTCAATTCATCTAGGAGCTTTCCTTGGAATTCTACCAGTTAAGGTTCCCCATTTTTATATTATGAGGTCAGCTGCTGTTTCCTTACTTCTTGCTACAAGATTATCTGATTTCTTTTCCTCCATAGGTCCCCGCCAACCCCATGGTCCACTTTGCGGCGGATTTACTGCTGTTTGCTGCGAATTTGCCGCGCTATCTCGTTCCGCAGTCGTGCTTGGATTTCGCTCCCGCTGGTCGGTAGGTATCCCTGGAGTGGTTGGGGTATTTGGAGGCGATCTCTGCAGGTTCGACTTTCCAGCAAAGGGGTTGAAATCTGCACGCTCTAGACCTTCGCTTGTCACAGTGTAGTATTTCAGAGACGCCAAGCGGTCCACGTCTTTGAGATTGCAGTCGCTGGTTGACGACCGCCGGGGGCCTGCTTGTCCACCCCCGGCTGCCGGGGGTCCGATCCCCTGCGCCGTAACGATTGATCCTAAGGGACCTTTCATCGCGGGTTTATTTTCGGGGTCACCTTCCCCTAGCGTTTTTGAGCTACCGCCAGCTAACAGGAAACGGAAGAGAAGGGGAGGCAGTGAAGAATAGAATTAGAATAGTAACGTAGAACGGAAACGACTCGGTCGGAAACACAAGGGTAGACCGATACGAAGATTGATCTACAGGGCAGAAAACAGAAGTGTGCCACAAGTAAGTGGAAGCAATGACACACGAAGTTAGTGGGAGTGCCTGGATGTTTAGGGGAGTGACAGCGGACAGCTGCTCCGATTAGTCGCCTTCCACGACAGTGGGAGGTCCCGTGGTGTTATTCTACTAAAACCCCCGACACCGCACGGGGATTATTATTATTTCTATTCACAGGCTTCATATGCACTAGGAAAAAATGAAGAACCTGGAAATGTGAGGTAAAAGTTAAAAACGGGAAAAGTCAGGGTCTGTAAATACCTGGAATTTTGTTTTGTTCTATAAAAAATGTATACTTCATGAAAAATTATTGTAAAAGTTTTTGAATTTTATAAGTAATTTTTTGAACGCTTATCGTAAATGTGATGTTTCTTAGTGAATTTTACAATAAATACGTCATTTACAGAGGTGACCAAATTATTGTTTTTTTTAAATTTCTTATAAACTACTTACAAAGTGCAGAGAAAGTATTGTAATGCTGCAGGAGGAAAACGCGATTTTTTTTACGGAAAAGCTAGTTTTGTGAATCCTCAGGACCGATAACGCGCATAAGTCTTGTATCTCCATATACTTGCTCAAATACGTTGAGTCGTCAGAATCCAAATTTTGGGGGTCCTTAATAGAAAAACTGGTGTACAGCAAAACGGCGCGCCTTGCTGTCTGCAATCAACAGTAGCTCATAAGCCGTACAGATAATTTTCTCCGAAATTTCAATTCCCCGATCCATCTGGGCGAACTCCAGACCCTACGAATTTGAAAGGGATATTTTGATTATTGGAGGGAATTTTACATGTACCTGCAGTAGTATTTTTCAAATTTACACAAAATATTGCACCATTTTTTGGATTAAACTTTTTTGTAGGATAGTACAAAGAATTATAAAAAATTGCGCTTGTGTCATTTTAGTTGAACTCGCTGAAATTTCGAAAATTGGAAAATGTTCGAACTTTTTCTGTTTCTTTCAACAGCTACTTACTTGAAGATAGATATTTTTCTTAATGAAATATAGATCTTTTAAGGTCATTTATAAATTTGAGTAGTACACGCGCATTTTTGCAAGAAGTGTAGGTTTGAAAACAATATTTTCTCAAAAACCTCAGCAACATTAATGAAAATAGCTCATATCTCATTTTCTATAAAATATTTTTGAAAATTTTCAATATTATCGAATTTATTTCGTTAATGAAATTTGTTTCTCAAAATTAAATATTTAAATAAGGTCACTCACAAGTTTTTGAAAACGAGTATTTTTATGAAATTTTGAGTTTCGTGTGAAAAAGTGTAAATGTTTTCGAACCAGTCTTATAATATTTATGTTTTAATATTGACGTAAGACATTTCTCATTGCAATCCAAATTTAATTTAATAACCTGCAATCTTATTTCTCAAGAGTAGATTTGTAAATAATTTCAGTGACTTTTCTTCATGTTATCGCGATATTTGAATTTTCGGAAGTGTGTAAACGTTTTGCATATCATCGTCTACAATGAAGAAAATAAAAGTGTAAATGGTGTTAAAACGCAGTTTATACATGTTTCCATTTGCTTTTGATTGTCAACATTATCGGGATTGGTATGTTGCAAAATGAACATGGCAAACGAATCCTGCGTCGACTGTCGCTTTTCCAAAGGTAACAAGAGTCTCTCGCTGCTAGTTCGCCTTATTAACTAATAATTTTATTTACCTTTAAAATACGCATCGAATATAGTTGCTGTATTATACTGCGATTTTTCCAACGCTGCCCCTGGCAGGAATCAGCTGTTGGCGGTTTCATCCAATTGCGAGCTTGAACGTCACCATAGTGACGTTGGATGAAACCGCCAACAGCTGATTTCTGCCATGAGCAGAGTTGTATAAATCGCAGTGTAGGTTCATGAATACTACGTAGCAGAAATCTAATTTTTGGATCACCGGAGAATAACGAAAATAAGTGGAGACCAAATTGAAAGAGACTGAAAATCGTTGTTCTAACAATCGCAGTGTAGGTTCGTGAATACTACGTAGCAGAAATCTAATTTTTGGATCAACCGGAGAATAACGAAAATAAGTGGAGACGAAATTGAGAGACTGAAAATCGTTGTTCTAACCTCAGGATAAAAGACGTTTTCGAAAGCTACAAAGAAGGCGACATGGATCGATTTTGGAAAAGTCAGTCTAGATTTCGAAAGACTTTGTGCAATAGAGATGTTCTGAAGAGTTTCGGTGAAACATAAATTACCATGTCCAGGATTATTTGAGAATACTTCATATTATACTTACCTTCAGCCAATGACTCATTTAAGGCACAGGTGGAATATTGTATTTTCATTGAAAGCCCAAATAATAATACATTATATTATAATGTATTAAATGGTGTGCAATACTTTGATGTCATGTTAAAATTATTTCATAAGATATGGCCTTAAATCAATCAACCAGTTACATTAAATATATCATTTTATACTTAACTAGTGTTCATCGATATAAAAATGATATATTTACTTTGAAATTGAGTTTGTGTGCAAAACGCTTGTTCAATAGGTCCTAACCTTCAAGTCGCGGAACGAGAGGCTTAGATATGTTGACGTCATAGATAGAGTTGTTGGGCCTGTAGTAATAGAAGGTATTAGGGAGATTGTTTTGCCACGGTGAAACGTTATGCCTACATGTAGTGACGCCAGAAGCAAGATGGTCGCCTGCCAATAAGCCTGATGTTTTTGGTGACATTGCCTAGGGTGACAAAGCTCACCTTTGTGGCGTATAATTACTCTGCCAAACACAGGTTTTAAGTGAGGATACGAAAAAAAAATTTAATTTTAAGTCATTCATGTTAATAAATTATTTTTTTGTTAAAAACCTGCTAACGGTACTTTCGAGACACGGTTTCGCCTTATTTTCAGGTGTTAGTACATCTGCAATGGTTTATTATACCTTCTATGCTAATACTATAAAACTAAGATTCGATAACAATTTTCAATATTATATTCACTACACATATGACTTATAGTACGGATGACAGCACCATCGCTTCTGGGTGGGAAGCGGTAGGCTGCTATAAAAATAATAGAAACCATGAACTTCTGGATAAAACACGACATAAGTAGAGGCCTGAAAAATAAGTAGTATCGAACGTCAATTTTTTTTCTCGGTGATAATTAATACAAATTTATAAAATAAATATTTAAAAAGCCGACAGTTTATAAAAATATACGGGAGTCACTTCTTCCGTAATAGTACAGGGGCTCGAAATTTGGTAATAGCACTTTTCATATCTGGCGAAAGGGCACTGGGAAATGTTTCATACATTTCATCTTATTATAAAGCAACACCTTAGCAATCATGGTTCAGATCATGGTAATAGTTACTTCGAACCCTTTTTCAAAAAGAAAAGACAGTGACTTGACATGTGTTCATAAAGTAGTGCGATTTTAAATCCAATTTTTCAACGAAATTCGCAGCCACAACCTAAATAAACAGACAGAAAGCAAATATAATTGTAAATAACAAATATGATACGACACATGCACCTCCGAAACCGCATAATACAGCCATAAACTTAGTAATTCTCTAGAAATTACTTACGTGCACAGCAACTGCCATTGCCACCCAACACTTTCCCGCCAAATGTGTATTCTGGACAGTGTTGCCAGATCCGATGGACATTCGGCCGCTAGATGGCACGCGTAATTCCGCTAGATTCCGCTAAATTTAAAACTTCTTGCCGCTAACTTTTCCGCTAAATCAAGATATTTAATTTTACATATAATAACAGTTGTTTTTAATAAATAATATTTATAATATCGAGTAAGTGTTTATATAAATAATTTATAAATATTAAATGAATATGTGATACAAAAGTATTAAAAATGAAAATATTTGAAATTTATGAATCAGAACTAGGGTGATAAATATGCCATGTAAGAAATAATATTAATTACGCGTGTAGAATAAATAATTTATATTTTTTTTATTTTATTACATGATAATAAAAATACAAATTCGATATTTACAACTTATTTTAAATATATATAAAATATACAAATATAAGCAATGATTAAATATTGCACATGTTTGTGTAATTATATTTATAATTTATAACTTAAATCTAACTATATAATAGTTTACACAGACGAATCGCAGTAATAATTGAATAATAATATTGATTTATTATTACTATAATTTTACATTACTATTCACTACTATTAAGTTCTGAAACAAGCTCGTCTATTATTTGAACTTCATTAATGTCCTCATTTATATGCTTATTATATTTCGCATTTGAACCTATAAGCCTAAGAACTTCATCTGGAAATCGAAAATTATTACATTTTCCATGCCGTTTTAAACTAAATCGAATGTTTAAAACAGCATTCACCATTTCGGTTTCCATACGATTTCTTAGCTTACTTTTCACGATATTCTTATGTCTACTAAAATAATACTTTTTAAATATTAGTTTCATAATTTAATATGATATAATATTAACGCGGATGTAGAAAAAATATTAAAGTATATTACTGCAATATTATTAAAATATTGTTCTTATAGATACTTGAATTTGCAGGCTGAATATTTATTTATTTATTCACAAACTATTACGCTTAGCATTTCAAAAACTGTACATAGAGATATTTCATATTTAAAGAGAAAGGGGATAATATTTTCTCCACGTTTGATTGGATATTTGGTGGAGAATCTCCGGCCGCTAGCCAATGAGAAAGGCACCACGCGCCTAGTTTAGGGTTAAGGTAATATGACTCAGATATCAGATTTATGGTTTCAGCGGTATTTGTTTACTTTGGATAATAAGGGACGGAATACTTTACATGTCCCCATTAGTTTTTGGTCATCGAAACAAAAGTTTATAAATGGAAACATGTTTCAACCTTGTCGCTAGGAATTCCGCCAATTTGCTTTCATTCCGCTAGATTTTCCGCTAGCCGCTAAATCATTATTTCTCGCCGCTAGAACGGTTGAAATTCCGCTAGATCTAGCGGCCAATCCGCTAAACTGGCAACACTGATTCTGGACATTTGGCTAAAATAGCCCAGATTAGTTCCTGTATCCACGGTATGATGTCGCTGAAGAAGTTCAATTGTTCCATAGAGGAAGGATAGTGTATACACCACAACAGTATTGGTGGGTATCGGAATGTAAATTGAATAACAGGAGTAGAATTATGTTATTATTGTAAAAATATTTACGAAAATATGTGTTTTACTCTTTGTAAATAATTTTGGAAACGGAAGTTCTCCGAAACGTAATTAGTATACCACATATTTAATAATGTGAAATAAATATTTAAAATATGATTTATAAAATATATAAAGAAAGAATGATTAATATACCAATTAAAATTTTAACTCAATTATTAAATTTTCATAATTATATTCTATCCAAGTTTTGTGCAATATCTTTGAAAACCATGATTGGTTAGAGAATCCGTTTGCGGTCGTGGTTTCCTGTTCCGGTCACTATTATACTCTTTCTGCTGTGTGAATTTTCTCGGTGAGTCGGGTTAGTTATCATGGCTGTTGGCAAGAATAAGGGCCTTTCGAAGGGTGGGAAAAAAGGCGTCAAGAAGAAGATGTAAGTTACAATTCCTTATTATTTAAGTTGTATTTCCTTTTGGCTTATTTCTTCGTTGATGAATTTAACTCTGGTATTGCGTGATTTCTCTGATATTCTATGATATGAAAACATGGTCAATGCACGTCTGCATGCATGTGTTCATATGTTAGTACGTTTCCGGGATGAGGATTAGTGTGCGTGAGAATATTCTAGTAATTAAAAATTGGTATGAAGAAACGTCTGATCTATATTTCAGTGTGGATCCCTTTACAAGAAAAGATTGGTACGATGTGAAGGCACCGTCAATGTTCAGCACCCGACAAATCGGGAAGACTTTGGTTAATAGGACTCAAGGCACAAGTACGTATTTAACTTCGTTAACCAAATATACTAGAAGTGTATTTTTGTCTGTTTTGCGCACTGGAGTGCATATGTGTTAGAATCCGTTCAACCTTTAACCGATCTGGTTTAAGACACACTCCTCGACTGGTGGGGACCAGGTGACCAGGTTTTATAAAATGAAATTAAATGAAATCCAAGAAAATCAAGCTGGTTCTTTTTGTCTTTAGCCCATTTGTGTAACTGCCAAACATTTTTTACCGCGCAATTTCAAGGATAAGAGAACAATTGCCAATACAACTTCTTTCCTCTTATATTCACTCTCATTTTGGCTATGTTGTCATCCACACTGTCAGCTCGCCAAAGCTATACATTGGGGCTGGTTTATGTGAATATATTTTTTTGCTTGCTTGATTGAATCGCTTTGCTTTAGACAGAGGAGAGGCACCCGAATTAGTTGACGCTTAATTGAATTATCGTGATAACGTATTAGTGATGCAGAGATCAGTTTCTGTAACTTGATCAAACGTCCCACGAGAATTTTTGCTGAGTTTTTGAGTCAATAAGGTGTGCATTATTGATATGGTTTTATTGTAATAGGGAGTTTTAGCGCCACACGTAAGGTAGCGACGTTATGCACTAACAGTCACGTGACAGTCCTTGAAGTCATAACGTCTTACCTTAGGCCTAAGGTACGACCTTATACCTTCATAAATAGTGCACGCCTGTGGGAGGGTCTACGGGCACCTTACAAGCGGCAAAATGGCCGCCTAAAGACAGGAAAAGTTGTTTTTTCAAACTCTAATAAACCAATTCTCGTATGTAAGGCAGTTACAATTATTCCTTACGAACTCCACAACGCTGGCAAAAATTAACGGGATATATTGGAGAGGTGACTGGAAAGAAATTCGCGAAAAAGAAGTTCAAATCATATCTTCAGGATAGGTTATGTCTTATGCTCATAACGAACGCTGTTTTAAGATACTTCCTATATTTTCAAGAAAAGCAGATTCAAAATCTAAAACTCCATGCACAATGTGTATTTGCTGGTCTGTTGACTCGTAACATGTTTTAAATGTCTCACCACTAGCCTACACTCTTTGATATATTATGCAATTTCTCTATTCAACGCTTGAAATGCTTCCTTTGTTATAATGCATAACGCAATGTCGCAATTGCTAAAACTCTTTATGAACGTTGTTCATTACGACCTTATGAAGGCGTTAGTCACGTGATCAATAGAGTTTAAGGATATCTTCTTATGCATGGCGTTAAAACTCCCTATTGTTGCGGTGCCATTCAGCCCCCTCTCCCTTAGTTTCTCAAGTTGGCGTATACTAGTAAACAAATTGTCAAAGTGTATACTTTTTTTGTCCATAAATTCGAAGACAACGGAACCTCCCACCCTCACTTCTGGAAAGGTATAGCTAGTTTTCGTTCCTTGGTACAAATTGGCTGACACCAAATAGCCTAATCATGTACATAAACACTAGGTTTTGTACCCAAAATGCATTGGTGGCATGTGTTGCTTGACCCCATGATGCCCAAAATATGGAATCTTCGATTCATCAACACAAATCATTTCCCATGGGAAATATTTTGCCCATCTTTCAATCAGCAATTTCCTTAGAGGGTGCACTTTTGCAAAGCGGTGGCCTCTTTTAAGATTGTTACAGACATGTAAATATTATATTATTTGACAAAATCTGTTTCTTGGCATTGCTTCTCTCACAGCAGTATTGTGATAATCATTGCTGTGTTCCCAGTACATACAGTATCGAGGCACTTGACAGTAACAGGATAGCCAGAAACTCCCTAATTTCATTGGATTTTACTTCCTAATTCTGTTCATTTTGAAAAGCATACATATCTGTAAAATTAGTTATATTGATTATTTAATTATCATAAAAGTATTCGAACAGCTTCAACGGAGCTCCATCACTCTCCTGCAACCAAACAGGTAACTCACGCTTTCTCTGCATTAGCAGCAATGTCTGCTTTCGCCTAATAGCAATTCTTCTTTCTCTTGACTTTTGGAAGAGGTTTGACAGCCAGAATACATGGGTTCTCTTCCCTCAGAATTGTGCCCCTCAACTGTGTTTCCTTTCTCATTGGAATTTTTGGGTAATTTGGATTTCAAAACGACCTCTCCATTGATGACTTTTCGTACAGATGCTTCTGCATGTGAAAGAAGTCTATTTCCGAATGTTGTTCTAAAATGTTTTCATTCTCATCACTATCTTCATCTGAAACAAGTCCACTGGGCAGTAAAATGATAAGTTCTGTTTCTAAAATGTCATTGTCATGCTACAGAATATCAAGAATGTTGCTCACAGACAACCTGAAAAGATTCATAGGTAAGACTACACCACTATTGTATTTCTTGTTTGTTTTTTGAATTCAACATAATTGTTGAAGGGATTACAAAAATAGTATGGAACTTTGGTGGGCAACTCGTCATTTGTATTAGGAATTTTGCTTTCTCATATTTTCTCAATCGGTCCATTTGTAAATAGTAGTAATGTTTCTCTTAATCTTGTAAAATTATTTGCATATCAAGTCACCAATTCTTAAGTTACGTACCACACAAGTACTATGAAGCAGATGCTTGTTTTGCAGAGATAGTTTGCATTTCTTGCAGTCATTAGGAGTATATTTATTGAATAATGTTAGTTTTTGTAACAACGTTCTCATACCAGTTATAGGTATCGCACCTAGAGTAATCCTATTAAAATAGTCGGTCATTGACTTCAATACCTCTGGCCATGGGCTTGGCACTGTTAGACTCTTGGAGTTGGATGGACACATGTCCAGGACACTTGAATGCCTCAATACTATTCAATGAACATTAAATTTTTTTGAAATAGAATGATAAAACACTTTTTTGAATTAAAACAAGAAACAAAAATCATTTGAGAACTTGAAATGTAATGCTATCTTTTGGAATTGTGATATGTTGAAAACATTCCAAACATTTCTCCTGCATCTCCTTTCCTTTTCAATTAAAAAGAATAAAATGTCTATAGCCATTTAATCTAATGTTCTCTGGAACACTTCAATGTTATGAGAGCACTGGCTGATGGTGTTCCTGCAAGTTTCACTGGATTCATGGACCTTGTTCAACTTGAGCAATTTTCTACCCAGACAAGCTGGGACCTGTTTAAACTCTTCTTTTTTCAATGCCCAGTATGTGGATTAGCTATGACAATTGAGCCCAGTACCCATTCTTGTTTCTAATGTTTGTTTCTTTCATGGAAACTTTCTCATCTGTTCAGTCAGCATCCCCTATGTATCTATTATATTCAGCAATTGTGAGAGGTCGTTGAATTTGGTTGGCCTTGTTTTCTTTGTTAAAGATATTTTACTGAGAACACAGGCTCAACACCAGTCCATTTTGATGCTACAGCAACAACGGAGTTGTCGTCCCATTTTGTGACACTAAGGGCCAAATTCATGGTCGTCGCTTATAGGATAACTGAACCCTTAAGAGATAAGTGCTTTCTCAAAATAGTGTTCACTTATTGGCACTCGTGTCTTTCATAGACGTTCCTTACAACCGCGCAATGAGTGTTCCCATGAGCGGAAGGGAAATGTGGCAACATGGCATTGGTGGCAGCTGTTTCAAAGTTCTTGGCAAGAGTTTACACACGCACTTAATCTTGTACAAAGAGCGTCCAATTTGACGGGACGGACACTACAAAGTAGAGTTGACGTCGCGTGCACACAAAATACTTCTACTACCTCTTAATATGTTCTCATACAGACAAAACGAGATGTTTTGATATTGGTATATTTTACTAATGTGATTACTACCAATCACTAATAACAAGCAGATTTGTAACAATATAATCCATGATTCTCATACAATTTCAATGACTATTTGATACCGGTATCATGTTAATATTTTAAAAATGTATTTACTACAAATCCCTAATAATAAGAAATGTTTGATAAAAAAAGTAATCCATGAACCTCGTATCAAAATTTTAATGAATCTCTGCAATGTCCTGTACATTTTCTACACATTATTTATGTGCATTATTGGATTGTAATATAATACTTCACATCAGTTTCAATTGATTCCTCAATGTTAACTTATGCTCTAGTATAACTAATGAACATAATGTGGTGGTATGGTAACATTGTATGAATACAAGTCTGCCAATATTGGTAATGGATTTATTGGTATGGTAACATTTCATGTAATTGAAAATGTCAACCCCATATAGTATTAACATAAATTCCATTTTACAACTATTTAAATTACTTCACTTGTTATTCATATTGCAAATTCATAATTACTTATAATAGGTCTTATTAATTAGTAATGAATAAGTTTTGAATGAAGTAATGAATAAAAATTTTCGAAACATTCCTGTAAGGATGAAGTTGCTTAACATCTTAATGCAGCGAGAATTTTTAATAAGGGGGAAATCAGCAATCCTCTTTTAGTCATTGGGACTTTGTCGATCATCGGCACAAATGTATCCACTACAGTAGTTTTATTGAAATGGAACCGCTTTCAGAATTGTTCATCATTCTACATTTTCAATAGGTTGCTCATATCTCTTTGAATTTTGCAGGATATGTTGAGTATAAAACTCAAAGTAATCTTTGAATTCGTTTTCCATAACACATTTCACAAATGATAGTTTTTAACTGTCTACACAATACAAACACCAGCAAAACGAATTCAATGGTCGGTGAACGCCGCGTAAAAGTATAACCTAAATTGGTTACGACTGATGATGCGAGTGAGCCATAAGGGAGCAGGCTGCCTTGCTTATAGGAATGAGTTCTCGCTTATGATAGCGCTCAAGAGCGGTTTATGAATATAATTCGTCCACTTACGGGAACACTTGGTGTAAGAGGCGACTATGAATTCGGCCCTAATCGTCATCTTTACGATGGTATGCACAAACTGTCCCTTGTGTCGGATACAGCCGTATATTTCAGATATATCCAGATATTTTTAAGAGAAATCTTATTCTAATAGGGTACTTAATTGCGCCACATTTTGCAATTTTTAGGTAGTAGTATATACTTGACTTGGCAAGCATTAATCATGTTATGGCTGTCTGACATACCTGGTGATGCTTATCGGTGAGGGGTGTAATTAATTATTATTAGAAATTTTTCAATTTCATTTTGTATTCTATTCATTCTCAAAACATTCGTTGCACGTCCAGAATCACTTATGGTAGAGTACCATATGAGGATTCAAAGTGCATAAAACAAATGCTTGTTTTGCAGAGGAAGTTTGCATTTTTTGCTCTTATTCTTTTGAAAATAAGCTACATTTGTTTCACACGTGAAGACTTGTAAAAAATTAACTTCATGACACTAAGGTTGCTCCTAAGTATGGCTTGAATTCTCATGATCTGTCCCTTATTCTTATAGCATGTAGATGTAATCCTTAAATTTTCAGAAAATTTAGATAGAAATTAATTGTAATTTAGTACTTTTGGAAGGTAGAGAGGTCTTGGCTAATTTTTAGTCATGTTAATCATGTTGGGATCTTACTGAACAACTAAAACATGGGAGGCAGCCATTGATCCCAATAAACAAATATTTAGTCAGTGTGTGAAATGTGAGGAACTGGAGGGGAAGTGATTAGTTCTTCATTATTAGAAACTTGGTTTGTCGTAGATAATGCCACAAGTGCCTTGAAAATTGTCAAAAAATAACTGACTCAGGAAAATAGGGAGATTTATCTGAGAATTTTCAAAACATTAGTGGTATTTAACCGAACCATTCTACATATGAAGTAATGTCCAAGAGTTCCAGAATGCTCCAAATAGTGAAAATAACTAAAAGCTGTGTTTAAGTCAAAGGGGTTATGTTATTGTATATAAGCAGTTTATGGGATATTAACATAATGATTGATATTCTTCTCCTCGGTAAGAAACTGTAAGAAAAAATTGGATACAAAAGGCAATGTTTTTGAGGTACTGCCGTGATTAGGGTATTTTGAATGTATAGTTAAAATTTTTGTTTTTCGTTTCAAGGCTAATACTTTATTAATTTTGTTTTCCATTCATTCCCAAAACCTTTGTTGCACATCCAGAATCACTTATGGTAAAGTACCATATAGGGATTCAAAGTGCACAAAACAAATGCTTGTTTTGCAGAGGAAGTTTGCATTTTTGCTCTCATACTTTTGAAAATAAGCTATACTTGTTTCATGTGTGAAGACCTAAAAATTTTCCTCATTTCGAGGTTATAAACTAGTGCTTGCATTATCATGATTTCTCTCATTTGTTTAGAATGTAGGTATTATCCTTAAAATCCTTTACAGCAATTTTTGGTTTGAAAAAATCAATTCTGTTGGCATGGGCAAATGTTCTTTTATAAATTTTTGACAAAATTGTGTTAAGCACTGAAAGTACAAGTTTGGTATCTATATTTTATTTTAGTAAAACTACTGATTTTATGTTGCCACCTGAACAACAAAAAAGAATAGGAAAATATAGATTAATCAGCTTAATTTAACTTACGGATGAATCTACCCCTTGTTTCTCTAAACTAAGACTTTTTACTTGAACTTTTGCCCCATGGCCACAGAATAACAGACGAATGTCATAATTTATTATGACATATTTATCCACTTTTGGGAGGTAGTGCATTCTTGGCTAGATTTTTTTTCAGTCTTATTAAGTGTTTCTGTTCTTTATGAAATAATTGTGGATAAGGGAGGGGCAGCCACTTGATACCAATAAACAAAAAGTTTACATGAGGGTTTGTATTTCAATTAAGTTGTGAGGAGTGTCATTTGTTGTTTATTTTTAGATACTTCATTTATGAAATATACTTTGTATTAAATTTATTCTCTCAAAATTTGATATGCATCCAGAATGACATGAGTACTGTGAGGATTTGAAGCACGTCAGCGCATCAAGATATATTTTACCTGAGGGCATGTGAAAATTTATCTAAAAATGGGATGCTTTGGACTAAGTAGGGCTAGAAACACAATGATTAATTTCATATTCATTTAGCATGCATATGACAGTGGGAATCTAATTATAACAGGGTACTTTAAGGGATGTTTTGCCTCTTTTCCCTTTTTTACCAAAGGTAGGGCACATCTTGTCACATTCATTACCGTTCAGCTCTATGAAATAGCTGAAGATTAAGGGAAATGTCAACTCAATATGTAGATATAAATGAAACAATTTGTTGCAATAAATTGCACCCACTAATTGATTAGTATATTGCTAAGATAAATCCCTCGTTTAAATCGTACATATATTTTTATTGAACCTACTTTTTTTTTCTTTCTCAAAATGAAACTTATGTTGTTTGTACTGATTTGGTCAAATTTAACAAATTTGTCTATGATCGGTGATCTTTCGTTATTTTAGAAAATTTGACAGATTAAACTGAAATTCAGGAGTTGTTAGTGTATTTGAATTTGTAATAGTTAAATGTCAACAAAACTGATGCCTTTTTGGAATTGTGTACATAGGAATAAAAAGAACAAGCAATCCGTATACGTAAGCTTCCGCGGCTTGAATCTATGAATTCTCGGCTATCCGGGAGACTCCGCGTCGTTGGCTGGGGTGCCGACGTTTCGCCTGACATATCGCAGGCTTCCTCAGGGCAGTGAGTTGAGCTTCCTCAGGGGCCGTCACTGCCCTGAGGAAGCCTGCGATGTCAGGCGAAACGTCGGCACCCCAGCCAACGACGCGGCGTCTCCCGTTTAGCCGAGAATTCAACAAGCAATCCTTCAAGATGGGTCAAAACATGGGTAATGAAGAAAATTTGAATTTTCCATCATGGATTATGATATAATTAGAGTAAACATGTAATAAACTATTAGTTCAACCTTTTTTTAAATTACAAGTGCGCAATCCTACGCAATTCAAACGCATGGTTTGCAAATATTTTGACTAAAATTATTAGGTGCATGTCCATTGACAAAAAGCTTAGTGCCGTTGGTGCTGTGATTTATCATACAACTTAATTAGTATCTGCAATTCCCTAATGAAGCAATTTCTCTATATAATTCCAGAGATGTAATTATAAATTTTGCAGATCAGTTGATAAATTGTTCTGTGTATATTTCCCTAATGGCAGTAAACAAAAATTTTGTCAGGGTTTGACTTTCAATTTAAAGCAACTTCATTGGATGGTATCTAACTTACAAATGCATGAAAAGTTTTCAGGGATCTTGTTTGGTCTTATTTTTGCCCTACAGTAGATATGTAAAAGGATATTGTCTAATATTGTAAATCAGTTTACATCTTTGCTTTAAAATGGTGTTTTAATGATGAATATTAAATGTTACTGCTTTGAGTTAATATTAAGTGGATGCTAATTTTTTTATGTAGTTGTGCAAACATGTCAAATGGGCTGAATTTTACTCTTAAGATGTTATTAATCCTTGTTATTCATTTACAGAAATTGCATCCGATGGCCTGAAGAATCGTGTATTTGAAGTTTCATTGGCTGACTTGCAAAGTGATACAGATGGAGAAAGGTCTTTCAGGAAGTTTAGATTGGTTGCTGAAGATGTTCAGGGTAAAAATGTTTTGACCAACTTCCATGGAATGGATTTAACTACTGATAAGTTACGGAGTATGGTTAAGAAGTGGCAGGTATGAAATTTGTCAATATTTGACTCTTACTTTGGATCCCTTTTGTGTATTGTACCTCTTATGATGAAATAGCATGCTGCTGGGCAACATGGATAACAACGAAGCCAATGTAATGGGTTTCATCAAATCTGCTATCGCTATTAAATTACACAACCTTGATGCAATCAATTATTGGCTGTAACTACTATTATGACAAATTCCTGAAAAACAAAAATGGTAGTTTTATTGTGTGCCTGTGTTTCTTTCTTTCTTTCTTTCTTTCTCTCTCTCTCTCTCTCTCTATCTCTATCTCTATCTCTATCTCTATCTCTCTATCTCTATCCCCCCTCATAAAAGAACAATCTTCCAACCATGTTGAATTTTTCGTAAATGATTATTTATTTTGATGCAATTAGCCTGCTCTGAATATTCTGCTCTTCATGCACATCATAGGATATGTGATTCTAGGCAGTTGGATGCTGCACGAGTTGAAATTTGAATATTATTTCATATATCTTTGTTCGTTTATTACATTCAAACTTTTATTTTACCTTTAAGAATTAATTTCACAGAGAGTCATTAAAACTATTTGAAATATATGAAATAAGAATTGCTATACTTCAGGAATATCAGATTTATACAACAATGCCATTTTGTGTGGTGACTTGGGAATTATGTCTCATTGTTGTGACATGATTTAGCTGTGTGTAAAGCTAAAGTATAATTGTCAAATTTGTTATTTTCTTGAAAATATTAAGTTTTCCAACCAAATGTTCAACGATTGGTAATGAGTTGTACTTAAAATTAACTAAGGATGAGTGAAATTGGTATACAAACCGTATTACATAACCATAACTGAAGGTGAGATAGCACATGCTGCACCACTGGTTTTCATTCAAACAAGTTGTGCATCTTAGTGGACGTGGTATTACGTGCCAGATAATTTGAAGATGTGTAAATTGTTGTTAGCTATGCTATCATATGTGGAATAATTACTAGTTTTGTTGCTACTTGATGTTCACTATTCAAATATAAACAAGGATGTAATGATTAGTAACCATTGGTTTTATTTTATTTAGACATTGATTGAAGCTCATGTTGATGTCAAAACAACAGATGGATATCTTCTGAGAATTTTTTGCATTGGTTTCACTCACAAGGATTCTATGTCTCAAAGGAAGACTTGTTATGCTCAACATAATCAGGTTAGTAAAGATCATTAACAATACCATATAAACTTGTTTCTTGAGTAATTAAGGCTTGGGTCAAGCTCTGCTAGAATACTTTCAGAATTTTCTGAACGTTAATAGTAGGGCTTAGATGAACACAAGAACTTTTAAGCCTTTATTCTGTACTGGAATAAAGAGTGAGTCACTCTTGTCACAAATATTGAAGGCAAAATTGCCTTGTAATTGTGTTAAAATATTATCAGATAGTACATGTTAACTATATTATGCTGCTATTCAATTGGTGACTGTCACAACTTATTTTACCTTATTAAACTTCCAATTAGGTTAGGCAAATCCGCAAGAAGATGGTTGAAAGAATAACCCAAGAAGTCAGTTCATGTGATTTGAAAGAAGTCGTTAACAAGTTGCTTCCGGATTCAATCGCTAAAGATATCGAAAAGTTGTGTCAAGGCATTTACCCATTACATGATGTTTATATTCGAAAGGTAAGATTGAAATAATGTGGTAATTGGTAAGGTAAAGCAATTCTTGAAATTCATGAGAATTTTTGTCGCAGGTGAAGGTACTGAAGAAGCCTCGCTTTGAGTTGTCTAAACTGTTGGAACTTCACGGAGATGGTAAAGGAAGCACAGATGAACCTGGTGCAAAGGTTGATAGACCTGAAGGTTATGAACCTCCTGTTCAGGAGTCTGTTTAAATTTACAGATAAATAAATATTTGGATAAAGTCTTGGAAATAATATTTTGTAAATTTCTTTCCCTTATACTTTACTTTTAGGGCTTATTTTGAATTGTGTGTTTTTTATTAGCGGAGCTTGCCAAACATGCTTAATGGTCTGCAAGATATTTTTACTATAATTTTTATATACAGCAATAAGAAAATGTTTGCCAGAGCGCTGTTGTTTTAAGAAGCTTCATTATAGCCGTAGTGTTCTAATGGATTTATTGTAGCACTGGTATACTTCATAACACACCAGGAAAGGGTGTGAAAAGAAGTTTAATTATGTCATTGCTTGTTATAAACTGTTCATTAGTGTAAGAGATTTATTTATTAATTTTCAATTAAGTGGGCAATTTGTCCGAGTACATAAAGAACAGGTAACTCAAATTACATCTCAATCATGTCAGAATTATTCTAAATACAAGTTCACATAAAGTACAGTTTATATTACCTACATGTAGAGAATCATAGAAAACAAACCAATAGGCTGTAGTACCGGCGGAGTATATGCGTTGGACAGGAAGATGTGCCGTTACCACACATTACTATGCACAGGGCACCAGCTAAATGACAGACATTGACACATACTGTGAGGCAATAACAGGTCTTGATATATTTGTACCACAGCCTGGTATGCATTGGCAGGGGCACATATTTCTTACTGATGCTGATGGCAGGGATCTGTGTACTTATTGAGCAACTTATGCGAGTCAGGTAAGCAGCAATGCTAAACCCTGGATGGGAGAAAGTGTACAAAACCTTGCAAGTTGATTCCTTCAGACTAGGTTGTATGACCTACCATGGTGCAAGGAATGTCAGTTGCATGCTGCCAGTGCTAAAACAAAAATTACAGGTTAGGAACATAGTGATGCTAATTTTAAGTTTTTTTTTTCTTTCCAGTAATATTTTGCAATATCAAAATAAATGGAAAAAATGAGGTACCACAATGAAAATTACAGGAATAAAAAGAAAATTAGAATTATAACTAGGGTAATGGATTTTCATAAGTCAATTCATATTTTTACAGGAACAATATATCTGCAGTGAATAAAACGGTTTACAAGGCATTTTAAATGAATTTTAACTTTTACTTTACATGTTACACATTTAACCCGAAACTACTTTCTTTACATTTAAATATAGTTAAATTTCAAAATGAAGCACTTCAGATGCAAAATATATAACTGATCGTATTTTTTACAAGGCAATGAAATGCTACCATGCTTTTTGCCTTCAAGATTTGTCGAAGTAACCTCGCCAATACTTCTTGAAGGATGACCGGGTGTTTGTGAGGCAGAAGTAATTTAGTAACTTCAACCACGTACTTGCGTGCTCATTTCAGTGCTTCCATAACTATTGAAAAGTTGTTGAATGTTTTTAATAGATCTTAAATTATTTTCAACTAAAGAATTTTTATTTTGTGTGTTCTTTTTTCTTACAAGTTTTTTCAGAAATACGTATAGGGTTTGCGCTTGTTATACACATTTCTCCAATTATTCCAATAAATTCCATTCCCAATTCTACACATTCTGTTAATAGGGTTGTTAACTGCATATGAAAGTTTATAAAACAGCAAGAGAGCAATCAATAGTACCACTTTCAAGTTTAAGATATGCTGTTACTCTTCTTTTTTATTTTATTTATAATTAAATATGGTCTTTTATGAACATTACTTGAACTGTTTAATTGATGTATTACATCCATAAGGGTATTAAATTTATTTTTAAATATTGCAGTGTCAACTGTCAGACTGCAAAATAATTGTACTTCTTCATAAGTCTAATATCTCAGAAAGCGAACTTTTGTTTTCTTTTGTAAAGGAATTCTGTCTGCAGATGCTGATAGAACTGTCTTGTACTACAGCGCTTGTTTTGTAAACATTTGCCTTGCACATATAGATTCATGAGTTTTGTTTATAGTTAAGTTCAATTTATCAATTGCTGTGAGTTATAGGCTACAAAATTGAGATGTCTTCTGTAAAGGTGAAAAATGAAGGAATCTTTAAAATATGCATTTTCAAAGAAAATGAGCTCATCAAATCAAATCCTTCTCATTGAGTAACTGATAATGGGTCTGAATGCAAATGAAACTTCTCCTAATGCATCTAAAAGTGTAAACCTTCTGTGAATACAGAAGTTGAGAATTCTGTTAATATGCGAAGACAATTTCTCAGAAGTATTCCATGACAAAATATAAAATGTGGTGCATTCAAGAACATCGTACAGGGATACCAAAATATTTTGTGACTCAAAGCCTTACAATTAAGAGGATCAGAAGCTGTTGTAACATAAAATGATGGGTGCTGAAAAAATAGCAAATATCTGCAAAAACCATGCTGATATGTGTTGGGAACGTGGCAGATAAAGTATAGCAAAGGCAGAATATGATGCAATTAAAATAATTGCAATGTCAAAGAAGGCAAGGAAAATCTGATATAAAACCAGTTATTACGATGTATGCTGCCTTTAGTTACTCTAATGTAAAAAAAAAAAATTCTAAGTTTTCCTAACATTTGCTACTATGAAAACTTATCTCAGAAGTTAAAATTTGCAAACATGTGCCCCATTCTTGGAAACTATTCAAGATATCTGCAAGAGAGTTTGTGATGATAAACCATGTACTAAGCACTGGGATCCTCAATGACTACAAATTAGTGTTTTAAACTCTGTAAATTTAGAATGACATTGTTTCTTTGTGTTAGACATTTCTAATATAATGTCAAGTCATAGCCCGAAGGCGGACGTTCGCTCGGTTTTTAAGGCGGCTCCACACATTCGGCATTCGCCGAGCAGCGAGCTACTGCTCTCCAATCCCGGTCAGCTGATGTGTTCGGCGAATGTTCCCTCCCTTTGATGTCTCTAAAGACCGGTACGCGGAGGGCAGGGAGAATACCGAATGTTCGGCAAATCGCAAGCTACCTGTCCACACTACTCGGGATTCGCCGAATACCGCATGTGTGGAGCCACCTTTGGAGGATGGAGACGGAAACGCGAGTCGGCAACACCATGCACGTAGCGCTCTTCATTCAAATGTTTATATATTTGAATGTTATATATAATGTTGAATAGAGATTAGCAACTTTCGAAAAATTAGAGTTTTCAACGAAAACTAACCTGCATCATTTGCGAAAATCTTCATACTATCGGACAACAAAATTTTATAAAAAAAACGGAGCTATTTTTTTAATGCCCCAGGAGCTTAATGTGAAGGAATAGCTAAAATTGCAAATAATTAAACATACATTTTTGTAATTTATTTTAAAAAATGTAATACATAACTAGATATTAGTATAAAAAGTATTACATAACTATTACTAAAGGCCATAAAGTAATTTTGTAATTTATTTTAAAAAATGTAATACATAACTAGATATTAGTATAAAAAGTATTGCATAACTATTACTAAAGGCCATAAAGTACGTGCCATTTTAACATCGCCAGTTATATGAAGTTGCTCTACAGCTGTCGCCGTTTCTCGGCTCTCTGTCCCCATGCCCCTCTGGTCATTGATCATCTTGCATTTTTCTTGCCGCCATAGCCTCTCGCACTACCTGCTGTATGCAAGTCAGGGTCTCCCTCTTTTGTCTTTATGTCGGTATCCATTGCAGGACTCGTTTTGGCCGTCTTTAGTATGTCATTCGATTGACATAACAGTACCAAACGCTTTCTCTATTTTGGTCCTGATTCTGTCACGTCTGCTATGACAACTTGTAGGTCAGTCCATTTCAAGGACCAGCTGCTTCCCTCTTGTTTTATCAATCTCCCATACTTCTGAATCGTACGTTGTAACACTCGTACGTAGTGTGGCGTAAAGACGTCCTTTAGTAGTGTATGTGATGGTTTTGTTCCATAACAGTTTATACTTCGTGTCACGTTTCTCCTCAAGTTTATTCGTCTCTCAATTTCTTCTCTTTTGTTAAAAAGTACACCGAAATATTTACATTTGTTCACTCCTTTCATTTTCCTCCTTTCCAGAAGGTGTCGTATTGTTTCCAACTACCAGATATTCAGATTTGTCCATGTTAATAAAGCCCTGTTTTTAAAACGTATTCATTAATTTTACGGATCATGAAACTCAAATCGTCCGCTCTTCTGCGATTAAAATCTAGCCATCGGCAAATTATAATTTATTCATTCCGATCTTCATTCCATTATGAGCAAAAAGTTAAACAAAATGTACGCATAGTGAAGCTATTTTTACGTCCAGAAGCAAAACAAAGGGCTATCACTGCATTTGCTCAATGGATCAGGGAAACTGGACAAAAAACGTATAGAGATGAGGTATGATATATAAGATATTTCAAACAATGTTGGGGAAAGACAGCAACCCTGACGAAGGCCATTACTGACGGAATGGGTCCGAGGGCCTGCTGCAGATCTTAATCTGAAAAGTGGTGTTCTTACATAGTCTGTGTGTCTCCAACTAAGTTCTCATTGATATTAAGTCCATCCATTTCTTCCCATACTCAAGCAATCAGTACATTGTCATATGCCTGAAGAATAATGAAACCCTGATGAACTTGTCTACCTCTCCTAGTTCTCTTTTTTATAAGTTGTTTGACTTCAATATATTCAATAATGAACGCGATTCTTTGAATTACACACATTTATTATGTAGTTTTATAAGCCTTACATTTGTACACAAGATACTCATAACGTTTTACAATACGAACCATACATGGATACCACCACCCTAGTACAAAAACATAGTCAACGAGTTTATAATATAAAAACTGATAAAACAAGTTATTAAATAAACAAGGGAAAGGTATTTGAGAGGCTTCCACTCACACGAGTCCTGCCAACTGCTCTCTCGCGGAACCTCATCAGAGACGAACAGTTTGCCTTTAGTCCGGGCCACTTCAAGCCCTTTGCATGGCTCAGCAGATTTCCGCTGATTTGGTACTTATACAGGATGTGTCTGCCATATCTCGACATGGTGCAAGTCTTTGACAAAGTGCCACACAGTACACTCGTCACATAACGTGGGCGCTGCCTGCCACAAGACGTAACCGAAATGGTTACGACTTTCCTCACAACCAGGACATTCGTGGTAAATGTGGGTTGTGGCCGGAGTCCCCCAGGGCTCCGTCCTCTCCCGCTACTGTTCACGTTGTATGTCAATGACTTTCCACATATACTACGATTACGGCTCTTCCTTTATGCCGATTACATAGCCGTCTTAGCAAGAGGAATAAACCTAGACCACAAACTCAAAATACTTCAAAAACAGATGAAGTGGGAGGAACAAAACCACTTGACTTATTCAGCAGAAAAGTCGCAGACCATCTGTTACACCCGCCGCAAACACAAATACACCAAATGCTTTACACCAGCTAAACAAATTACACTTTGCCCACAAAAACTGACATGGACACCTAAGACAACCTACTTAGGATTCACTTTTGATCGACGGATGCGCTGGCATTTACATGTCAGACGAATTCGATCAAAATTACTGCAAAGAGTTCGACTCTTACAACCTCTTTTAAAGGAACCTACACTCCCCTTGGAACATCGCTTGGCACCATAAAATGTCGCCGGCCTGTGGCCACCTACGCTGCGGCAACGTGGTGGATTACAGCACAGAAGTACAAGGACACACTTGAGCTAGTACAGAACAAAGTTCTACGGCTCATAGTACGCCCTCCGTTTCGGAAACGGTTGAAAGTCCTCAGGAAGGAACTTCATATCGAGGCCTTCACTCAATGCTTGTTTAACGAAGCCTATCAAGCCAACGAAGCTCCGGCAATGCTAAAACAATTAGCTCGACACGTCCTCACTACAGGGCAAAGAAGACAAGCACTCTTCTCTGACATTGTGAAAGCGTTAGTGCATCACAAAAGCCGATTTGGCTATTGCTGAGGTCCGACACGAACTCACATCAGCCACTTACACGTAGCAGTGAAACGCGAAATGCGTGCGAACTGCAACAAAAGCACACAAACCTTCGACAAACCCGAAAAAAAGAATTAAATAAACACGAGAATGAACAAACAGAGAATACATCAACAGTTTTAATGTAAATGTATTATCTATGACCGATCTATCGTCATTAAACCCACATTGTTGCTCTCCAGTTTTCCTTTTATCTCTTCTATTTTATTTCGTATTATTTTGCTATAAAGTCTGCCTATAGATCCAATAACTGCTATTCCTCTGTAGTTTGTTTCATTATCTCTAGATCCTTTGTTATGGATCAGTGTCAGGTAAGACGTTCGCCATTCCTGAGGAGGATCTTCTCCATTCATACAACTTGAAAACATGTTTGACTACTAGGTGCATTTATAGTGTAATCGTAGGCCCCAGTCCACGAAACTACCAAAAATAAATATTTTTGTTTAGGATAATAATGTTTTAGTAAATACGTCGGCAGAGGAATCACGTGAACCTGGAACCGAATTTTATATTCTCTTTAAATAACAGGGGAACTTTCGAACTAGAAAACAAGTATTGGGAAAAACAATTTTAAGAATTATCCGGAAGGGTTTTGAAAAGGGGGCACAAAAATTTAGGAAAACTTAAAAGGCAGACATATGCACAATTGAATATAGGCAACTGATGTAAGTAGCTTTCGAAATAAGTTAGAATTTCGGCAAAGTAGGTGAGCCAGAGGGCAATGAACTTTAGGAACGCAGCGAATTAAAAGGCAAAATTTTCAGAACCTCTGAAAAGTGCCAAATCAGAATAGAGGTAACGAAAATATGAAATGTTCCGAAATGTCTTGGTGACAGGGGAAAATGAGCGTTTTTGTTTTGTTGAAAAAACAATCGAAAGACTAGACTGACTGGAGAAGACACAGAGGGATGATAGATGGCGAGCCGATAACATGGTGTGGCAAGGTTTGGCAAGTTTGAGGAGAGTGAATTTTATCAGAGAAAGGGTGTATGGGGAGTCTGTGCTGACGTTAGTAGAGAATGTAAAGAATGGGGAGCCAGAAGTAGGGTATTTTAGTAGATTGCGTGAAACGCATTGGATATGTGAAAAGTTTGGAACGACGGGCCCAGCTGAGTGATGGAATGGCTTGGCAACATTATCGTCTAAAGGAAAGTAAACATTCGGCCGATATTACCCGCTCTTACGGCACATATTTTATAATAAGGCCAAGTATTGTATTAGATTTTTGTAAAACAACGTAGGTAACCATTACAACTATGACGTGCACGGTGTGAATGTGTATGCGTAGTTTGTCAGTAAGTGTGAATGTTGAATTAGATATTTTGTTATTGTAAAAATAGGAAAAAGTGTTTGTGTGTGTGTGTGTGTGTGTGTTTACTGATATTTATCGGCAGCGTCACGGAGGACAGAGGTGACGGCGCGGATTGACGCCTCGAATAAATAAGCGGTACCTCTGAATACACTGCTGAATGTAAATTGAACAATGTTTATTTCCCCTTTGGGTTGTAAACAAAGATAATTTCCCCGCGCATTACCAATAGATAAAGAGAAATATCATTTTCCCTATCCTGTACAGGGGGAAACTTCAGTTTCACTACCTAGTATAAATGTTTCAGTGGCAACGCCGCTCGTGCCGGAAGTATTATTAGTTTAAAATTTGTAATAAACAGCTTCGATAGCAAGGCTATATGTAAATCAGGTAAAGAAATAAAAATGGAGGCAAGATGGGACTGCCACAATAGGGATCATATTTCAGTAATTCTCGCGGTATTCCAGGACAGATGACTCCTTAACTATTCTAACAACATTCTTTTGTGTGTTAATATTCTTTTTCTGTTGACTTGTGCTTTACTAATAGTTTATTTTAAAGTCTTTTTCTGTAAATATATGCTGTACTTTCATCGAAGAATTTGCATTTGGTAGGTTTCTTCTTTATCTATGCTATTTGAAGTAAACGGTATGAATATTTTAGCAATTACCAAACATTGATCGCTACATTGCCCCCCCCCCCTTTTCACTCAAACATCTTGTATTTTAAGTGAAGGTTTTTGCTTGGTTATACAGAAGTCTATTATAGATTTGAGTTGTTTTTTGTTTTTGTATTCTGGTACAAGGTGTGATTATGAATATCCTTATGTTGGAAGAATGTGTTATTAATTTTTATTTCGAACTCTTCACAAATATCAATAGGCCTTTTTCTATCGTCATTGCGAGTTTCCTCTCCGTATTGACCCACAATATTGTTTTTATTGTCCCTTTCAACTCCGCCGTTAAAATAGCCTGCAAGTATTATCAAGGGTTTCTTTGACTATCATTCCAAACTATCTTTCTTAGCAATCATCATCATTCAAATTATATATTCCTATGACACTTATGTATTTTCCTCTGATATTTAACGTTACTTTAATAAAACGTTCTGTTATACACTCCCAACTGTTTATATATTTATCGAATCTTTCACCAATAACAATAGAAATTCCGGCTTCAACATTTTCATATTTGTTTCGCCACTGTAAAAGTGCTCAAAGATGTTCAGTGTTTCGCTTTCCTTGTCTTTCTTTTTTGTTTCAGACCAGACGACTTTTTGTCATCATTTCCTGGATTACTTCATGTTGTTTGTTTGAGATGCCATGTACACTATATACCAATATTCAGAGTTAATTTTCTTTGCCGATGTCGATTCCCTTTTGAAATATCCGAGGTATTCACATGTCTGCGATATTTAGCGGTGTGATGTTTTACGTGTGCAGGGTGCTGGCCTACAGCATAACCCTGGAGGACCGGAGCTTTTATTTCAGTGATTTCCATCCCTTAGGTTGATAGCTTCCACCGTAGCTTAAGTCCAATCTACCCTTGATCCACTCTTTAGGGATGATTTAATTCCCAGATAAAATTCAGATACTAGTTTTCAACACAAAATATAAAAGTAACCGTTTGAACACATACTGGACACACAATGTATCTCTCACTACAGACAAATAATGGAGACAAACATACGCAACTGACTTCATGTTCCCCAAGAGATAAAGTGAAGTTGCTTTAATATCGTATGGACAGTGAATAAGTCATATTTTACTACTTTTCAGAGCATGCCATTTAACCATGTCGTGGGCAAATTTGTGAGAACATTAATTTTATCTAATTGCAACTGGATATCGGTTTAGAAGTTCCTCTATTTAATAAACTATTTTTGGACCGTTCATGGAAGATGAAAGTATACTTCCCACTGCCTCTCGTAGAGAGTAAATAAGAAAGGCAAGATCATGAAGATTGTATAGTATTTATTGTCAAAAACGCCTTACACTTTTTAACCTTATTTCCCATGGAATTTCCGAAATTATTGGTCTAAACAGAGTGGCACTTTATAGTTGGTATAAATGCATCTTGAACATGTGTTCTACTACTTTGGTATTATACGCGCACGTTTCCTTGAGCCCTGGCGTACCTCTCCCCACTCCTTTACTAACATTTGCTGAATTCAGAATAAATGATAGCCACACGTTTTGTTCACAAACTCTAATAACCGGGAGTGTTTACTTTCGTCTAACAGAAAATTCTAAAAACTTTGCTTCGAAAAACGAGCTACAGATTTTATATAATAGCCCTGTCAATAAAATATTCATCAAACCCCACACTCCCCTCGCATCTAGCGAAATGGGGGCTCAAGAAAACGTGCGGGGATAATACTGCAGTGACGGTACCTACTTCGCCTCCGGTGTTTCTGATGGATCGTAAAAAGAAAAGTAACGGCGGATATTGCTCCCTCTGTTTCAAACTGGAAATCTCCTCTTGCCAATTTGCTATTTTCCTTGTCATTTTGGTAACACTTTCCTGTTGGTTTCCATGGTCCCACATGCGTACACTTATTTCAAGTGTGTCGATAGAAGCTTTTCTGTTGTGAAGAATCTATCGAAAGCAGCCAAAGCATCTGCTTTTCTTACGTCTTTAGTTATGTCTATTACAGCACTTTCACCTTAATTTGAGGCAATTGTTCACTTTGCATTTTCCTTTTTATGTATCAATTTGCATTACGTAACCACTGAATGAATCTGACAAGCGCCACACTTAGCCTCGTTTCACAGGCTTCGTAAGCTTGGATTGTTTCATTGATGATCTCCCATTGAAGTGTATTATCGATTCATCAACTGACAGAAATGACGATGGTTCGTAGTGAACATTGCAGTTCTGTAAACGCTTATCGATGAGTGGTCTCAATTGGTGCAGCTCATATTCAGGACGATCTCTTGTTTTTTTAGCTTCATTGTCATTACAGTAAGACGACCATATCTTAAAAAACAAAAAGCTGGACTTTGAGACTTTTTCTTAACTCCAAAAACCAGACACATGTAGATAATAAGAAACATTATACGCTAGTAAACTACATTTTTAAACATTAATGGAAATTAATAGCATTAATAAAAATAAAATTAAGTCCTCAATTTTAAATTTCTTTCTAGTATTTGTAGAAATTCCTTTTTGTAAACATGGTACATTATTTGCAACGTAATCTTGCAATTAGATTTGTTTCATTTGCATTTTAATTCATTATGCAGTTGGCCTGTATTCCTGAATTAAGATCTGTCTTGACAGAGGTAGATTGCCCAAAAGCGGTATCTCAAGCGCTGCGATGCAGATTTTTGCGGAAGCTGGACAGTAAAAATGCGAAAATGAATGTTAATATAAATGCGCATGTGTAGTCCTCTCGGAAATTGGAATACGCATGCGCAATACTCTCTTTGCTTTGTCTGTCTTACTTACAAATCTATTATGACACGCACAGAAATTTTATCAGTTCTTTTCTTTTTTTAGTAAATACTAATTGCAGAGAAAAAGAGGAAAGATAAATGTATTTTTGTGTGATATTGTAGTTTTATTTATTATATTATTTTTTATTTATTATACTTTTTAAAATACATAATATAAAATTAATAAGATAAAATAAAGTGATCTACAATTAAAAATTGTATTTGAAATTCATTGAAGTTATTTTATAATTATTATTTCCAAGGCAGTATGTAGGCAGAGAGAGATGGATAAATCTTCCAAATGAGATAGAAAAGGAAAGTAATTCGTGTCAGATGAATGACTGAAATAGGCTACCTGCGTAAATTACAACCCCTGCGTGAGTACGCTTCGACACGTAACGCTTCCTCTAATCTACTATTACTATACGTGTCACTTTCTTTGTCTTACAAGACACAACTGGTGGTTGTCCACATGCGTACCTTGAGAGCAGTGTGTCTCGATGCTACGCAAGTGCAAGACCCGCCAAATTGTCAACTAAAAATTAAATACAAAATAATTTTCATAAATTGTAAAAATGCGGATTTTTTAGTCGTCCGCATGGCTTGATGCGGATTGAACGTTGAAAATTAGCTTCCTCTGGGAACCCTGATGAAGATTGCCTGCCTGGTCCCACAGAAACAGAAGGTTCGCGTTATTGGGTTTGAATCTCTTGCTCGTTATTACGTCGTCGATTGAATCTAATTTTATAATGCGAGTTTTAAAAAGCTGCGCCTCAAGACCCGTCATCACAGTGACATTAGGTTTGTGCATTTCGCGTCTTGGTCGTGCCTATAGATGGCATGACCCTATCAAGCAAGTGCTTGATACGGTCGCGATGATGCGACTTCTAGCGACACGCTCGAGAAAGACGCGAAATGCAGTGGCATAATGCCACTGTGAAGACGGGCCTTGGGGCGCAGCTTTATAAATATCGCACTGTACTAGTGGATCTGAACTCCAAAAATTACGGAGGTGGGGAAATCCCGTGAGTATTGGGCATCCTACAAACGCTTCCATTTCTTGAAAAATTGTTTTCACACAACTTCTTCATGGTTGTCTATTGTCATGATTTTGTTTTGCAAATTAGTTTCTTTCACTATTAGCGTGAAAATATAAAATAATTTGAAAAAAATATTGTAGCTCTCAATCACTGACACTAAACAGATGTTCCGACTTTCCTTTTTCCGGCCTTCAAAATTGCTCTTAACATTTTTTTAAGTAAGTACAATCAGTGTCCCATTCATCTTCATATTCCCTTTCCGAAGTGTCGTCATTCTCATCGTGTACGGGAAGAACAGTCTCATATATCAAACCGTGAGAGATGACTCGGGCATCAACTGATGTCAATGCAGTCACTCAGACCGGGAGGCCCTGGGTTCGTGTCCGACGGTGGCTGGATTTTCGACCCTAGCTTGTTAACTAGGTCGAATTCGGTCAGGAGGATGTTAAAGACTGGCTGCTCTGATCGGAGTTTTCCCTTGTTTCTTCGATCAACACCAGGCGAATGCCGGAGAACTTTTCTAACACACCTCACCCCCTTACACACACACACACACACACACACACACACACATGCATTACCCTGCCACACATGCCGGAAAACTCGTAAGGAGCTAAGAGCTTGTCCCGGTTGTAGCCGACCTCCCGGCAAAGTCAAGCACTCCCCTCTCGAGGGCGTAGTGCATCACAAAAGCCGATTTGGCTATTGACTTACACGTAGCAGTCAAACGCAAAATGCGTGCGCACTGCAACACCAAACACACTAACCTTTGGCGAACCCAATAAAAAATATGTACAGAACCAATAAACATCATGTACAGTAGCAACTGGTGAGAGAACTGTCAGCGCCGCTTACACGCTGACGGAACTGTAACTTTTGCAACGAAAATATACAAATAAGGCCCAAATATGCAATTATTGTCGTATATGAAAATATACGAAATAAAAATTGCTTAACTTGCTTCGAAATGCTTTAAAACATGTACAATTTATTAAAACGGATGTTTAGTTTAACAGAAGAAAAAATGCAAATGCATATAAATCACAGCCCTAGTATCAATTCCGCACCACAATTCCATTAATTCACTTTCTTTATTTTATTTTTTTATCCAATAAAAAGTGGATTATTTCTTTTGTAATATTTAGAAATATCCTCCACTCTTCAACTTACTGCAAGCACAACCTTTTGGATGTAATAGATGAGAAATCGTCATGAAACTGCTGCATAAAAACAAAAGCCATAGGGAAATTTGTCTTTCTAGCTGAGGAGAATGTGGTGGTGTATACTATTGTAGTTGCACCACAAATTTTTAAACAAGGAATTGATACTGTGTAGTACACTCTCATACACCCAAATGTTACGACATTGAGAAAGGGATGTTAAATTTCACAATTATAGGAATGAAGGAAAATTAATGAAGTATGATTCAACCTCAATTCCACTTTTATTGAGTTACATAGCCCTTCAGATATAGCATTTTCTTTTAATATATATAACAACATTTCTAGGCCTAAATAAAATAAAACCTAGAGACATAAAAATGTTAAATTTATGGCCTTCATAGCATGTACCTACTTGAGAAAGCTTGTTGACACTTCATTCTCTTTGTCTAAATTTTATATTTGTAATTGTTTTCCTTGGCTACCAGTTGGACACTGTAATAATGGATAAGGATATGTGCATTCACTTGGAAAATTAGAAATGAATTGCAGTGTGTTTTAAACTGATTAGTTCTTGAAAAACTGAATAAAAATCATTAGGTAGTACCCGAGATGTGAATGTTAGATACTCTTGGAATGGTTTGAATTCTGACATCTTTTTACAGTTATCTTGCATAAATTGTTGTGCCATATACGTTTTGGAACAAACCCACTTTTTTCAGAACACTTTTTCAAGAATGTCTTGAGTATATTTTTTGTTTAAGAAATTTCAAAAATAATCTTCAAATTATTTCACTTTCCTAGTCTAAACCACAGCTGAAATTTAGACTTTTAAAGACATGAATTTTTGTTTACAATAATGGATAAAACTCTGTTAGTATAGGATGTCTCAGAATAAGTGTTACGGCATGTTCAGAGACCGATGATGATCACTTTGCTAATGAACATAGGGAAATGTAACAAAGATACACAAGTGAGATTTACCTCTAATTATTAGGCATTTTCTCATGCACGGGTGTTTGGGAGATACATGAATTCTCTTTGCATTAACGTATCAAGCTGAGAATGTTCTTGGCATATGAGGAGTTCCCTGACACTCTGGGGCAAATCTCACATAAGTAACTTATTTACTAATTTTATGAAATTTCTGAACACACATTCATCAGCAAAAGGTGATCATCTTGAATCTCTCTACATGCCATGAAACATTTATTCTGAGTCAGCGGTACAGTCTTCTTTTAAAGAATATTTATAATGAATATTTTCTATGCAATATGGAACAATTTTTTTAAACCATTCTTATTGTATAAAACCAGGAGAATACGAGAACAATGCGTTTCTGTACACAGAAGAAACAGAATTTCCAAAAATAAATTGTAGATGCAAATTCCTTGGCAGAATATGAACCATAAATGGCAGATGTTTGCAGAAGATGCTCTGCAACTATTTATTGTTGAGAAAATAAATTCGACCATAAAATTTCTTACCCAATAATTATTGCATAGTATTGAATCCTTGGAGCTCAAGACATTAGTGCAAGGAATTTGAAGATGAGTTTTTAAAGCTAAACTGTAGTAAGTAATCAGCTTTCAAAAACATTCTAGACATTTAACTGTGATCTGGTATGTTACTTGTTTGAATGTTGTATGACATGGAGGTCATGTGTCCTTTCTATTTTTAGGATGATTTGGTTTGTCCAGATGGTTACTTCAAATATAGCAATATGGTGTACACCCTACAAGTAGGATGAAAATAATAGTTGTTCATTACTTTGATTTCATTTTGAATAATTTTTATTATGTTTCTATGTACGTAAATAGTAATGGCTTCAAACACTAAATACTGAGTGTGTCTGAATGTAGAAAATTAAGTAGTAACACAGCATGTGCACATTTCAGTTTTATATAGTAAATTTTTTATATGCAGGAATCTCTTCACCAGGAATTAGTGAATGCATTTGGCTCAATGTTCTGTTTAAAACTGACTTCAATTTTTTAGTGGGTTTTTATAAGTAGGTAGTAACTCTTGGCCTCATTACACATGTTATGATTATTTCAACTTTCTTTCAAAGGATTTTCTGATAATTTTTCATCAAATATATCATAAAGAATACTTTCATCCTCTCATTTTCCATATTTTTACAAAAACAAATTTATTAGAGCAAACTGTTGGTTTGGAAATAGCTCAGGTACAATTGTGCTTTTGGATTCAGTATACTGTATTATATCAGCCATCATCTCTTAAAAGAATCTAGATTTAAATTTCAGCAAGCAATAAAGTTAAAAATATAAAACATTTTCTTCCAAAAATTATTAATTTGTTAAACTTTATGGTACAAACATTTGTTATCATTCACCCATAGTTGTGAACCGACACATTAGATGACAAATTGGAATTTTTCCAAACCAACAGTTGCCCTTTACAAATAATAAATTTAGTATCCCAAAAATATTTACTTTAAATTCATTCAGTATTTAATTTTCTACAGACCAGACACTCCCTGTAAACAAGGATCTTACATGAAATAATAGAAGTGTTTTCATTTTCAAGACAAATATTTTGAGGCATTCTGTGATATGTTCCGTTCCGTGCAAAGAAATGGGAAGCATTGATTATAACAGAAAAAATTATTAATATAATAAAAAATTCTGAAATTTCAGAAAGGAACTATAATTTTAATCATTCAAGAGAAGAACAATTTCTCCATGCAAAATTTTCACCACATTCCACAAGCCTGTTTGTGCCAGGGTTGATAAAATTATAATAATATTCAATAGAAGCCCCATAAACCTGACTTTACAACCATCCCCACCCTTGCATTTAAAATTGACTGCTTCAAAAAGTTAACAAAGGTGATTTTCTGCTAACAAACAAACATCCCCAAACTGCAAAGTAGAATTATTTTTTGTGATGTCGCCACATCTTAAACTTTGTTTGTATCGTGCAAATTACAATGATCAGAAAAAGTTGGTTCTTCCACCAATTCTCAGATACAGTGCAAATATGCCTGAAGGAAGATATGTTGAAATGAAGTATTTGTAAATGATGTGGATATGTAGAAGGCCAACGGTAAATTAAAGTTTCAGTCAAAGGAAAAGTAATGGTCTACTGCTGTGTGGGCAGCACAGGGGGAGCTCGGTTAATGATGAAAAGGTCAATCAGACAATGAATTCAAAAAAGCATGATCATGTATGGAGCTAAAAGAGAGTACCTGGGGGATTAAATGTATATGTTTTTCTTGAAGTTGGGTAAGTCCTAAAGATTTACCACACTGACTGAAAATTACTGTGTAAAACATTTGGCCTGATTGGGAGGAACGTGATGGAAGTGTCAAAGGTAAATAGTGAAGCCCAAGAGCCTTAATGATGTAGATTGTTTTGAAGTGAATGTTAAAATTAGTAGAAATAATTTTGAAATTGGTTCATTTGTCTACTATAAACCCCATACTTGTGCTTCATTTTTGAAGGAAAGAGAATGTCACATTATTAGAAATGTGCAAGGAATTCAGAAAAAAATAATTATAAATCTTAAAATATAAGATTAGGTACACATTGAAAACTTCTTCACATTGAACATATGGCATAGGTATCTAAGTGATTTTTAATGTGGATTGCTCAGAAACAAGAAACTATATTGTCAGGCGATTGTAACGATATTGTTACTCTGATCATTCAATTATTCATTTAATCTGCCTTCAATATGATTTGTTTAACTCTTGATTAATTCATTTCTAAAAAGTGTAAGTAGGCTCTTCTTTCATTAATAAATTATAAACAAATGGTAAAAAAGACAGGTGTCATACTTTAATAAATTGCTTATTGACTAACAAAACTAAAATGTGAATACAATGTGTTTTATTGTGCATTATTTTGCTTTTCCATTTCTTTGCATGTCTTTCAGTTAGGTCATGAATGGGTGGAATAATGAAAACATTTAACATGAAACATTACTAAAATACAATAAATAAGATTACATGCATTCCCAACAAAACGTAGTTACTAAATTAATTACCAATTCTTTTCATGACCTAGCTCTGATAAGTGTTAAATTACAATTTATTATTCAATATTATGACACTTTTTGTAGTAATATAAAAATATGGGTTTCAAATTGGCCATAACTGCCAACTGTTTTAAGAATGCACTATGTATCTTTACCCTAACATTAGTCTGCCAGAAAAGTGAATCTTCCCTTTTAAACACTTAAGTTTGATTTGAGAAATATTTAATTATTTTTAATACTTTGAAATCATAACAAACAATTTTTACTTAACATGCTTAATTTTGATTGTTTATTTTCCTGTTTTCTTGCCATGAATAGATTTGTTATACAATGGTGAAAGGCACCAAAAATTAGCCAAGCAATGTTGAGTGTGCCAGCTGGCGTGGCCTAAAGCAACAGGCCAAAGAAGGTTAATAAACTATGGTAATGGTAGTGAATAATAAAGTAACACTGGTGGAATGTAGACAGGGTACATGAGAGATGTCCTAGCCATCTTTTATAAATCTGCTTTACCCATCACAAATTCCATATCAATTGTCTGTATTTTGAACAGCAGTCTCTGGAAAGGAATGCTGGGTTTCAGATATATGCCAGCAATTCAATTGTTTATTTCAGAAACCCGTCAAACACTAAATTGCTCATTTCAAGAAAACTGACAAAATGTCTCCAAATTTTCTGTTTTCAGAATATTTATTAAAGCAGTTGATAATTAATATTTTTCATATAAATATGCTCTATACAATGTGTCTATCCTCCTGGGGCAATGATTCGCCGCTCATGCATGTTTTAGATTTTGGCGTTTGACGGGTTTCTGAAATAAACGGTTCAACTGATGAGCATACTAAGCATTTCTGTTAAAGAACAGCTGTGATTAAAGACTTTTCTGTATCATAATAAAAAAATATAGAATAAGGGATGATGCACTTCATGGCAATTCATTAAGTAAATACAGTTGAATATATTTCTACTCAAAAATACTGTTTCTGTAGCACCTAAAACTAGATAAAAAATATGAAAGTTTCTTCTCAACATTATCTACAAAGCCTTTTACATTTGTCTACAAGTTGATACTTATAGTTATTCAATAGGAAAGTTTGTACAGTATATTTATCTACAAAGAGCTTACAATTCTTAATAGTAACAACCATTATATTCTAATTCAGAAATATCAATAAATATTAGGTGATTGGTTCTTTCTGCCACAAGTACAGTTCAGTTCATAATAATACAAATTATGATGGAAGTTGAGCAGCTGTGTTGATATTTCAAGAGTATGCAAGAAATATAAGCATAAAATGTACCGGAATTACTTTCCATAAGTTTAAACTACAAAATCTGGTACAATTAATAAAATAATGTTTTAGTTAAATTTCTTCATCAAAAGAACATTTGGCCTTGTGAATCTAAAAATTGTGATACCTCCTTTCTAAAGGCAGAAATCTCCAGGTCCTACAACTAATAAGGCATACTACGTGTCTAGATCACACTGCAAAGCACTGAAGTGATATGTATTAGTTTTTCTATTGTTACCACTAGGTGGTGACAAAGAAGCTTTTCTTAGAACTTGGGAGAATTCCCACAAGATACTACACAGAATGTACATCTGTGTCACAAAAAAATACAATGCGAAAAATTTTGCTAAAAACTAAACCCCAGAACTTCATTTGTTAGTGACTTTTTGGAGGCAGAGACCTATCTTGGCTTTTAGTTGCTTAACAGTTGTGCCACCCAATGCTTAAATAACTTGATAATGAAGATGATTATGAACTTTTATAGTAAGCTGGCATGAATTTTTTGCTCAGGCATCCACAATAACAATGTTAATTTGAAAGCATATATTTGAATGATAACAAATGTATTAGAAATATTTTTGTTTCAAAATTAATGAAAAAGACATTAATTTTCCCTAGAAGTCCACAAGAAATCATATGTGCTATTTCAATACAGAATTACCATCTGGCTTCAATAATATTTCATCAAAGTAAATGCATTAACTTGCTTAATGGAGAATTGTCTGTACCTATTGAATAGATGTTTAGTCAATAACAAGTGAAGTAATGGAGTCAATTGACTTGAGGATATACAAATGTTGTTGATGTATAACTATACAAAAATAATATACATTATGTACTCCAAACACTTGGCATTTCATGACAATTTAAAAAATTACTTGTTGATAATACTGTTTCAAGTGGTACTGGATATTACAGCCCAAACTCATACATAATAATTAGAGTTTAATTAACGATGCCATGAGTAACATTTAAATTTGCATCTGGGCCAATGTTTTACCTTTCAAGATCAACAGCACTGAATGTGAATGAGAAATGCATTTGAATTGCCATGATTTTTAACTGGCCCCAGGTGAAAATTGACTTTTTTAATTTACTCATTAACTTTTGAAAACGTTTTCAGCAAATTCTATGGATTAAAACATTTAATACTATTGTTCCTCAATAATTCTTACTTAAAGAAAATGAAATATTTCTTAAAATTCATTAGCTGTATGACTTACAAAAAATAAAAAAAGCATTTGATATGTCACAATTGGGCAACTATAATAGTGATATGTGTATTGAAAGTGCATTTTTCTGAATACTCTTCATAAAAATATGCATCTTGTGAAGGTTCTACCACCTCCTCTAATCTACTTCAAATATTCTTTTTCTTCAGCTCCAAGTGTAATATGATTAATAACTCATAAAATAAAAGTGAAGACACTAAATGCTAAGATTGTCATTCTTTCGATATATGATCCTCTGTTTTAATTGACTGTACTTGAAATTCTGAATCAGGACACTCTAAATCAATTCTATTGTAGGATAAATCTACCTGCTGTGAAAGATTGATAGAACTAGAGGTTTCAATCGTATTCTCTGTATTTGGAACATCTGTGCTTGGAATGTATCCAGAAACAGAAGGTAAATTTGTACCTTCTTCAATCCTCATATTTGCAACCATATTAATAGCTTCTTCTCCTAGTTCAGTGTCAATAGAAGAATCATCAGTTTGGGCCAAAGGTGAAGTAATTTTTGTGGTAGTGTAATGTTGTACTCTTGAGCTTAGCATATTGTCCGACTTGGAAGGTTGTAGTGATAGCAAAGAAGGCTGTAATGAACACACCGAATAATTATTTCCTCATCTTTTTTTTTATATCCCATGGTGAAACTAAGTATTTATCAATTTTTCATGATTATAAGATGCAAATTAGTGAATAACCTAATTAAAACCCTAAAGAAGTGGAAAAGTAATGCCTTTATATTGACTATGCATTTGAAAATACGCACCAGAGAGGTCTTTATTTTGTAATATTGAACTGAGTTGTTTTAATGGGAACACATACTATCACACCAAAAAATTAGTTTCAATAGTTGTGATCTGGGCTGTCCAAGTGACACCACATCAAGGTTGCACCCTTTCGACCAACATATCGCGGTCTTCTTCAGGGCTGTAGTGTCCTGAAGAAGACTGTGATATGTTAGACAAAATGTCGGCATTTTATCCTTTGATGCAGGGACACCTGGACAGACCAGATCATGACTCTGGCCGAGGAAGCCTAAGACACCATAGGTTCCACACATTTTCTGTAACAAGAGCATTTACCTCCCCCCTCCAGGAATATCCTTGTTAATTATTTGAATTTCTTTAAGTTACTGTGAATACATAACTGTTACCTATGAATATATTTTGCTTCGTAAACTGTAAAAAGAATCTAAGACTTTTTTTCCTAACGAATTCTCCTGAATTTTAAAATGAAGATTAACTTACACTTTCTCTTCCCCGAGGTTGTGAAATTCCAGGTAAGTCTGATTTGGACTTAGTCAGTCTTGCTTCAACATCAAGAGCATCCTCTCGAGTACGTATACCAATAACCTTTAAAATTGCTGACATTTTGTCTGGATACTCACTATGCCCTAAAACATGTAAATGATTTTTAAAACTTCAGAAGAAATTAAGATCAGACACATCTGTCAATAAGATTGAAACTTACTAGTTACATTCATTTCAAGACATTTTGCAAATAGGACACATAAGACAAACCACAGACATTTAAAATCTGAAGCTGTGAAATCTTGTCATTGGCTCTCTTAATAAGGAAGATAATACAGCAACAAAGGCTTGGGGAATAACAAGTGTCAGGAATTTCAAGGAATAGTGGAATTAGTTCACACAAGGGACCAGTTTTGTTTTTTGAAGGTGTAAACCCACAAAAGGACAATTAAAACAAAAATGTCCAACTTTCATAACTGCAACTTGCCCTTTCAAAAGAGACATTTGCAGCTTTACAAATACAAAAGGTTAAAATCCACATTTTTATATTACCTGTTACGTTTAATTTCACTATTTATGTATGATACTTGGTTATTATTAATATTGTATTTCTTTTGAATATGATAAAATCAGTAAAATAAAAATACGTGAAGAAACCAGCCAATGCTAACATTCTATGAATTTGTGTAAAAGGTCTTGCCCCAGCTGGGGGTTAAAATACTTGACAAGTTTTAATCTCCCAGTTCAACAACAGATCATGGGGAAGAGATTCAATGGAACAATTTATGGTTCTCCCTAAGCATTCAGACGAGTGTCTGACTGTATGTGATCTAGGGGGTTCACAATTGGTGCTAAATGTGTTTAGCTTCTTATGTATTAAGAAAATATACAATCCTTAGTTACTTATTGTCACTGAAGCAAAACACACAGTACTCATTTCAATACAAGAAAGTTAGAATTTTGTGCTCATTATGGAACATTATATAAAAAATATATGATCTGTAGAAAATACATGAAAATTAAGGAACTTACCTGCCACAATTTCACTAAGATTAACATTGCAGATTCGACGATCTTTACATTCCACTGGCTGCAATCCAGCAACATCACTGGATATAGATAAGGTTCTATATAGGAACTTCAACAACCAATCACTCCTGTAAGTCACCGAAAAGGTCAGATAAAGAATTTTTTAAACACAAAAAACTAATCCATTCTACTTACTTGCAATATCCATTTACTATTTTACCAGCCACAACTCTTGTCAAAGGTTGCCACTCTCTAGGAGAACCTGTCACAGGAGCTCCTAATAATACAACATCTTGAATTATACCTTCACAATCTTTCCTCTGGGACATTTCCTGGGCAAATAAACAAACTTATTAATTGAATTTATTTTAAACTAAAAAATAGTTAAAAACCATGAGCAACATACTTTAAAGGAAAAATGCAAACTGTGAACAATAAAACTAATTTAGAATTCTTATAATGGTTGTTTATTTATTGTTTCCACCTGCATCAACCATTATTGCCATTAGTCCCATAAGCTAAGTGCATGTTTTGTGAAACCTTGTGCCATATAAGGTAATAAAAAAAAAACATTATGAATTTGTCTGTCTATAATTAAAAGATAATTTGATAATTAATCCATAAAACTGAGTGCATGTAGTACCCTGGGAGGTGGCAGTGGTTTCCTCTGGTGGAATGCCTGATGGCTACCTACAAGACAGCTAGAGTGGTTTTCTCCCTTTAGGTAGCTCCCCCTAGCAGGGCATCACCCCCTCCCCCCACCCTCTCAGCTGGGACAATTCCAGCATGTGTGGTGGTGTAACATGTGTAAGGGACAGGAGGGGATAAGGATGAGGAAGGAAAGATTTTGCATGGTCCATTTGTTAGGATACTGTTCTGACACTCTCCTGGTATTGATCAGAGAAGCCACTGAAAATTACCAATCAGAGCAGCTGGATGCTAGAATTCCCCTCCAGACAGTGATTGAATACAACCTAACAATGTACTTAATGGCAAAAATACGTCACCATCGGGATTCAAAACCTACAACCTACTGATCAGCAATACTTTCACTGAGCCATTGCAGCCAGTCTTTTATAATAAGTTTAAAAATAAGTCACAATAATGTATTTGATTTTATTACACAATATATAACACTTATGTAACAAGATAAATACATCAAGTTACCAGCAACAGCCAGATGGTGACAAATATGACTTAAACACTCTAAAATAGAAGTATTATTAAGTATGTGTTCAAAACAAATTAATTTCTCAGGTTTGTAATGACTACAGGCAAGCCATTTGTTGTCTGTTGAAGTTTTTGAATTGTTTATATAAGTTAAACACCATAATAATAAAACTTCTTTTTTTAAGATTCTTTTTAATAAATGTATAAACCAACTATTAATGTTCTTTTCTATGAATTACCACATTTAGTTTGAGTTCTTTATATCAATTTCATGCTAAAATATTTAAAGTTTAGCATGATTATTGACTAATTAAGATTTGTAAAAATGTGTAAATGCATTTTTGTATTTTCATCATCCACACATATCTGTATCATATCTATTTGTGCCCTACAGATATTACAGCATTACCTAACATTCAAATTAATCATAAAGTAGTTGCAAATTTTTTATTCTAAAATTGTGATTTTCTTTTGTTGCTGAAATACATTAATCATGTCAAAAATTATGCTTCAAAAATGTAATTTATAATGTCTTGAATAATATCATTAATAATGCTTTAAAAAATGTAAAACTACTAACACACAGCTTCTCTGAAGTTCAGAACTATTTTTAATGTTTGCTAAACTTATACGTAATATGCATTATAGTAAGGTCTTCTGATATTATAGTCTTTCTATCTAGTTCTAAATGTGAGAACAAAAATATTACTCCGTATTTACTAAACAAGTTTCATAAGGCATCTTATTACAATATGTGACTGGAACAATTGGCCATCATGACTTGTTTGAAAGCCAATCAAGTTATCTGTAAAGCTAATAAAATATATGAACAGTCAAATATGCAAATTCAATTTGGAAAATAAATATAAATAGGGTTGGGCAGTATTTAAATACTTGTATTTGAAATATGTATTTTAAATACATTTTGTATTTAAAAAACAGTATTTTTTGGGGGACATGTATTTTGGAGATCTATTTAAATACATATAGTAGGTGTATTAAAAAAATAAATACTTAAAATACATTAATAAAAATAAAATTTGTGAATCTTTTTTTAACTTTCTCACTATCCCTTACACAGTAGAGAGAGTTATGAAATGCCTTCTGTGGTTTAAATTCAACTACAATATGTTGTAATATAAATCTTTACAAATGGAAAGGTATGTTGTAGAGCAGGAGCTCACAAATGTAAGTACAAATTGTCTTAAATAACACCTGATAATACATTGAAAGAATGTACTCTTCAGAACAACTCGTCTGGGAGTTTTTGGAATAGGTTCTCCTTCAGGTATTCTGAGGTGGGGTGTCACCAAATTATCTTCAAATTTGGATGAATATTATTATGTCTTACAGAAAATTGTACGTTGTTAAATAATCTTCGTAGAAAGGAAATATTTATGATCAACCAACTTACATTAAGTGCAGTTGACAAGTGAAAGCAGAATAGACTTTAATGAACTTACTCTCAAACAGTAATATATGACTCTAGCTCCCAGACTGAAACCAATGAGTGTCACCGGTCGATGTCCTTGTTCACGAGCAAGAAGTACTTCTGCCAGTTGCTTTCCTACTTCAGCTGACCTCCGGCAGCAAACTCCCCAAGGATTATCAATTACAGAAGCAAGAGTAACGAGTGAAGAAGGCCAGGCAATGGCACTGATCAAACCTTCAATATAAAAGAAAACATTACATTTATTTTTGTGATGTCTGTAACCAATTAATTGGTATCATGATTCATTTCTTACACTTTTAAACTAAATCTCACTAAACTAAAATTTACTTAAATCTCATTTAACTATGAATTAAACTTAAATCTCATTCAAACTAAATACCTCACTTAATGAAGTATAAAATCTACCACTGGAAAAATATGTATACCGTAAACTGGGGTGGCTTTATGCTACTTTGGGAAGATTTTAGTAAATAACTTGTTTATTTTTCACATAATTAATAAAATTAATATGCACATAGCAAATTTCAAAACATTCTTCATTTATTTTATTTGGCGATAATTATTGAAATAAATGTCTTAGAACAAGAAATTGTTACCTAAACTTGACATAAAGTCACCTCATAGGAAGGGGTGGCTTTATGCCACAACATTTATTGCATGTCTTTCAATCCTGCATTATGAGTGGCAGTTTCACCCCTTCTTCATGATTGCTTTGTTTATCACAACATTTAAAACTTTAATGAATATATTTTAAATAAACATTTTGACACTGATAATGATTACAGAAAGAGTCCCCCAAATGTTTTTTTAGCTCTGGAATAGTGCAGAGTCCTCTTTTTGATTTTAACGCAGGGTTTTGAATTTTCTCGATTGCATCTTCATATTTGTGAAAAACAAGTTCATCCCTATCTTGTAGCTACTTTCAAGACCCCTTGGATTTCTTCAGAACATTTAGCTGTGCCAAAAATCACTTTCAATGGCAGTGACTCGTCCAAGAAACAGCTCTCCTTCATAAGCACCATTAGAAATTCTACTGTTATGGATTGTATTGATACTAATTTGTGAGTGCTATTACTGAAGAAATCATTACTGCTTTAATGTTAATTAAACAATTTCCCATTTTCATAAAAAACTAAATGAACAATTCAACTAACTTAAAGAGAAGTGTTAAAAACTTGAAAATATTGCATTGAATATTCAAGAGCTACTGGCACAAAGTCACCCCTTCATTTTCAATCAGTTTATTTCTCTCTCATGTTCAAAAAAGCTAAGATAGTCAGAGAGTTGATACTAAAGCACTAGTTTAATGAATAATGCTGTAATAAACTTATGTTACCCTCCTTAAAGATACTGTACTCTGAGTTACAACATAATTTTTTTTTTTGAGGTACATGAGCACATCATCAATTGATGCAAAATTAAGAACTAAAAATGCAGGAGCACAGTAATGAGAATGCAGTTCACAAATGGTGTAATAGATTGCACTACTCATCGGGTGCATTCAATATCCACCAATGCCAACGTAATTTAAGGTAAAAGTTTTCTAAAAGGTGGAGTGGCCCTGCACGTCACAAAGTGACCCTGGTTTATGGTATACACTAAACATTGTACGCATGAAAAATTACAGATTGTTTCAAAACAATATTTTTCTACATGCTTCCAAAAGTAAAAGTTTCTGAGTATTTGTTTGGTTGTTCAGAGTAAAATTTCTCATTATTTTAGTAACAATTAATTAGTAAATTAAAAATATTTTCAAAAGTAAATAATAGTGAGGAAAATAATCACATTCAAGAACTGTCACAAAATTACATAGTAATTGCCAGAGTTTCAAAACAATGAAATGACTTATGTAATCGCACATCAATAAGTTAAACTATGCACCTGAAAGAATTGTATACTTTAATGCCTCTTGAGCAGCCATTGAAACAGCAAAAGACAAAATAAGTTCCATTGCCTTCCCTAATTCCAGCAAGTACGATGATTCATATCGAAGATAATACTGCTCTTTGGAGCTTAGTAGAGAATGCCACGGGCGTGTAAAATTATCTTCTTGCTCATCACTCAGCCACCCTGAGATAGCAATAGTAATGTGAAGTTGCTGAGAAATAGGGCCACTGGCAGGCCCTGTCACAACAGGTGTAGAAGGAGTGGACGTTGAACTGCTATCAAAGCTGCTGGAACTATCTGTATCTTCTGAATGACTTGAAGAAGAAATGGAAACTGGAGATAGATATCCAAAAGCAAATTCTTCAATTTCTCCAACACGTTTTTTCATTTTGAAGCCTGAAATTAATTGTTTAAATTAAAGTGCATTTAAAACAAAAATTGCAATATTTTCACATCACCATTTTCTCCACATGTTCACTTCATAGTAAGTGCTAAAAGAATGGAAAGAAGCATTATTTACCAGTGAGCCCAGCTCCAGCAACACCAAACAGAGATCCTATTATTGCTACCCCAGCAGTTGAACCAATGGCAGCAGCAGTGGCTCCTCCCAACACAGAACCCACTCCAGCTCCAATGAGAGGTGCTGCCAGTCCACCTGTCAGGCCAAGGACTGCTCCTCCACCTAATGTTGCCAATCCAATAAGAGCATAACGTTTGTAACGTTTTTTACGTTGACGTCGAGCCATTTCTTCTTGTTGCTCCCTGGAAGTTAAAAGAAAAGAAAAATGATGAGCAATATATTTTTTTTTTTATTTCTCCTTTCTATATACAAATACTAACACATCTTACTCAGATAGGGAAACTGCTTCATCAGTCAGACTTTCAACAAGAGATTCTTCAAAAGCATCAACAACACTTTGTGGAACAAGAAGCAGCCATGCCACATGGCGCACCAGGACTCTGGTCCGTGCGTCATATTTACCTGAAAGAATTTTTTTTGTTACACCAGATGAAATCTAATCTAATACACTTTATGAGTTCATGCAAACATGAGAAATGAACTTAAAAAAGTTAAATAATTCATTACTTAAAAAAGTACCTGTTGTCAATCCTGAAAGGCATGAAGGAAACAGAAGAACGTTAATTTAATATCTTGCATATAAATTAAATAAGAGCATTTCTCTGATATCAATAGTGCAAATAGTGTAGTTATAACTGAAGAGTAAATTCTGAGCAAAAATAACTGGTTTTGCCAGATCAAAGATAGGAATAAATGACTAATCCCAATTTATGTCATTGAATTCAAAACTAACAACAACAAACAAACAAACAAACCCTTCGTCCACAATTTTGTTTTTACTTCCCAAAAATGCTTTTTTATATTGTTGAGAGTAAGAAAATTAAAATGGTGACCCTAAAGGTTTTGTCACTACTCTCCAGTGGTTAGGTACGTGGTGCACCTAGGATTGTAAACATGAGAAATCAACTTAAGAATGTCTTAAGCGAGAAATAAATGTCCTCTATGTTGAGAAATAAAAATACGATGTCTGTTCTCTAATCTTTGAAGGCTTAACTTTTCATCACACCTTATTAATAGTCCACTCTTTGCTACATTATGAATATTGGCTGAAATGAGCTCTTTCACCACAGGTACTTGGATACAGGAACTCGACAATGGGGGATGCAGGCTGAATACAAACTGCCATTGGAGTTTAGTTTTGGGGACTCCCAACATACTCAGAACCATTAATTAAACCTTGTCAATATGTAGGGCATTATCATTATCCCAAATATGGCAACTAGTGGTGCTAAAACAGCATGTACTTTCTCGCCTCTGGTAATAATACTATTTATATCACAACTTCTCTCTGAAATAACACATATGTCATAATATTTAGTAAAACTTATTACAAATCCTACAACTGATAAAACTAATTATTTTCAAGCAAATATCAACACCAATTTGACTATTATATCTGTTTTTCATACAGCTACATCATGTTCCAACAATGAAACGTAATTCACAGAAATTCTACTGCCAATTCGGAATGCTAGTGTTGCATTCCAATCTGATATTTCCTGAAGGCTAGCGATTTTTATTTCAGATAAGTTTTAAATAATTTCTAAAATATTAATGTGCAAATGTATAACAAAAAGTCGAGTGTAAGAAGAAAAGCATATGAAATAATAAACAAATTCTAACTTCGAACTGCCTGGAATTACGTTATAAAGCGCAGTAAATTCGCAGGCAATTGTTTGTCGCCAAATTACACAAAAAATACTAATGTTTTCAAAAAATTCAACACGACCTTATTTTAAGAACTGTTTTTGATAAACATTTTGCATTAAGAAAAAAATTGTATCTTCACAATTGTACCAGGCGAATTCCGAAACAATGGCCTGAAATACGGACCGCGCGCGATCTTTTCTTCTTCTTCCTTGCTCTGTTTGACTTACGAGGCTCTCACAATGGGACGAGATTGAAAATCTCGTGCACTTCGGGGCCCATTATGTAGTACGCTGCTCCGCATTCGCCTGGAAATTATCAGGGAAACCGCAGAACAGTACAGCCGGCCTACGAATTCGATCTTGGTAGGCGCCACAGGCTTGCCGATGCGTTATTGGAGTAACAGCCAACAATGATTGTCTAATTGCTCACAAGAATCGCCGTACAACCTCGTGTGGAATTTGTTACGACAAAAGTTTGCATGCTTCACAGGGAGGCTAGTCCAACCCCCGTGAAGCGTCCTAAACCCTACCCCTACCCTTATTCCTTCCCAATTCTGGCCGCTGGGTAGTGATGCAGAAGCACGTAAGAGAAGCACGTACGCGGAGAAGCTATCTGGCGGTCCTCTTGACAACTGTCTGAGACGACACGTGACGGACTATGTTAATTAACGGAGGATTACTCTCGCGCAACAATGTAAGGAGAATTACTCCAAAAAGGCGCGAAGCGCTCAACGCCCCCACCCTCAAGGGACTCGGAGACACGATGCGTGTAGTTGCCGCAACATATAAAAAGAAAAAAGATAGCTCTTCGAGAAGGGTTAGTAAGTATCCTTAGTTTAGTCACGACAACCAACACTTTTTTTTTTTCAAGAGAAATTATTTTATTAGATTTATTTATGTTGATTGTCTTTATGAACAACCCAACCCACCGTACCGAAATTACATTTTTGGCTCCTAGCTGCGGCTCACAATCTGATACCGAGAGCATCAATTAATATCACTGCAGTGCCTAGGGTTCGACAAGGCCGGCGATTGGTGTTAAGTGCAAGTGGATAGTTGACCCGGATGGGGGTCCCCTCTCCATCCTCCCATTGAAAATGTGTACGAAGGGAAACATTCAATCATTGAATTTAACATTTGCATTTGAAATTCAACAATTGAATTCATCATTCAACTGTTACCACATTTATTTTAATTAACTTCAGCGGTTCATTTTTGCAATGCTCAAACTCATTTTTATAGAAACTCGTTTAACAATTTCTGCAAATCGATTTTGTCGTTCATGTCGCTATTGACATGTAAAAGCGCAATTCTCTTGTGCCGATCTTGCAAAATACAGTGAAACCTCTCTTCATGACCACCCCTTCAACACAACCACCCCAACCACTTTTACGGGACGGACTGTTTTTCCCATATGCTTTGAAATCCCTTTTATGCCGACCAACGATCATCAATGCATCTACAAAATCACACTTTTCCTCCTTTAAGGCAACCATTTTTATCCAAGTTTCGATAAATGATTTCAATGTCTAGTATCGTTTTCTGCTAGCTGCAATTTGCGGCCTTGATAGCAACCGGCGATGATCAACGTGGTTTCTCACGCAGAAAGTGACACCGCCGCAGTCGTTAGTCCCTTTGAGTGTGCTCTTCTTAGAATGGCATTGAAAGCAGGTTCGGCGATTTCTCCTTCAGTTAACAATACAATCTCCCGCTAAATGTGATTTCGCTGCGTAGTGTTGCACCTGATTTTGTAGGGATTGACATATGGATGTCTGTTTTCGCTACAATTTTCATTTCATCCTAGGAAATGGCAAATATCAATTGCAAAAAGAAACACAATCCTTTCTCTCGAGACTCATCAGTAAAAAGGGAAGGTCGTATCGGTAGTTAACTAAACTGTTTAATTCTGGTAAAATGCAGATAGAGTCAATTGTTGCTAATTGAGAATGGTTCTTAAAGTATTGGGAAGAAAACTTTAATAAGTACTCTTCGAAGAGGTGTTGGCAGACTTACGAAAGCATAAAGTGTTCTGTTAAGGCCCATTTACAATGCAAACATAAATATAAGCAAGTCGTTAACATAAAAGTCAGGACTACATCCATAAGCGGACACATTCACAATGCGTTCGCATAAGCATAAAGACGGCTCCACACATGCGGCATTCGGCGAATCCCGAGCAACCGCACGCCGAATCCCGAGTAGTGTGGACGGGTTGCTTGCGATTCGCCGGGCGCCGAACATTCGGCATTCACCGAACCCCGCGTGTCGGTCTTTAAAACACATCAAAGTGCTCTCGTGGCTCAGTGGCGAAGTCGCTTGCCCTTCACTACTGAGGTTTCGGGTTCGATTCGCGTAGAATCCCCGTAGAACCTCATGTGAAATGTGGTACGACAAAACAAGTTTGCATGTTTACAGATGCTAGAGGCCACAGAAACTGTGGTGTCCTAAACCCTACCCCATTCTAATTCCTTCCCAATTCTGGCCGCTGAATAGTGACGCAGGGGCGCGTAGTAGGAGATGCTACTTGGCGGTCCTTTTCTAACTGACTGCGATGAGACGTGACTTGGATATGCCCGCGCTGATATTAATGGAGGGTTACTCAAAAAGCGCAAAGCGTTCAACGCCCCCCGGAGCTTGGAGATGCGTTGAATCAATTGAAAACGCAACAATTTTTTTAAAGAAGGGTGAGCTAACATTCGCCGAACACATGAGCTGCTCGCGATTGGGTGAGCAGGAGCTCGCTGCTCGGCGAATGCCGAATGTGTGGAGCAGCCTTAAAACGTAAGACGTTAACTTAAACGCGTGCAAGCTTCAAGCTCCTATGCTTATGCTTAAGTAAGACACAAGAAATGAACCAACGTCACGTACTCAAACGTACGTTAACTCAAAATCGGGAATCGAAATATGAGCGAAGTCGATAGACGATCTAACGCCATATGGGCTATGGTCTCAGTCGATTCCTCGAAATCGATTCTCACATCCAACCAATAGTAAACTAGAATGTCTCACAGCCAATAGACTCTCTTATTTTGCTTAAGCTTATGTTAGAGATTGTGAATATTTCAGTACATCACTTAAGTTAATGTTCTATGCGTTATGCTTATGTTTATGTTTGCATTAAGAATGGGCCTTTAGAATGGTTCATTCGCATTTGTTCAAAGGGTCTCCCTATAAGTGAGACGATGATACAAGAAAAAGCTCATCTAATCGCAAGCCCTTGGGGTCAAAAACTTTAGTGCTAGTGGATGTTTGGGCAGATTTAGTGTTCGCCACAACACTGTTTTTTGAAGTGTTAGTGGCGAAAGTGGTGAAGTTAATGCAAATATGGCCAATGATAGGAAATCGCGAATTGCCGGTTACCAAAGGATACGTGCTATGTGACATCTGCAACAAGGATGGAACGGGCCTTCCATTTTAAGCAATACCGGACAGAACGCTTGCAGTGAAAAGAGACAAAATACAAGGGGATACGTTAGCAAAGCAAAGCTTAACAATTGTGTTGCGCGCCAATATGTGCGAGGAAAAAGAGCAACATATTGTTATCCACACATTACGTCCACGATGCTTCAAGCATGACGACACTACGTTGAGAAACATTCTGGTACGCGAACAAAAAAAAGCATGGATATCACGCGAAATTTTTCCTTCATGGCTGCACAAACTGAACAGGAAAACGTAACATGGAAACAGGAAGATTCTACTATTATTATTGTGGCAGAACGTGTGAAGAAATCCAAACAGACTACTATCTCAGAATTGATGCTCCAGGCAAATAATGTAAGAGTGTGGTATGTACAATAGTTTTTGTTTACTAATAAATTGAATATTATTTATAGTTTAGTTATTAATAAACTAATAAATACATAGTTCTGTATGTATGTATGTTACGTCAATACCCAGAATGCAGACTTAATAAATGAAACCCCTGAAGGCGACCACTTCAGATGCAAATTTAATTGACCGTCTTAAAAGGGGTTCACTGTAGTTAAATACATATACCTTTTGAGTCGACTCAATACCGAGAAACTTCGTTAATTTCTGGAATTTGACGTATATGGAATACTAGCGGAAGCTGGCAAACGTTGTTCTGCCCTTCGTCTCTCTCTTTCTCCTTCCATCTCCCTTTCTCTCTCCGTCTCTGTCCCTGTCTGTCTGGCTCTGTGTGTGGATGGGTCTCTCTCTCCCTCTCTCGTTGCAGATTCTGCACGTCTCTGAGAAGGCCGAAGGCCTCAATATTTTACTTTTTAATAATTAGTTAAGAACGTTTCGTTTAGGAGTTATTTAACGATTTGCTGAGTGTTCGGGATTGCCTCTGGTGTAAATATTTATTGTTTATATATATATATATATATATATATATATATATATATATATATTCACGAAAAAACAATAATATATATATATGTTATTGTTTTTTCGTGAATTTTTTCGATATTTTAATAGTTATTCTGCTCTTCGGGACGGAGTTAAACCGACAAATCTGAGGTAATTAAAATTGGTCCAGCAGTTCTTGAGATATAAATGGTGTAACAATCCCAACTTTGTTTTATTTATTTAGTTTTCTCTCACCCTAAATTCGTTCTTTCTGGAATTTTACTTCTATGGAATATTTCTCTCGCCGCAAATTCTGAGTGAGTATTCAGAGTGGAATATAAATAATAATTAAATAAACAAATAAATCCAAATCCAATCATTGAACAAAATTATGAAATAAATTTTGATTATTTAATTGTGTTTATCCTAAATGACAAAAAGGGACTGAAAAATATAAGAAAATATAAATTATAATAGTGACAACTAATCAATATTTGTATCTTATTGGGTTCTAATTTTGTTCAAATGTTTGATCCTAAGTTCTCCGTTGAATGACCACGTTCATTCAGCAAGACGTTCCCTTCTTCATTTTCTTTCTCGTGCCAAATGTTGAAACAACGTTGCTTTGGGTGCGGATATCTTTGTCTTTAATTTCTTCCACGCCTGCGTTAAATGACACGTGCTCTGTTTCAATCCCGAGGGGGACTTTGACCAAATGAAATCCGCCCTTGCCACGCGGTCGGCTCTTATACCCGCGCACCTTTTCGTGGCGTCCTCCTAACTCGACGGCGTCATCGTCCAGTTCCGGCGGTTCAGGAATTTCCCCTGAAATAAATCATATCCATATCCCCCCCTTCATTTTCTTTCTCGTGCCAAATGTTGAAACAACGTTGCTTTGGGTGCGGATATCTTTGTCTTTAATTTCTTCCACGCCTGCGTTAAATGACACGTGCTCTGTTTCAATCCCGAGGGGGACTTTGACCAAATGAAATCCGCCCTTGACGCGCGGTCGGCTCTTATACCCGCGCACCTTTTCGTGGCGTCCTCCTTCTATCTCGACGGCGTCATCGTCCAGTTCCGGCGGTTCAGGAATTTCTCCTGAAATATCCCCATGTATGATTTTGTTCAGCAGAGCTTCGGTCTGTATTGCCTACATTGTCCTGATTATCACTTTATAACATTTCGCCAAGTCGTGTTGCGTGTGTTCGGCACCATTTTCCTGTCAGACGTGTCCACTTTTACGTCTTTTTGACAATTTTTCAATTGCCTTTTATTTTTCCGAAATCTTATTCTCGTAAATCGCATAACCTTTTATACCAACGAACTAGATTATAAGACCAAGGGCCTTACTTTCGACAATTTTTATGATAGGTGCAATGGCGTAACGTTCTGGCACGCAAGGCCTGCAATGCGAACAAGCCCAGATGAAAGAGGGCTTACTTGTAGCTGAAGGTTTTGCGATTGTGAGATATATTATTACTTGGTGCTTTCTCTGATACAGGTTTTGCGATAGTCGATACAATAAAAGATTGAAAACAGCATCTTCCAGAACAATTTTTTTCCGCTTCGGTAGCTAATGTAACCCTGTTTCTAAATCAATAAAGGGAGGTTTTACAACATTAATCTTAACATTAATTTTAACTTAATTTAATCTTAATTTCATAAAATTAAACAAGATAGATTTTTCCACTATTGGTAATTGATCATAAACTGATCAATTCGAATTTGAAAAAAATATGATTTTTTTACTATTTAAGGTACTAACACTATTTGTGTTTTCTATACACGTTTATAAAGAGGGTCCGGATAAAAGTTTTGCGGGCGGGCCCGCACTCATTTCTTTACGCTACTGGATACGTAACACAAAAATTGTGTTTGATTGATGAACGTTTAACACAGTAAAAATAATAGCGTCGCAGCGCTATTTGTAAATGTAACAATGGAATGATATTAAATGCAAAGACCAACACATGGCGGTTGGCAGACGCCCTTCAAAAGCTAAACTCTAACTCGGGAGCAGGTTGACCTGTGGCGCGAGCGCGTTGCCGCACAATTAAACAACGCGGGTGCGGGAGTGGGCTCTCGTTATAACGATTATTGTTGTTTATTTCAACGATTGTTGTGATTATTATGAACATTGCTATAAGTACAAACATTTAATTTTTTCAGTGGTCTGTTAATCTTAAATATAATGTATTAATAGCAAGCAATATTTGTTTCCAGTTACAAGGAACTATTTACCCAATGAATCATTCCTTTCTTTTCCAACTCAATATCATTTTTAAAGGCTAGGATGAAGAAAACCTGTTGTATCTTATGACTGTTTTAGTTTATCTTCACATTCAGAATTTATTATTGATAAAAGTAAGGGGTAATCTTAAGCTGATAAGACAGCAAACTCTATTTACTTCCCTGAAGTTAGAACAAGGAAGTTTCAAGGCCATTTACAATTACATGTAATCAGCTGATATCTTTTAATAATTTCAATTCTAAGGAAGAAAACATATTTCATTACAACCTATTGGTTTTGTACATACAACCTGCAAGTAAACATCTCACCTTCTTTGACTGCAAGAATAACAAGATCTTCAACAATGTACATGGCATTTCCATTTAAAGCTTGCTCCTGAAGAAGGAGGTCAATGTAAGCATCAGGGGTCTGTTGGGCATGACCGTCAACCAAAGTCATCATAACTCCTTCCACCTGCAAAAGGTTTCTTCACAGTGAACCTACCAACCTATTTTTATTCAATCACAAATTCCATAAGTCTTCCTTAACTACTAATGCTAAAAACAAATACATTATCCATTTTCCATTTTACAAATCATGCATGACAAATCAGGCATAATTTCATCAAATCATACCAAAACATGCTCTACCACATTACTCATCACACAACACTAAACAGAAATACTCTAACGCTAAATTCAAAACTTTATGTACACAAATATGGTTTGGTACATTATTTCTCAATATGGCACACCTGTTTAGGAAGTTTCAAGTGATCAAGAATTTGCTTGATGCATTTGTGGCAAAATGAGCGATCCCACTCATTATCAAAAAGTTCATGCAGAGATAAGGCACAGATGGCGGCATAGGAATAAATTCCTGCATCAGAGATTTGTGAGGTGATTTCATGTGCATTGCGGTCTGAAATTTTCAAACAAAACGAGTTACAAATCATGCTTACAATTAACTGAGTGAATGCAGAAGCTGAATGTGATTCACATGCAATTATTTTACTGAGAACTGAAATTTCACATATTCATAATTAATTAACGTACTCTTGGTCAAAGCATATAAAGCATTTTCAATTTCTTCTTTTTTCCTTTCATCATGGTTACCACTAGTCAATGATTCCATTACAAAATCCAATCAGTAGAAAGCTGCAAAATGTAGAGCAGTTGTAACAAAAATATTAATAAACTTATTGCAATCATCATCTAAATTGAAAGTTGTGATAAAATAAATTAAAGAAGTTTATTTATTTAAAGTATTTCCAATTATTTTCTAAAAAATGAAGAAATTCTCCTAAATGCTGTATTTATTATTAATGAATGCATTATATGTTGTCATTAAAAGAACCTTGAAAGTTTAATTTTTCCTAATACGTTTCTCTACCTTCAAGGATACCTGATTAAATCCAAGATATCAAACTATTAAATATATTAAAAAATTCCTATCATTAACTTTAATTAAGGGCATACCGTTTACGGCAAGGAGCGGTCAAATTCACTTGCCGCAATGTCTTATATTTAACACAAATATATCTTACCTTCCAAGACCATGAAACGCTCGCAGAACTCGTCTTTGAAGGGGCTTTCGACTTGCAGGCGTGTGCGGATGATTAACATTATCTGATTCATTCCTTCTATTCGAATTTTCACTTACGTTCAATTTCCTGTTGTTGTAATTCTTCATTTAAAGCATGTCAATAACATTATGTTTATCATCTTGGAGAACAATATTGACAAGCGGTGGTGGTGACGTTCTACACAACTGTCATTTTGGAAAGTTGTCTGCAATGATTTGGTGATATTTTGCAATAGGTTGGTAACATGCCATGAAAAATTTCCTCAGTGTGCGTGTGGTGTGTGTGGACTGTGGTGAAAGGGAAGGAGTCCGCAGGAGTCCGTGGGCCATATCGATAGTGTTGAATGTGTATTTGTAAACTGTCTTGAGTTGAGGCCAGGGCCAGATGATCAGAACACAATTAAAAGCCCCTCGCCCGTGTGTTGCTTTTGGGAAAAATCTCTTCAAAGCCACCAGTTTGTTCATTATTTGTTAGTCATGATATAACAGTGGGATCAAGTAGTGCAAAATTCGTCGAACATGAACCTTCAGACTTTATTTCAGGATTTCAATCCTAGGTTTGTGAAATATGCGTGATTAATATAATATTGCGATGTTATGCTGAAGTGGTTTTTTAATGCAAAAAACATATTTATGTTTCAGTAAGTTCCTAGTTCACGTGTGTTTAATGGTATTCACTGCATTATTTGCACTACAGTTGGATGGTACTGTACAATGGAGTTATTGGACTGTTTTCATCCCCATTTGGTTTTGGAAATTCATGGTTATAACAGGTGCTACTGTGGGGAGTTATGTGTGGTGGCGATATCCTCATTTTAGGTAAGTTGCTTAACCCAGAAAACATAGAATAAAAAATATTGGAATATAGAAATGGAAGTTGATAATAAAGATTAGTCAATATTTTTCATTGAACATATTTGTAATGAAAAAGGTTACCAAAGTATACTTTCTTTGGCTAGGCTTGAAGGAGAGGCCTATGTCCACTACAAAGCAATGCTCATTAGTCTTGCCTTGCATCTTATTTTGTTGATGTTTGAGTTGCTTGTCTGTGACAAACTGGAATCTGGGAGGCATTTATGGATTCTTGTATTTATACCTCTTATATTCATTTCTATTGTCTCGATTGCTGTGTGCATTTGGGCTGTTAAACATGATCGTTCTTTTGAGGTGAGTATAAAATGTGTAGAAATTAACTGCATTGTCATTTTTCTGACCTTGAATGCTAATGTAGTATTCAGTAGTTAATTTTGTTTTTGTCGAAATTACAAAAAATCAGTATCTTTTGTATTAATTATTTATGAATTTGAATGTCTTTATAGCTGGAGCTCTTTTGTTCTGTGAACATACTCCAATTTATATTTCTGGCTTTACGACTTGATGGATTCATTTTGTGGAGTTGGGAAGTTGTGTTTGTTCCTCTGTGGATCTTAATGTGCTTATCATTAGTGGGTGTTTTGTACACTATAATATTTGCGGGTATCTTGTTACGTGCCCCTGAAGTAAACCCGCAGCAGCGACGAACTTCTTTCAATTCAGCCTTGGGATACACGTTCCTGGTGATTCCCATTCTCATATTTCAGGTATGTGTGGTAGACATTCAAGCAATTCTATTAGGAAAACATTTGAACTTATGAAAAAGTGTTGTTAGTTGTGATGCATGGCATATCATATGGTTTTCTTTTTTAAGGTTCTTCTGGCTAATAAATTAGATGAAGATATTCAGCTGAGTTACATCAGTGTTGTATCTCCATTATTTTTTTCATACATCACACTAATCCTGATGTCTTTTGGTGCAAAAGGAGGAAATCGATGTAAGTGGATATATTTAGTAGTAGTGTATGTAATGAGAACTTTAATATTTGAAGATTTATGGAAGTATTTATTATTGAGATATTTATCTGAAAGTTTAGACTTTTAAATGAGAATATTGAGGTTTTGTAAAATCCGAGTCTAGTTATTACAATGTAATTTGATAATACTAAGGTGTATAGAATGCTTAACATTAAACAAAATAAATTAGGAGTTCCAAATTTTGCTGTTGTCTGACTACTCTGACCTTAGAAATTTGTGCTTCGAAAATTAACCACCATTCTTACAGTTAATTACATTTCAAGTTCTGTCTAGACTAGATCTAATGAAGAAGAAGTTACTTGCAACTTCCACAGTGAGAATGTCTTTATTTTTATTCTATTTTAAATGGTATGGCCAGATTAGCAAACAACTAATATAGAATTATCACTTTTTAAATATCCATTTATTCTCCGGTCTAAAGAAATATTGTTGAAAGATTTAAATTTGAATAATATAAAACTGCAACTCTTTCTGCTTCACTGTAATGATTTTATTGTATAGGGTAATTACCTATTTTCATAAATTATTAAATAATATAATTAATTGTTAATTAACATCAGAATTAGTTGGCAATGTAGTCAGCACGTATCAATATGATTAGGAACAATGTTTAAATGAAGTAAGTGCCCATAGGTGAGATTATTTCTGACAAGTCATGGATACACTGTCGTGGATGACACACAGGCCAGAATTGACTGCATCAATTTAATTGGATTTTAGAATTAACTGTAGGTTATTTTGAATATTTCCTTCTATCTATAAGTAAGCTAACAGATTCAATTAATCACTATCCATTAATACGAGTTATTTATTCTCTCCTTTATAGTACATTGTTTCAAATTGTTTTTCCTCTGCATCAGTGTATCTCTAAAGATTGTTAAGACCCTTAAGCATGTTCTTCAAACAGCTTTGGATTCGAATCAGTGTTCTGAAAAGCATTATCAATAGCTCTTCCTCGATTGTGGTTGGATTTGAAGAATGTACCATATCTTTAATTAATCCCCAAAATCCATGGGAGTGAGATCTGTTGATCTGGGAGGAATTTTTATTGTCCCTTGTCTTCCAAGTGTTCATTCCACTTATCAGTTATTAACATATACCCACTTTTGTACCATCTTTGAATACAAAAAATCTTTCTTCTTTGGACAACATCAACAACATGGACACATAACGTATGTAGGAAATTATATTAAATTTTATTATTAGCATTTTTTGTTGCAAGAATTTCATTTTGCTGTAATCTGGCAATGTTTGGAAAATGTAATCCTGTAATTTTTTGTGGAATATTGCTATTGCAAATTTACATGATGTGTTTTATTGCAGGGTGGTTTGGTATTCGAAAAGACTTCTGCCACTTCTTGCTTGGCCTGTGCCCTTTCCTCCAGGAGTACGCCAACATCGCTTACAGTCTTCAAGCTGAGGAGACGTTCCAAGCTCATTCAGGGCAGCAAGGGACGAGTGATACAGTGATAGATACAAAACCTGAAAAGAGAATAAAAAAGACTGAATTAATGAAGCCTGTTGTGCCCATTATTTCCATAGACATGCCGGATTGAAAGATCATGTGCATTCGTTATGTGGTCAACTAAGACTTCCCTGAATGAGGGCCTCAATGAAGATATGTCCACTGTGTTACTAGTGACGTGTTGATAGTTCACATATGTTCATCTAACTTGAGCATGTCATAAATTTACATTTGATAAAAATATATTTTTATGAAAAGTAAATTGATCAAATGGAGACTTTTGCCTGTTTCCAAATTCCTCTTAAGTATTGATGCAAATATTTTGCAATAATTGTTAACTGTCTGTCCATTCTTTAGATACACTTCATTACAGAGAAATGCCCTCTTTAGTGCTGTTTCAACCTATTGATACCCAAAATATTTCATGGTTCAGATTTGATTCCTATTGATATTTTTATCTGTGAATGAAGGAAGGAGAAAGGAAAACGAAGAATTACTATGAAATTGTTTCTTGGGGAAAAAAATGTTGTAAAAAGCAGTACTAATGGTAGAGGGAACTTAAGCAACTCAGGGACTTCCAGATTATTCTTATTCATTATTTTTGTAATCCTAATTTTGTTTTAACTTGAACAATGCACGATTGTTATTGAACATGAAGACAAACTGAATTAAGAGAATTACTCCACTATAAATGAACTTCTTTTGTATTTTCTGGACGCTTACTTTTCTCATGAAAATACCGAAAGAGATAGAAATCATTCACAATATAAACCATTTTTATACCCCAATTTCAGGGGGGAAACTTTTGATTCTGACATGAATGAAAATTATCTCGGTGCAAGTGAGTTTTTCTAAACATTTTCAAACCATTCTTACTTTATTACCTTTATATCTTGTTATTATTTTAGGTGCCTTAAACATATTTTGTTTGTTCAAGAATTCCGATTAAGTTCTCTGTAGTTCTCTGTTCTTGCAGGAACATAAATCAAATTTGGCAGCCCTATAGATTTTCTAAATAGTAAACTATAGTAATGAAATTTATGCTTATAGATGTTTGTAAAATAATTTTTAAATAAGTGCCTAAAAATTGCACTATATTTAAAATTGCTAATAAAAAACTATAAGCAAAACATTTTTTATTAATGTCTACTTTTTAGACTATTATGTGCTCTGTAAAGCTGTCAGATTTGTTTAATCAACATCCAATTGGGTCTTAAAATAAAAGATTTATTCTAAAATGTATACAGACCTGAGGGGTAGGATACTTGGGAAACTTGGGCTTGTCCCATGTCCTGGTCATTTTTGTTATTATTAAAAATTTGTAATAGAATTACTAAGTTCACAATTTTGAAAATTATCAGTTTATAATTTCATCCTTCTTTAAGTGCTTATATATCTTATTATTTAATGAAAAGGGAAGTGAAAATACATTTTCATTTCTTTAATTTTGCAGAAATATAATGTTGGAAAAGAAAAAAGAAAAACAACACAGAACAGCAAATTTACTGATATTACTAAATAAAGGACAACAATACCAACAAACTTTCTGGTATTACATTAATGTTGTCATTTATTGTTGTTCATTGTTTAGTCTTTGGGGTCATATAAAATATAATAATAGAATTTTGTAAAACACAAAATATACAAATCAATTCCATGAAGAAGAAGAAATGTAAAAATTTGCAACAAGTGGCTGCACTTTCTTGCCCTGGTGTTACCACCAATTAGCAACTTTACAAAGAATAATTAAAGGGGCCTGCAAACATACGAGAGACATTTAAATGTTCACCAAGTTGTATGTGGGAGAACCTATAACATGCCAGGACACTCCAAAATGTCCACATGCCAAATGTGTTGAATGACGTGTCACAAGCAACTAAAATAAAAACAAAAAATACATGGAAGATATTAATGTGTATATGGTTTTTAAACCTTCAGAACTTTTTTCTCAGATATGATTTTCATTTACCCCTGAATCAAAGTTTTTTAGAAAGTAGGGTATTAAAATCCTTAATTTTACTATGATTTCTGCTCTATTCACATTCATGTACCCTGAATTAAAACAAAAAAAATAAAACTTTATAATGAAATATAAAACTGCTAAGGTGAATTATAAGTACTTCCATGGATTTTTTTTTCCTTGCTGTGAAAGTTGTGTGCCCATGATGTATTCATTATGGGGAACCAGTTGTCATGTAGTACCTCTCCTTATGATAGTTGTTGCTGTTGTGTGGTGGTGTGTGTGTGTTTGAAAAAATGCTCATCTTATATTTGGGTAAATGTGATATATACTTTTTGCCAATGTTTTATTCGCCATAGTGTGACTTCCCTAGGAGGAAATGCGAAAAAGATTGCCATATGACTGAAATGTTGGCAACTCTACCTGGGTCACAGTCTCTCCTGGTGAGTCGGGTATCTATTGACTCCAGCTGCAGAAGGGTCATGTTTTAGTCTTTCTATGATATTTAATTTGAATGGATACCATTATAATATTAATGTCAAGCCTTAGTTTTCCATTTTATGAAGTTGCAAATAATTTAGTGTGCTTTTTATCTAAATTATAAAAGTCTAATTTCTCTTGATCAGTTCATTCTAAAAGATTTCATTTATAAGAAACATGCTTTTTGTACCACAAAATATGTCGTCTTTTCACTTCTCCACCACCTCTCCTTCACACACTCCACAAAGAAATGGTTATGTTTTTATCAGATTTTTATTCTCTGTGACCCACAAAACATGGATTCTGTAGACGTGTTTTGAGAAGTAATTTACTATGTACAGGAACAAGATTTATCCTTTTTTTCTTTTCAAGGCCAACCATCAAGATTCATCTCTATTATTAATTTTTTACATTTGACACTGTACACGTAAATTGCTCACATGTCTTTGTTTTTACTTTACCTATTCCATTCCCTATATTATAATAATAATAATTAATAATTAATTTTGGTTCTTTGATAGTACAAGTACCATTTTAGACCATGTCATGAATTGAGTTTAACAAACTATTGACTAATACAAATATAAACACTTTTTCTTGTAAAATATGATGATTACTATGTTACAAAATGTTTAAAACTATACTATTAGTATACAAATATTTACATTGAATAAAAAAAATACATATATTGTCACATGCAATACAATTAATATACAATTTAATACATACAATTTTGTAATATGGAATGCAAAGTTTAATATTTTTTATTTACCCATACACTTGCACCTTGATTCAGCGTGGTACATTTCATTATTTTTCTTAATTCTGTGCAATTCACAATATTCTACATGTCAGATAATGTTTTTTATGACTTGTCTAAAGTATATAATGCTTTGTTTATTAAGTATTTCTTTAGTTCTTTTCTGAATTTGTTATTGCTTAGATTTTTTATTTCATTTGGCAATTTTTTGAAAAAATTTACTCCTGAAACATAAGGATTTCTGTTAGTTCTTTTGAGTCGTGTGCTCACAATGTGTTTATTGTTCTTATTTCTGGTATTATAGTTATGTATATCTTTATTTTTTAGCATGTTTCCATTGGACATCATTAAAAGTATGGTATTGTATATGTATAGTCCATGTACAGTTAGGAAAATCCCTTCTTGAAATTTATCTGTGCAGGTTTCTGTTCTTTTTGTGTTATATATTGTTCTAATTGTTTGCTTCTGCAAATACCCCACATATTAATTCCATACACAGTATGAGGATATATTATTCCATAATTGCTTTTAGTTCCCTTTCTCCTAGTATTTTACTAAATTTTCGTAATACAAAAATTCCTGAGCTCAGTTTATTACTGTTACTATTTATTACTCGGTTCACTCTGTCAATGTGACCCTCCCAGAATAAGGTAGTGCCCATCTCTACTCCCAATAATTTGCTCATCTGTACATTTGGTATAGGTTCATTTTGTATATTGTAATGGATTCTTTGTCTCGAGGATTGTGTGTGAACATTACTATGTTTGTTTTGTTAACAATAACATTTAAACAAATGTCATTGTATGATTGAACAGTTTCTAATAAGCATCTTTTAGATAATTTATTGAATTCATCTTGTGATTTGTGCTAACATAGAAGCGTTTGTCATCTGCATACATTGTAAGTTTTGTGTCATTGGTTGGTTGACAATTATTGGCATACACTATGTACAAGAATGGGCCTAGCACTGGTCCTTGTGGAACTCCACCATGCATTGTAATTGTGTTTGATCTGCATCTTTTTATGGTGTTATTTTCAAAGTAGATTGTTTCTGTAGATTGTTGACAGTTTTGAGAAATAATTTCAGAAGATTATGTGCTATTCCCCTTGTTCCATATATTTCTCGTTTGTCTAAGAGTATGGTATGATTTACTTTATCGAGCACTTTGGACATATCCATAAATATTCCACGAACCTTCAATCCATCATCAAGCTTGGTTAGAATAGTATTGTACAAATATGTGATTGCAGTGATGGTTGAACTTCCTTTTCTAAAACCATGCTGATAGTCGGACAGAAGTGAGTTATCTTTGAAATATCTTATCAGCCTGTTCAAAATGACCTTTTCTGTTATCTTACTAAACGTCTGTTATCTTACTAATCCCCTATTACTTTAAAGTTTAATTTTCCTCCTTAATATTGGATGGCAATGATCTTCCATGGCTATCATCATTCACTGTCGATTTTGGCCTACTATCGTGCGGTCGTGTTTTATGGCAACCCTTGGTGCACTCTGGCTGCTCACCTCTCAGTGGCGTCATTACATAAATTGGTTCGCTGCATTCATTACAAAATAATTCGTCTTTATTAGATAAAGCTGTAATTTTGTTGGTCAGTTGCAGTTCAAACTGACTTCTTACACTTGCGCGCTGGCTTCCTTTTTTCATCCTGTTCCAATTTTGTTGATCGTAACGCACTACTCGCGTATCTGCGGCGTCTTCATGATGCCCATGTGGGCAGGATCGCAATAGCGAGCTCTCTTCTTTTAATTTGCTGAGGTCGTTTTTAAATGTAGAGATTACTTGTTGCAGGATTGCTACGGATTCCCTTAATTTACATAGCTCGATTTCGTGCTCGGTGCATTTTTGTGTTACACTGAGACCTCTTTTTAAGACAGATGAGAAAGATGCTACTACTGTGCCGGACGCCATCTTGAATCTACTACATGCCAAAAGAGTTGTCTCGAAAAAATCGCCCGTTTCCCCGCAGCATTACAATATTTATCTATAGAGTGTAAACAGTACGCGAGAGAGGGAATTTTAAGTTTGATTTTATTATGAAATACTTTCATAAACGGAATGACGGCGGTTAGTGCAGTGGCTTCCTTGCCAGGTGAATCAGGATATTCTGAATAGTATGAGTATTCAGAAACATGTAATAGAAAGGTATCGGCGAATTTTCGCAAACAAAATTCAATTACAAAAAATAAATTTGAGATCATTGTTTTAAAAGTTAACAGCTTTACAATGGACCTAATTTTCAGGCTTTCGACAGAGGTTACGGGGCGCGGAAATATTTTGAATCGTAACAGAGCGTCTAAAATGAGTTTCGTACGATGGTAGTGAATCGCAGCGAAAAGTGTTTTGCGGGTTGCACGTGCGCCTGATTTCTCAAATGTAACTTCCCTGCAAACTTCTGTTTTTCGTTGGCGTCATGTCGTTGAAGCTGGCACCGCAACTTTCATATAAAAGATCTGGCACCATAATTTTGGGCCATTTTCAGACCATCCAAACAAATTGTCGGCTACCTCCTAACATCCCGAAATTCAAATATCAAAAAGAGGCTGATAAAACAAACACCCGTACCATCTCGAAATTATTTTTTTTTATTTTCGAAAGAGAATTTTGTGCTCCTTTGGGCCATTTTTCAAAATTTCGAAACTCACCCCTTAATCGAGAGCAAGAAATGAAAGCCACTCCAATTTCTCAAAACTCAAAAATTTTAGTACCATAATTTAGAGCTCCTTAGTGACACCAAAACGGTTTTTGATTCCACCGCCCCCCCCCCCCGAATTTAGGTTTCGAAAAAAGGGGTAAAGTCAGCACCTCTACCATTTACCAAATTTTTAAAAAATGTTTGACGGTTGGATCAAGCAACTTTGGGGGGTCGTTTGGGCTACTTTGAAAAATGTCCCAATGTTTTAAACTCACCCCCTAACTACGAGAACAAAAAATGAAAACCATCCCAAATTCTCAAAACAAAATATATTACACCATAATTTTGGGTTCTTCAATGACAACAAAAAACATTTTTTCCCCTTTGGCACAAACTCTAGAAAATAAAGTTTCAAAAATGGGATGGTAAAGCGTATTTACTAAATTTTCAAAACTTTTCTCTATCCAAACAAAATTTTGGGCTACTTTTGGTCACTTTTCAAAATTTCGAAATTCACCAGTATCTATGAGAAGAAAAATTGAAAACCGTCCCAATTTCTCACAACCCAAAAAATTCTCGCACCATAATTTTTGACCTTTTAGTGACACCATAAACCTTTTTCCTGCTACCCTACAAACCTGAAAATTAAGTTTTCAAAAATGGTGGTTGAAAAGCTAGCACCCCACTCGCTCAAAACTATAATTTTTCTTTATGATAAAACTCAAAATAATACCCGAATGGTACTACGATTTTACTTCAATTAAATTTTATTTTAAGAAACTAAACGTGATTTTGGTTTCTTGGCTAGACCCGAGCTTTTGGAACCAGACTCTTACAGCCAAGGAAATTAGTCCCGTAAGAGTAGAGCATGTTCCTCGGAAGTTGGCGGTGACCCCACTCTGGATTTTTGAGATCCGGCACCGGCCTACCGTCAGCTAGCGGGGGTTTCCTCAACCAGGTATCTACCTCCATCAGGGGAACCGCCCGAGCTGGGACAATGCTGTAAGCTCCCGGCATATGTTAAAAACAGCATTGAATCTGGTGTGATCATGTTTGCGTCGACAGTTCGTCGCCGTCTGCTGAACGCTGGACTGGTGACACTCATAACACTGCGTAGGATTCCGTTGACCAGAAAACACCAACGCCTCAGACAACAATGGCGACGTGAACATGTTCATTTGTGTGACAAAATGTAGTGTTTTCAGGCGAGTCCTGATTCCATTTGTGCTATAGCGATGGTCGCGTACGTATTCGACCTTACCGTCGTGATAGTAATCTGCCAGCCTTTTGTTCCGCGCCATAATGGACATGCGTCGTGTGATGGTTAGGGGCGCCATTGGATACATCTCGATGTTTCGCCTGTCATGTCGCAGGTTTCTTCAGGGTAGTTCGTCACTACCCTGAAGAAGCCTGCGAAATGACGGCCTCTCAGCCAACGACGCGGCGCACCCAGACAGCCAAGAAGTCATGAACTCGAGCCGCGGAAGCCTACGTGAACAATGTGCGATCTCGCCTCCTACGTAGCAATCTGAACAGCAATCGCTATATCAGGGATGTTTTAGAGCCCGAGATACTGTCCTTCTTGTAAGGAGCTCCACATGCCATATTTCAGTAGGACAATGCCCTTACACATTCCTCGCAAAATCTGTATTCCGAGGAATGTGTAAGCTTTCTGCGAAGAACGACGAATACCTCTGCTTCACTGGCCTGTACGTTCGCTTAACATGTCGCCCATCGGACATGTCTGGGTCTTGATCAGTCGGCATCTTGTTCGTTCTGGACCGCCTGCAGCCACTGTCGATGCTTAGAGAACACGCATAGAAAGCTCGCGGCAGTGTGCAGCAGAGAGTATATGCAGCATGTCCAGGCTCTCTGAATCCATGCCATGTCGTCTAGAGGCTTGATGGCAGCGCGTGGCGGCTTCACGCCGAACTAAATACTCCAGGTCAAAATGTGCGAACAGTTCCGAAATTCTAATCGTTTTTGTTGGAAATATACATTTATATTGTAAGGTTGAAGTTTGTGAACATGTCGACAGTGTCGCCATCTGCGTCTAGTATATTATTGGAAATGTACTCTATATTGAGAGATTGAGGTTTGTGAACGCGCCGACACTGTCGTCATCTGTTTTTGGTATGTAAACGAATGATCATATTCATTCGTCCTTTTGGCTTACTGTGCAGCAATGTAGTGTTTGTAAAAGACCGTCAAAGACGTTCAATAAGAGTTTATGTATATGTATTTTGTTATAAATAAAAGTGAAATGCAGTGTAGTTCTCAAGAGTTAATTTAACATGGTAGCAGAGCGTGGTTTCCGGATGCAGATGAATTGCTGAAGAGGTTATATTGGAGTTCAGCCCAGTGTCCGTCGATTCGAGGAAGTTTGCGACATGGACGACCTGAACATTCCAGCTTTTGATGGAGAGGACTACGCAAACTGGAAAACGAGGTTAACTATCTATTTGAAATTAAAAAAATGCCATGAGGTGACCACGAGGTCGAAGCGAGAAGAAGACAAGGACGTAGAATGGGAAGAACAGAACCTGAAGGCGATGCATTGCATTTTTAGTGCAATTACTAACAAGCAGCTAGAGTTCGTGAATGATAAAGTAAGTGCTTTCGAGGTTATGAAGAAGTTTGACGAGCTATACTCCAAAGAGTCAACAGCGTTGCAGATTGTCTGCAGGAACAAACTAGATGGACTCAGATTAAAGAATTACAGCGACATAAATGAATTCTTCACTGTGTTTGAGAAATACATAAACGAACTGAAGTCAGCCGGGGCCAAGGTAAGCGAAGAAGAGAAACTAAATTACATGCTCAAAACGCTGCCCGAGTCACTAGTTATATCGGAGATCTAGTGGATGTTTTGAAGAAGGAAGACCGGACTGCGGAGTACGTGAAGGCAAAAATAAGGATGAAGAGCATCAAGGAGAACCAGGACAGTGAGGGCGTAAAATCAAATGCATTCATCTCGGAGAAGAGACCTAGTGCGAGCGGCCAAAAAGTGTGCTACGGATGTGGTAAACCAGGACACTTCAAGAGGGAATGTCGACAAACTGAGAATCATCGAGGTTCCCGGGGACGTGGCGGAAGAGCACGAGGTAACTATGGAGGTTATGTCAACCAAAGTTATGAAAATGGACATCGCGGAGGCAGAGGAGGACCACGTGGGTCCAGAGGCGGTCGCTATGGTCACGACCGATCTTACCGACAGAACGAGCAAGGAGACCGACATTACCGACAGGACGACCATGGTGGTAGGAACCGTGGAGAACAACAGTTTTATCAGAATGTAAGTGGCGCAAGCAGTTTCGTGACAGAGGTCTTCGCCAAGGAAGTAAACAGTGTAACACAGGATTCAGGTCAGATTGAAATTAATTGGTTGTTAGATAGCGGTTGTACAGATCATATAATTAATAACGAGGAATACTTTTCTAAATGCGTAACGTTAAAAGAACCGATTAATGTAAAAATCGCGAACGGAAAGATTTTAAAGGCAACTAAAGTTGGTAATGTAATTAGCGATTTTTTAGTGTTTGACAGATTAGAACGAGTTGAAATGAAAAATGTATTTTACATTAAAGATCTAGATAGGAATTTAATTAGTTTTTCAAGAGTCACAGAGAAACATGATATTATTGCAAAAGGCATCAGCGCAAAAGTTTTTAGTAAAGATAGGGGTTTAATTGCAGTTGCATGGAAACAAGATAGGTTATATAAAGTGACAAGTGTGATCAACAAAGGGGAATTTAACGTAAACTTCTGCAATAAAGAAAATATGACAATAAAGGAAAAGTGGCATAGGATACTGGGGCACGTAAATTTCAATTATTTAGATAAAATTTGCAAACATCAATTAGTAGATGGAATCCCTCAAAACGTCGAGTCTGAACCTATGAAATGTAAAGTGTGCATAGAAAATAAAATGCATAATGTTCCTTTTAAAAACAACAGAAATAAGGCTAAAGAAATCCTAGAAATTGTTCACACAGATCTAAATGGGCCACATTCAACAGTAGGTATGCATGGTGAAAGATATTTTGTTTCTTTTATTGATGATTATAGTAAACTTGCACGCGTTTACACAATTAAAACTAAAGACCAATTATATGATTGTTTAGTTGGGTATGTAAATGAGGTTGAAAATCTTACTGGGAAAAGGATTAAGAAATTGCGGTGTGATAATGGAAAAGAATACATGAATAATAATATATATCAATACATCAAGGAAAAGGGGATTGTTTTAAATGCGTGCCCGCCATATGTGCATGAGTTGAATGGAACTGCGGAGAGGTTCAATAGGTCAATCATGGACATGTCAAGATGTTTATTAGCCGAAGCAAAAGTTAACAATAGGTTTTGGCCAGAAGTAGTTTGTGCTGCCGCGTATCTGAAAAATAGATGTCTTGCAAATACCGCAGAATTGAAAACTCCTTATGAAATATTTTTTGGAGAAAAGCCTAATGTCACACATTTAAAATTGTATGGAAGTAGAGTCTTTGTAAGGGTGCCAGAACAATTGAGAAAGTCAAAATGGGATAGAAAAGCAGATTTGGGAGTTCTGTTAGGTTACAGTGACGTTGGATATAGGGTACTCATAAATAATAAAATTGTTGTGGCCAGGCATGTAGAGGTTGTTGAAGAAAATATTAGATGTGTAGGTTTAAAGGATAATGGTTCCGTGAGTAATAGATTAGATGAATCTGGGTGTGAAAATTGGGAAACTGGGTCTGAAGATAACAGCGAGGACGAAGAAAGGTTAGTCGAAATCGAATCTCCAAAAGCAGCGCTAAAGGAAAAAACAACAAGGTCGGGTAGAGTGGTTAAAACTCCACAACGCTATAGGGATGATAATACAAGTAACTTTATTTATATTAACGTATGTAGTGCAGATAGCCCGGTTAGTTTTGAGGAGGCGATTAATAGCAATGAATCGAAAAGCTGGAGTCAAGCTATGGATAGGGAAATTGAATGTTTGAAGAAAAATGACACATGGGAGTTAGTTAGTAAGCCAGAGGGCAAAGATCTTATAGATGTTAAATGGGTTTTTACTAAAAAGTTTGATAATAGGTACAAAGCAAGATTAGTTGTTAGGGGATTTCAACAAAAGGAATGTGTTGATGATATATATGCACCAGTAGCTAAAATGCAAACTTTGAAGATTTTACTGTCATACTGTTGTCATTTTGGTTTAATTATTGAACAAATGGATGTAGAAACAGCCTTTTTAAATGGCGAAATCATGTCAGAAGTTTATGTTAAACAACCTGAAGGCTACGAAGACGGCACAAATCGAGTGTGCAAATTGATGAAAGCACTGTACGGTTTACGAGAAAGTCCGAGAGCTTGGTATGAGTGTTTAGATACTTTCTTGAAAAGTTTAGGATTCCAAAGAAGTGAATATGATTATTGCCTTTATGTTTTGCGAAAAAGTAATGTCCTGATTTACTTGATAATTTTTGTTGACGACTTGCTCATTTGTTGTGTAAAGAAAAGTCGAATTAAAGAAATTAAAAATTTCTTGTCAAATAGATTTAGTATGAAAGATTTAGGTGAGGTTAAAAGTTATTTAGGAATTGATATAAATTACGAATACAAGAAAAACAAAATGAGCTTGAGTCAGGAAAATTATATTAATTCATTAGCCGAAAAATACAAGATTAAAGACTCAAAATTATATGCTACACCGATGGAAGTTAACTTGAAATTAGAACCAACTCAGGAATTGCGTAATGATATAAAGTATAGAAATTTGATTGGTGCGTTGTTATATATTAGTTCAGGAACAAGGCCAGATATCAGTTATTCTGTTAATTATTTGAGCAGGTTTCAGAATTGTTATGACGGCACACACTATAAGTATTGTCTGAGAATCTTAAAATATCTGTATTTGACAAGAAACCTGAAATTGAATTATTGTAGAAACGAAAATGCAAAAGTTCTTGATTGTTATGTAGATTCAGATTGGGCAGGTGACAATATAGATCGTAAATCTACGACAGGTTATGTGATCCGTATGTTTGACAATGTTGTATTTTGGAAGTCTCGCAAACAATCAAGTGTAACAAAAGCTTCGACGTATGCAGAGTATGTTGCGATATCAGATGCTGTGAGTGAAGTGAAATTTCTAAAAGATGTAATGAAAATTTTTGATTTAAATTTTGATGAACCGATTGTAATGTACGAAGACAACTCAGGAGCATTGAGTATCGCTAAATATGGTAACTTTACAAAAAACTCAAAACATATTGAAGTCCATTATCATTTTGTCAACGAGTTGTATATGAATGGTTTAATTGATATAGTCAAAGTAAATACTGATGATAACATGGCAGATATTTTCACGAAAGCTTTGTGTAAAGACAAGTTTGTGTATTTTAGGAATATGATGAATATTAACTGAATTTAAGATAGTATGTATATAAATGTAAGGAGGCGTGTTGGAAATATACATTTATATTGTAAGGTTGAAGTTTGTGAACATGTCGACAGTGTCGCCATCTGCGTCTAGTATATTATTGGAAATGTACTCTATATTGAGAGATTGAGGTTTGTGAACGCGCCGACACTGTCGTCATCTGTTTTTGGTATGTAAACGAATGATCATATTCATTCGTCCTTTTGGCTTACTGTGCAGCAATGTAGTGTTTGTAAAAGACCGTCAAAGACGTTCAATAAGAGTTTATGTATATGTATTTTGTTATAAATAAAAGTGAAATGCAGTGTAGTTCTCAAGAGTTAATTTAACAGTTTTTATTCTTAATCTGTAGAATAAACTTCTTTGTAATAGTACGTCTCCTTTTTTGGAGTTGCAATTTTCACAAATACCAGTGTAATATTTTTATCTACTTGACAGCGAGCAGTGACAGGGGAAAGGGAGTTCCGTTATCCAATCGGAGGCTTCAAATTCTGACGACGTCACTACAGAGTTGCTGATACGTATTAAGAAAAAAAAAAATCTTCCAGCGCGAAGCAACAGAAAATCGAAGAGCGCCATTACTTCTTTGGTTATGCATCGTATGTGCAGTTCTGCGCTGTGTTGTGTCCTCTCATTGGGATTTTTGTTTCTTGATACTGCTTCTACCGTTGTGACCTGTAGGGTAGCCATCTCTTCGGGTTTGACCCGGAGTATCCGGGATTCAGAACTGTTCTCCGGGTTCCGGGTAAATGTGGAAATCTGAGTTATACCAGATATTAATCAATTGTATACAATTTAGCAATGTTTTAAAATTTCTTAGCCAGCCATCGCAAATTGAGTTGCTAAAAATGTTATAACTAATACCTGGACGAAATTTTAACAAACAGCATCTTTGCTAAGTAACAATTTATTAATATAATGAAAAAATCTATATTGTTTATTGGAAAATATAATTAATTAAGAAATATTATTCGGACAATACAAACTTCGTGAAAATTCAAATAGACTCGTCACCAGTCTAATAAAATATCTTATATTTGGTTTCTAACTAATACTTTAAAAATTATATCTTGTATTCTAACAAAAGTCTTCCACACACGTAGAAAATTATGGACATAAATTCTGATAATTACATTATTTCGCAAATCTGTGGTGTTATGAATTTGAATGTCGTTTGCAAGCCTGGCTTACAACGTTGCCAAATAAGATGTTATTATATACTATTTTAACAAATAATGATAATGCAAATCAATTATTTCAGAAAAATTAAATGAAAAATAACTTGTTGAAGTAAACTTCTAATTCAATTTTTATATTTTTTTAAATTGCCCGCCTTGTCTACAGACCTCACATTTAAGGCACAAACCTCTCACAGATATGGCAAAAAAGACAAAGACAATTTTAAAGATATTCTTTATTGTGTCAATAAAGTGTTCTTTTCTTTTGTTCACACTTGTCAATTATAGACAAGTCATATTCTCTTTTGTATAGGTATGCAGAAGCATATTAAATTCGTACAGAATATAAGACGTAGGTCACATAGAATTGTATTTGCCTTCCCACACATACAAATATCACAAAGAAAGTTTGGCTGAACGGCTGAAGTTGCATAAAATAAATGTGATAACAGTTTAATGATAAACATGCCAATTTGAAAAAAATTGTATTTTCCCCTTCATATACATTTTTGGTGGGAGGAGGGGGACACCCACCAGGGTCTAACTACCCTCTGGGGCTTAACATCAATTGCCGGCCCTGCTTGGAGCAAACTCTCCAAGCTTAACAAACACAGGAAGTCGTTTTGATTTACATTACGTAAAAAGTTTTCATATTTTTATGACACTGAAACACAACTCACACAAAACACATTACTTCCAACATCGATACAAAACTGTGAGGCAGTGTAAGACCACCATGATTAAGGTCACTTATACAAGGTTGATTGCAAAATTGTAGAATCATCTGATTCCAAGATTGAAGCACAAGCAGAACAACCAATTTTAGATTTTAAAGAAAATGTAGAATAATGACATAGAATCAGCGGGTTAGCGGAATAAATCGGGGAGTATGTATATAAACTGACTCTTCAGAAGCGTCGTGAAACGCTTATATTCTACTCGAGAGTAGCTATCGTAGAAAAATGCTTACTCTCGAGTAAGTACTCTTTACTCGGCTGTAAGTGAAAACGGCCCTATGTAATGAGAGAAGGTCTGTGCAATTGTTTAGTGCACTATTAGTTCTCGTCTGTCTCATAATTCACAAAATGAGATTTGAACGTTTACATTTCATTTTGTAGCCCCCACCCCTCACCGTTACACGCGTTGTCGCATTCGTTTGATTTCAGTGTGAATCTATTTTCACTTTTAAATCATGAAACAATCGTTTGAGAAGGGGCGATCTTTTGTCAATAGCGATTTTACATACGGCGTTTGATGACGCAACCAAATGGGGGGGGGTGTCTTGCTGTGGGGCGCTGCGTGGCGACTGAGGTAGTCCGAGGGGAATACTAATATTCTGCCTTCATCTGACTTTACCTGCAACATCTGCCTTTATGAATTTCGCGTGTTATTGAAAGTAAACAAATTCAGTACATTATTGACAGTATTAATGCATTGTTTATCATATTTGGAGATTTTTTTCATTTCATATTAGTTTTGTTGATTCAAAATGTACATTTGATGAGTTCTTTATGTAAAGTTAGCCATTCTCGAAGGTCTTTTCTGTCTCTCAGGTGTGTGCTTCGCGACCTCGCGGCAGCCAGTCTGCCAGCGGTCTGCAAGCGTTCTCGTGAAAATGAATGTGTGTAGATCTTTCATTATTGCAATATATACCAGGATACTGAAGTTTTCGAAATAAAATAATTTTATTTATATAAAACTTTCGTGTAAAACTTCGTCCAAACAATCGTGCTTGTGCAACATTGAAAATCAAAGTCAAAACTACGTGCGCGGGAGGTGAATATACCTGACACCGACACTACGCATAAAAATATGCAAGTAATATTTCAATACAGATTTTTGTTAAACTTAGTTTTAATTAATTTACATGAATTCCTTACATTTTATTATATATTAGTGAACTGAATTTTTGAAAGTACATTTCCGTAATTCTCATGGAGTTGCAACCTCCACTTTGTTCGGGTACCACCCGCCAATGGGTGTCAGGCAGATCCCCGATGGTGTCAGAACGGGACCTGCGTCTGAACGTGTGCCAGAATGCCTCTGGGACATTTTCAAAATTTTCTCAAAAAGTGGTTCATTTTTTCTTTTTTCTTGTAAAAAAAGAGTTAAATATATTATAAAGGTGTCATAGGTCCGATTTTCAGCGTCTAACTCTGAATTTTCGAAAATGTCAAAAAGTTTGAATGTGTTTGTGGTCTTCCTACAACTACAAAATTTCTTAAAAACAGCTCCAAAGTTTTCAACGAATATTTCCATTCATGGCGAGGTATTACTCTTTTTTAATATTTTAAAAGTATTATTTCGAATCTACCATTAACAAACCAAAAATTGAGAAAATTTCAGAAAATATAATTTTAGATTTAGATTTATTCAGTAACAAAACAGTAACCTTCAGAAAACAGTCACTATTCAACATCGGATTCCGGTTTTTTGGCCACATACGGCATATTACGGGATCATTAGGAAGAAAACGTAACTATATATACACATGTATATATATACACACACACACACACACACACATATATATATATATATATATATATATATATATATATATATATATATATATATACACACACAAGGGCCGACTTATCACTTATCATAACTGTAAATAATGTGGATGAAAGATGATTTACTTACTCAAGCAATGTTTTCGCGGCAATTGCCAAACAAAGAAATTATATAAAGAGAATTGGCCATATATTCACCTGCGAAACGAAAAGTTTGTTTTTAGAAAATCTTGAAAATGCGCGGAGGGCTTAATGTAAAGTACCCCCAAATCTTAAAGAATTATCTCAAAATCACGAAGATTTGACTCGAGGCAGATGGACAGGGATTCTTTCAATTTGGAAAAAATCGTACGTATGGTTTAGGCGCTATTCTTGTTCACAGACGAACAGATAGACGATTTTAAAAGAACCATTTTTTCGGTATCAGTGAACCCCAAAACATCTATTTCCGTTGAATTCTCGAAATCGATTTTCAATAGCATTACATAACTTTCCTTATACTACGTATAAACGTACGTATAGGGGAAATATTGCAATCGTGCACCGGAAAACTGCGAATTTTTGACACAAAATCACTTATTGCCGGACATTGGTAACGAAAAAGTGGATAAATCCAGTTGCAAAATGTAGGCAAAAAATCCTCTCTTACGTGTAGCCAGAATCCATGTTTAGTGCGTGCTTCATACCGAAAAATCGATTGACGGCAAAACGTCTGTCTGTCCGTCTGTGCACAACGCGAGTGCATAAACCATTCAGCCGATTTTCTCCAAAATCGATATTCCCGAATCGTTCTAGCTGTCGTCGAGGATCCTGGAATTTAAAACCGATATTTTAAATTTGTGGGGTACTTTACATGAAAACCCAGGGACATTTTCAAAAAAATGGCTCTATTTTTTTAATTGCATTTTGTTGTTGAATAGTGCAAAAGACGTTTAAGAGAATGGTGTAGATCTCATTTTCGTTGACATCCCCACTTTTTGGAAAAACAGGGAAATAATTAAACTTCAAAATTTTAGATTATTAATTTAGAAATATTAACGACGTGAGAGACAAGTCAAAAATATTACATTTGTTTATGTCATCTTGTAGAGTGCATTTTGCACTATCCAAGCCAAAAGTTTAAAGAAAAAATTTGGAGCTGTTTTTGAAAAATATTGCTTTTTGTAACTTTTTAAATTGCAAATATTGCTCGAAAACTGCAAAAAAAATTTTAGAAACGTACATGAGCTTATTCAAAGAACTAATTATGAACAACAAATTTACAGTTTTGTACGACCAAGTTTAAACTGAACGTACGATAGCGGCAGCCAAACCGGATACTTTTATCCGGGTTTTCGAGAAAAAAAGTGTGTACTTGTAGATGTGGATGTGCCTTGCGATCAAAACGTCGTAACGGAGGCAGAGAAGCGTCTTAACTACCAGAGTATGGAAATTGTGATCAGCCGAATTCGTTCAGCAAAATTTGTGTAAGAACTTCGCTAAACTCCCAGGTCATTCAAAAGACTGGTAAGTGCAAGACATTGACTTCTTGAGAACAGACCACATTTTGCCCAAAGTATTGTAGAGCCATCTACAGTCGCCATCTCGATAAGGTTTTTGTCCAGTTTCCCTGATACATTGAGCAAATGCTGAGATGGCCCCTTGTTTTGCTTCTGGACGTAAATATAGCTTCACTATGCGCACGTTGAACTCTCCTTTTTCTTGTAGTGGTAGGAATAGAGGTAAGGGCGTGTTGCAATTTTGTTAGCAATGCAGAAAATAAAATGTACAGTTCGTTTACTTGCAAATAAGTTTTCTATAACTCGGGAACGAAAATGTCTAGTTTTTGAAATGACACTAATCTCGCGCTTTTTTAAATTTATTTTTATTTATTTATCTTTACTTTTACTTATCTTTCAATTATTTATAGTTAAAATGTTGGGAAGGGATTTTGGAACTCAAGAAAACGTGCACAGATGATCTTCTCCCCCATACTTCACATACAGTTTTTATTGTTTTTTGACTAAATAAAAATAAATAAATAAATAAATTACAGTAAATAAATAAATAAATAAATGACAGTCCATAGATCTGCTCCTTAGGAAGCTGGTTGCAACCCGGAGTAATAATAATAATAATAATAATAATAATAATAATAATAATAATAATAATAATAATTGTATGACTTATTTCATTTGATGTTAACTGACTTACGTAGTTGATACGAGTTGCATGACGAATGTGTTGCCATCTATAGTCGAGAGTGTTTTGTCTCTACTAGAACGTTCTGCGCCCTAACTGTTTTATATTCAGTCTGGCTCGATCACCCGATCAGTGCACATCGTGTTGTGATGTTGTGAAATGTGATTTGCCAAATAAAGCATGGTTCTACTTGAATGTCGTGTTTCATCACTGCAGTGATCCCAAATTAATCGGTGAACCTCTAACAGGTTATGACGCCCAGCGACGCCGAGTGAAAACAAAGATATCAAGTCGAAACGTGCACGCGTAGTCAAGCGTGAGACGCCATGATGAGCGCAGGCAATATTTCGAGGATCGAGCTACTCAACAAAAATAATTTCGACACATGGAAATTGCAAATGCAGGCTGTCCTAATCAAAAACGATTTGTGGGAATTTGTTTCCGGCGCAAACGTAAAGCCCGAACCAGGTGAAGGAAATGATGCCGCTATACAAGCCTGGATAAAAGGTGATTCAAAAGCAAGATCAGACATTATTTTATCCATCTCACCGAACGAGCTGAAACAGGTAAAGAACTGTGCAACATCAAAAGACATGTGGACGAAGCTGCAGGAAACCTACCAGTCACAAGGACCGGCCAGGAAAGCCACGCTTCTGAAGAGATTAAATCTACACAAAATGACGGACGGCGGCGACATCCGAGACCACACGAACGAGTTCTTTGACACCGTAGATAAGCTAGCAGACATGGGCATCGAAGTACACCCTGATCAACAAGCTATTATGCTTTTATATAGTTTGCCAGTAAGTTTCGAAAACTTTCGATGCGCCATCGAGTCACGAGATACTTTGCCTACACCCGAGGCATTGCGTGCAAAAATTATCGAGGAAAGTGAAGCACGAAAAAACGACGCCATTCGAGACGCGCCGAACGCCATGTTTGTTCGCAAAAGTTATTCGCGGAATCAACCGAAAAATGCCGGAAGTGACCGAAGACATGCTGAAAACGACAAAGATAAGTCGGACGAAACAAAAATCAAAAGGGAAAATCACGCAAAAATTCGGTGCAACTTGTGCAAGAGGTTAGAACACAAAAAGGCAGACTGTTGGTACAATAAAAATAAACCATCTGCAAAATTGTCTGAAAACGTCGGCTTCTATGCAGCCGATGCTACGGCACATGCCGGGTCTGATTCCACGATCTCGAAGTGGTGCCTCGATAGTGGTGCAACAACACATCTGTGTAATGACGAACAAAGGTTCGCAAACATGGACACATCGAAGCGCGGCACGCTGAATCTAGCGACAGACTCATCAACAGAAATAAAAGGAAAAGGAACAGTACATTTTTCGACGGATGTGGCAGGAAACAGGAAAGATATCTCTCTCAACGACACCTCCTGTGTTCCCGACCTGAGGACAAATCTTACCTCAGTCGCAAAAATCACGGATCACAATTTCGAAGTTCTCTTCAAAAAGAGTGGTGCGTATGTGATGGACACAGATGGCCGTGTCAAGTTACACGCGAACAGAATCGGGGACCTTTACTTCGTGCACGAGCAGACAGAGGTCGCGAGTGCCGTTTCATCCGAGAACAAACGCGAAGTAATTTCACTCGAACTGTTGCACAAACGACTTGGACATTTAAACGCAAAAGGCATTGCGAACGCAATACGTGCTGATGCCATTACCGAATTTCGTCTCAAGGACCCGACGGCAAAGTTGGACTGTGACACATGTCTGAAAAGGAAAATTCACCAGGACGCCATTCCCGAAGGCATCATCACGAAAGACCGAGTTGCTGGAATTAATACATACGGATGTGTGTGGACCTATGCGGAAGGAATCTTTGGGAGGAGCCAAGTATTACGTTGAGTTTATCGACGATGCCACCAGATGGTGCGAAGTTCGCTTTCTGAAGTCCAAAGCGGATGTGTTCAAGGCAACGACGGAGTACATCGCTTTAGTCGAAAAACAAAAGGGTAAGAATGTTAAAACATTGCAGTCAGACAATGGACGTGAATACGTGAACCAAGAATTCGACGAATTTTTAAAGAAGCACGGCATCACCAGAAGACTCACCGTACCGCACAACCCTGAACAAAACGGTGTAGCGGAGAGAAAGAATCGGACGCTCATCGAAGCGGCTAGATGTCTACTCCTGGACTCGGGATTACCACTCATGTTCTGGGATGAAGCAGTGAACACTGCAAATTATTTGCGGAACCGTTCACCCACGTCAAGCCTTAATGGACGAACGCCGCATGAAGCTTGGACCGGCAGAGCGCCCAACTTATCCTATTTGAAGATATTCGGCAGTGCAGTGACGTATCTCGACCGAGACCCCGGACAAGGAAAATTCGATCAGCGCGGGAAAGAAAGATTTTTTCTTGGCTACGCAGAAGAATCTAAAGCTTTTCGAATCTGGTCGACCGAAAAGAAAAAGGTTATTGTGAGTCGAGATGTGAAGTTTCATGAAGTTGCAGTTAAATTCGAAGAAAAACACAGCGAGAGAATTGAGGTTTCCCCGGAAATGACCAACGGAAGAGTAGGACAACGTTTCATCGATTTCGATCACGATCCAAATGAAATGATGGAAGATGAAATCCCAGAATCAGATTTGGATAACTCATCGGGCAGTGATTTTCACGGTTTTGATGTTCCCCCATTAACTGATGAGGATGAAGATTACAACGACGAAGAGGAAGTTCTTCCACATCACAATCGTGAAGACGAGGTTTTGCAACCAGTTGAAGAAGAAGATGAAGTAGTATTACGGGATATACCCGCTTTATCACGAGGACGAGGTCGTCCAACGATTCTACGAACCGGACAGAGGGGAAGACCCAGAAAACTGTATCAACCTGGCACAACCGGAGAAGTAGATTTTGCTGAAAGTTCGTTCGTATCAGAAATTCCGTTAGAAGATGCATTAAAGAGCCCTGAAGCAAGTGAATGGCACCAGGCCATAGCTACGGAAATGAAATCAATTATCAGGAACGGAACATGGACGCTTGTTGACCGCCCAAAGCAGGGGAAGATCATCGGTTCCCGCATGGTATTGCGCAACAAAGTTGGACCTGACGGCGAGATAGAGAAAAGGAAAGCAAGATTGGTCGCTCAAGGTTTTAGCCAGCAACCAGGGGTTCATTTTCAAGAAACCTTCGCGCCCGTTGCGAGGTTCGGCTCTATCCGCTTGATGATGTCCTTAGCCATTCGAAACGACATGAAAGTGAAACAATTTGACATAACAACGGCATATTTAAATGGCGAATTGGATGAAGACATCTTGATGGAACCACCCAAGTTTTACGAAGAAATCCTACAGAACGTGATTAGATCCGAGGGTTCTAACAGCATCGGCAAACAAGCTAAAGCCATGCTACACACCTTTCGAAAGGGAAATCAAGTTTGTCTCCTTAAAAAGGCTCTGTACGGATTACGACAGGCAGGAAGAAGTTGGTACATCAAATTGAGCGAGGTGTTGAAGAAACTCGGTGCCTCTCCTACGATTTCGGATCCTTGCTTGTTCAAAATCGGTTCCGGGAAAGACATCATGTTAATAGCAGTCTACGTGGATGACATTCTGGTCGCATCGAGAAATGAGAATGAAATCTCAAAGTTCGGGAGACAATTGGCCAAGGAGTTCGAGGTCAAGGATCTTGGCGACGTGTCATATTGCCTGGGAGTTGAATTCATCAGAACTCGGGACGAGATCGCACTTTCGCAGCGTGGATACATCCAGGAGTTGTTACAGAGGTTCAACATGATGGAATGTAAACCCGTTACCACACCGATGGACTCTGGAACTAAATTGGTGAAAACATCAGGTGTCAAGGAAGAAGATCAGCAGCTCCCTTATCGCGAGTTAGTCGGTGCACTCACCTACCTGTCCACGATGACTCGCCCCGATATTGCATTTGCAGTAAGAAATTTGAGTCAGTTCAATAACTGCTATAGTGCTGAACACTGGAAAGGCGCCAAACGAGTACTAAGGTACCTGAAAGGAACTAGCAATCTGGGACTCGTTTACAAGTCTAAAGGCGGAAATCTCGAAGGATTTGTTGATGCAGATTGGGGAAACAACGTCGAAGACCGAAAATCATACTCTGGCTATTTATTTTCACTGGGTGGAAGTGCCATTTCGTGGGATTCAAGAAAGCAGCAAACAGTGGCATTATCCACCACGGAGGCGGAGTACATGGCTGCATCCAAGTGTGCTAAGGAGGCTGTGTACTTGCAAAAGTTCGTCAGTGAGCTAGGGTTCAAGGATCTCGCCGAGATAGTCATATACTGTGACAACAGGAGTGCACTTTGCTTGGCAGAAAATCCGACTTTCCACAATCGGAGCAAGCACATTGCGATTCGTCACCATTTTGTACGAGATTTGCTCAAGAATAAAATAGTGTCACTAAAATATGTATCTACCGAAGATCAGATAGCAGACTTTCTCACTAAAGGACTCACGAAAAGGAAACATCAATGGTGTACAGAAAAGACTGGACTGAAGTCGATTGATTGCTAACTGTGATTAGTTGTGTTATTTTTCTCTTGTGTTTCTTTTTGATTTTCTATTTGATCGCCCTACAACTCGAGGGGAAGTGTTTGACTTATTTCATTTGATGTTAACTGACTTACGTAGTTGATACGAGTTGCATGACGAATGTGTTGCCATCTATAGTCGAGAGTGTTTTGTCTCTACTAGAACGTTCTGCGCCCTAACTGTTTTATATTCAGTCTGGCTCGATCACCCGATCAGTGCACATCGTGTTGTGATGTTGTGAATTGTGATTTGCCAAATAAAGCATGGTTCTACTTGAATGTCGTGTTTCATCACTGCAGTGATCCCAAATTAATCGGTGAACCTCTAACAATAATAATAATAATAATAAACTCACCTACGTGATGTATTGACAGTTATTAACACTCCACTTTTCCTTCAGTAATTATTATTCATCTTCTCTAGAGAATCACTTTTCTACTCCTACAAAGAGGCAAAATCGTGAAATGTGTCTTCAAAATCAATTTTGAAGAAAGTCATGTTCAATACACATTCAGCTTAAACTATTAAATGGTAGAGGTGCCATGTAATTTTGTAATTCGTCTTTTATTATGTTCAACTTAGAAAATGAACTTTTTCCAGAAGCATTGTTCACAAATAAAGTGAGGAAAATTTCATATTGGGGAATGCTGGTAAAATAATCTCATTTTCAGGTAACTGTACGAGTTTTGAATATTGATATTTTTTTCATTATCTCCAGCATATTCTTGGAAATATTTTATATTTACAATACTTTTTAGATATGCAGCAAAATACTGACATCCAAATATTAGATTTGCAGCAAGCAAAACTTCACTATAAAAATTTGCAAGGGTTTCGCAATATTTTGAAATTTCTAAATTCTCTAACTCATGTAGACATTCCAAAAACCCGAACCTATTGACAATATCTACATATGCTTTACTTCGGAATTCTAGAATAGAAACCAGTGTAATTATTGGCAGGAACGTCTCTACTCTGAACTATTCTCTTCCCAGAAGTTCCTCATTACTACATCCACTATCTTCAAATGCAAGAATGGAGCTACGGTTTATTTGACGGCTTTGTGAACCATATTCTTTCACAACTGATTTCGCTTTTGATTTCGACTCATAGTCGTCAAAATCATCTCTCCTCTTCCTAATAAATACTGTTAATGACTTCAGCATCTTAAATGCTACAGACAAATTTACGTTTTACTTTTCCGTATACGTAGTACGTATATAAGAAGTAATATACGTAGTGTAGGGAAAGTTGTGCAATGCTACGGAAAATCTATTTCAAGATTTCAATGGAAATACACGTTTTGGGTACCCCTGATATAAAAAACGTGGTTCTTTTCGAAACGTCCGTCAGTCTATCTGTCTGTCTATGTGTCTGTCCGTCAGTCTGTAAACACCACAAGCGCCAAAATCATGCGCACGATTTTTTCGAAATTGAAGAAACCACTGGCTCGAGTCGAAGCTTTTAAAAATTTTGAAAAACTTTCTTTAAAATTTAAGGGTACATTACGTGAACCACCTAGGACATTTTCAAAATTTTCTCAAAATCGATTCCAATTTTTTCTTTATATTTATTTTAAGAATACAGTAAAACACACCTATGAAGGTGGCATAGGTCCGATTTTCACTGTTATATCTGAATTTTCGAAAATTTAAATTTTTTCGACGTCAATTACAAAATTGAAGATAGAGATTTTTCCTTGAAATGAAATTTGTTGTCCATAATTAGTTCTTTCATTAAGTTCATGTATACTGTTTCGAAAATTTGAATAATTTTCGCGCAATTTACGAGAAATATTTGCAATTTTAAAAAATTACAAAAACAAGATCTCAAAAACGGCTCCACATTTTTTCTTTAAACTTGTCGTAGGGATAGTGCTAAATGCCCTCTATAAGATAACACGACATATTACTATATTTTGTTTTTTTCAAAAAATACAAAAATGTAATTTTTTTGACTTGGCTTTAACGTTGTTAGCATTTATATTAGTGGCAATTGGTTTACATTATCGTATTTATGAGTACATAGTGCTTTAAATAACATCATATAAATTTCCCCGAAAACACAAGTTTTCTATGGAGACTAGCTCCAAATTGTTTCTTCTAACTTTTTGAATGGATAGTGCTGGTTGCACTCTTGAATATGACGTAATGCTCATTTCTGAGTATTTTTTTGTTGTTTCAAAAATTAAAGAATTGTAATATTTTTGAAAGATTTCTCGTGTCGTTAATGTGCATATTTCCAGCAATTTATAAACACTATTGTATTTGTGACTTAAAGTGCTTCATAAAACTTCAAGAGAAGTTTTTCAAAAACTCAATACAAGTTTTCTGTGAAAAAGAGGTTCAAATTTGGAATTTACAGTAGCGCTATTTTCTTAAAAACGGCTGAAATGTTTTCAAAAAAAAGTTGCCATTTAGTACGAGGTTTAACTGTTTTTTATTGCTCATAAAATAATATTTCCGTTCTATTGTTAGTAAACCGAAAAATTAAGAAAATTTCAAAAAAATGTACTTTGTGTAGCGATAAATGGCAGCTGGCAAGAGTATGTGGCAAGTCCGAACAACTAGCCAAGACCAAAGGAAATAGAAAACTACTATGGGAAAGTCCCTGCCATTCTGTCGTACCATGGCAGTAGTTTACTTGCTACTTTAAATATATCGAGGATTTCATTCCCCAATATTGTTAAAAAAAGTCAAGTTTATCAAAAGTAGTTCTCTAATCCTTGAGCTTTAATACATGTCTGTGACGACTGAATTGTCACATCATTTCTTATAGACTGAAGATATAATCTGATTTCATTATATCCTTAACATAAAGCATTTACTGCATCTGCCTGCGTAGACAATCTAGTATCAGAAAGTTGTTTCACCACTCTATGATGAGGATTTGAATTTGAACAAAGTATTTCCCGGCGGTGTGCTGACGATGAAAAGGTGTATGAATATTGAATCAAATCAAAGTAAATTGTCAAAGCTAAAACACACTTGAGATCATGTACCCCTACTAAATTGAGTGAGTTTCCAGCACGTGGTACATACTTAGCATACTTATTTAGTTCTTTTATTTGTGCTTGTAACCCTGAACATCGCCCAGACATGTGTGCTGCGTTGTCCTAAGACTGGCCCTTACCATTCAGGATATCTATGTATTGGTTTTTAAGACGAGTGTCACAACTTCAGTAATATGACATTGAATAGGAATAAACTGCAAAAATCGCTCTTTTGGAGCAGCTTCTTTAACATAACTTACTATAAAAGTAAGTTGATCAATATGTGTTACATCCGGAGTGAAATATGTAGGAATAGCGTAGTATTTTGGTTTTTGAATTTCCGAAATGATTACTGAAAGAACTTTAGTCCTCATTATTTCTAAGTACTTTTCATAAATGGTGTAGTTATTTTTACGTTGGTAAGTACGAGAAAGTAAACTAGTGGTGCTACTGTATGGCACAGATTTTCCCGAATTAGTTTTCTATTTCCTTTGGTCTCAGTTAGCTATACGAACTTGCCACATATTCTTGCCAGCTGCCTTCTATTATATCACCGCCCAAAGTACATTTTTTGACATTTTCTTATTTATTCGATTTCATTATGATAGAACATAATTATTATTTTAAGAATATTAAATTACCCTTAAATCTTCTCTTAAACTCAAAAAAATACTCAAAAATTTTCTGTGAAAAGGAGCTTCAAGTTTCGAATTTACAGTAGTGCTTAAGCGCCACTTTCTTAAAAACGGCTGCAAATTTTTCAAAGAAAATAGTATTTTTTGACGAGGTTTTACGCTTCTTTTATATTTATAAAGTAATATTTGAGTTCTACTAATCGGAAACAGAAAAATTGAGAAAATTAAAAAAAAAAATGTATTTTGGCCGGCGATAGATGGCAACCGGTAAGAGCAAGCTCAAATAGCTAGCTCAGAGCAAAGAAAATAGAAAACGAGACTTGAGAAAGTCTGAGGCATTCTGTTGCACTACTAGTTATTAAAGCACAATTGTTGCACAAAACGTTTTTAATTCCAAGGGTGCAATAATATTATTTTTTATTTACAAATGTATCCCTTAAATCGAACACAGATAGTTATTGTTTATATTTTATTGTTGTGAATTTTGAAATGCAAATTATTATTGCCTTGCAAATTATTGTATCTAGACGTATTCCGTAAAATTAGTTTAATGTTTTGTTTTATACCGAATATTGTTTCCCATTGTGCGTAAATTCCTATTAAAACTAATGTAAGTAAATGTTCTTAACATAAGTGCGCGACTGGTATGATCTTTCCTTATTACGTAAACCCTCTAAAAGTTGTCAATGAAAATCTTAATATAGAAAAACGGAAATTGTCACAATTTGATTCAATACAAGAACACTCCAAGTTCCTTGTATCGATTGTTGACGCCGGAAGTGACAGCTTGCTCTGTCACCCCACCCTCATTTTCACCCTTCCCGGACCAACTACGCTGCCCTTCTGTTTTATACGTCGTATGTAATATCTTACACTACATTTTACCAGGAATGTTAAGATTATCGATCATACTGGATGACTGATAACTAGAAGATAAGGATTCTGTGACAATCAGTAGAGTTACAGAATAGCCCGCATGGGCAATGTTTTTGGACAATACAGTAGGACGGATGTCTTCGATACCCACAAACTGGGCAATTGAGTGAATTCTGGAGAATTCCTCGAAGTACGTCCATAATTAAAATGTGATTTATTCACAATCTCTAGAATACTTTAATTGTGTTGACAGCCAGGAAATTTGCCGCTTTGGTGTGGTTAGTGTCATATTTGGGCTTCATTTGCATGCTGTATGCAAATACAAGTTTTCGTCGATACTACAAATCAGATTTTTTAGGTAAGTTGATTCTTGGATTGTTTTTACAATCGATATTGTATTATTGCATACTTTTTAGCATTCATATCCTCGGTGTACTACTTTCTTCAACGAAATATCGATGATGACATTTTGCTTATGTGGATTAATGGGGAAAGGTATGGACAAACACATGAAACGAAATTCGCTGTTTATAATATATTCTTTACTATTTTTTTTTTGTGTTGAATGTATATTTTATTAGCGAAATATTAAATGCTGTATGTATTTAAGACGCAGAGATATGTGTAATTTGTATGTCGTTATTGTTTTTTTAATACGTATTAAGAATTTGATGTAGTTGGCATGTAGTTCTGCAACACGTTGATTCTAAAAGGAAGCAAAAAACATTGGTATGTGGTGTTTGGCCTGTGAATATGCCGGGAAAATGTCAATACTTGAGAGGTGTGCACGAGTTTTTAAGAATTGAAGGCATTTGCTGCAGTTCAATTTTTTTTAAACTGTAGATAATTTAATGTCTACCGGCCCTTTCAGGAATTTAGATTCACGTGCAGAACCTTTCACCATTAATGCTATTTGTTATTTATTTTGTTTTTTTTTTTTCGTCTAAATAACTATAAGCAGGGCGTCTGCTGTGGTATTTGGTATCGAACTTGCAAATGCAATTTTGAGAGGAAACTAACAAAGGACAGAAACAAATGTAATGCTCAGAATTATGTGGAAATCGTAGCGGGTGCATTCATTGGGAGATATGATTAATGAAACAGTTGAATTGCCTATCAATGAATGGTGGGCGGAATGGAAGCGTACGGTTGACAGATGATGGGAGAGGGGCGGGAAACAAGATTGTGCCACTGAAAGAGGGGGTGTGAAAGAACTCACTAGAGGATGTTGGGAAAAGGGAACAGTCGCGCGAGGTTATGCTCGAAACTAGACCAGAAAAGTTATTGCATTCAGGTGAAGAATTGTGCAGTGTCTCATTCGGTGTTTCCATTGATTTCGTAGCTGTTTCTCCGTAGTGTTCGGGACATCATGAAAGCTACTACAAGTTGCGAAATATTTGATTCAGGTGATTGTTTTGCGTATAGTGCACGAAACATGTCCTTAATGTGGAATAATGGCACATTTTTTCATCCATGATGAAGTTTTTGTGATATCGTTATTATTGAATGACAAATTTCAATTCTTAAGATAATCTAATTCAGAATTAATTATTTACAGACGATGATATAGTGAGCACAGAAATGTTTTGAACTATCTATTCACCTTTAAAATGAACATGAATACCATGGTTGAAACCAGAGAAACTGTAATGACTTGGAATGATATTGGAAAGGCTTGGTATGCTAATTGGCAATTAGCAGCCTTAATTATTATAGGCGCAGTGGGACTTCTAACTGCTGTAGTGGTAAGTTGTTTTTTTATGGGTAGGAGGGTTTATTTATATTTAGAAAAGTAGAATTTGAAAATTGGTGCCTTCCAACATGCACTGAACTGTTGCTTATTGAAAAACTTATTACTTGCACTAATGCTTATAGATTTCAAATTACTTTTTCATTTACTTCCATAGCTGATAATTTGCTTCTAACGCAGAACGAGAAGGCTTGTATTTTATACTTACTATGTAAATGCTATCTTTTCAATGAAAAAAAAATTCTGATATTAATTATAAAATATATATTTAGAATGTATGATTTTGAAGATGTATTAAGTGTTTGCTTTGTTTTAATAAGTTGTTTGAAATTTATCGTATTGATGAGAAATAAAAACATCCCAAACCCCAATGTAATAACATTTCGTATGAATTTCATGCATTTTTTTAAAAAACTTTTGTATCTCCTGGATTATTAGTCATTTTCTGTTTGCAGGCTAAACATCACCGATAACTTTTAAGAGCAAATATTCTACACACATCACCCTAATTTCTTAAATAATGTTCTTATAATATGGGTACCTGTAATCTTTAATGGGGAACAAATGATGACATGCATAGGCTACTGGTAAACTTGCTGGTACTCTATTGCTGTTAATCATGTGTTATTGGGAAACCAACTCTTTCCTCAGTTTGGCTTCTGACTCTGTACGTAAAGTTTTTAGACATATTTTTGGATTTTCTATATATATTACATCTGATGTTACTAACTATTGTATTCCCGATTTTTTTCCTAAAGCCCTACAATGTCTTTCTATCTGGGTATTTAATTTATGCAAATTGTATTTCATTATTCAGTAGTTCTGATGGAATTTTTTTTTTTAATGAACGTAGAAATAAATATAATTCTGAACATTTTACTTGCAATTGTAGGTCATTTTAAGGAATTAAATGAGGTCGTTTAAGAAGCATACGTTTGATTTGCTTTCTTTGCCTGAGCATGATGTGCAAAATTAATTAGTGTGGTACTGATATGATATTGTAGGGTGATTATTAGTCATCCCTGTCAGTTCATCATTAATTATTTTGTCCTAAATTGTTAAATTATTGTGTTAACATTATTATTCTGTAGTAATTTCCTAAAATCATTAGATGACACTTTTTTCAGATCCAGTCATTTTTAGAGAACGTATTTTGCCCAGATTACTATCAATGTTTTCCCAGTTTTGGACGACCTTACTTCGAATATCAACATACTTCAATAGGGTAAGCTATTGCAAATTCTAGAGAGAGGAGATGGCAGAAAGAATTTAGATGTGCATGTTGCCTTCTGGGAATACAGTGCTTTTATGTTTAGTTCACTGTTTGAATTCTTATTGATATTGCTAAATGTTGCAATATTTTATTTTGTAAAGCTCAATATATGGCAATGTGTAGAAACAGTAAACTTAACGTTCTAATTTAATGCATGCACGTATGCTCAAGCTACAGGCAAATCACAAATATTTTTTTAAGTATGTATGAGTGAAAAAATTAAGAATTTTGGGTGGTTCTAAAACCATTGTTTGGCAAATTATTTGAAGAGAGGTGTTGTGTAGAAATTTTTGCTTTTTATATGGTAATTTATGAATATTAGAAAAGAGAGGTGGGAAATTGTATGTACAGGTTGTTGTGGTAGACGTGGATGCTTATCTTTCTATTGTGGTTAGCACATTTCCTGGTTGTTTAGGAAGTAGATTGCTCATACATCTTCTGTACATTCACTGAAGAGTTCAGATAACATCTCCATTATGCCAAAGTGCTGAATGTTTCATCAAATAGAAGCTATTGTGAGTGAATGAAACCAATACTTCTGGATGCTTTTGCACATTCTAATCTTCATGTAGGTGTGATTTTTATTAATATTATTATTATTTACATGTATTAACTACTAAATATAAGTGTTAGATCATCCTTATTTGATTTCTTTGTATGCTGGAAGGCACCATTCTTCTTTTTCTCCAGTTTGCTTGGATAATATTTCAAGATATGTTCTAAATGTTTGAAAATGTCCAAGAATAAAAAAAAAAGAAGAAATTAGATCTTAATCATGAAAATAAACAATTAAATCTGCAGCTTTTCTTTATTTTTCAGAATGATTTATGTTTAAAAAATTTAATACCTCAAAGTTAAATATGCCATTCAGTGGTGGAGGTGTTCAGAATATTACAAATTTTATTAAAAAATTAAAAATATAAATTGACATAGATTAGTGAAAATTGAAAGAAAACTAGAATAAATAAATATCCATTTCTTTTTTCTTCCTAATAAAATTAATAATATTGTTATTCTGATGCAACTGCTTACTGCCTTGTATAATTTTTTAAAATGTTTTTGCACATTTGTTTGCAGGTGTTACTATGGCTCAAGAACCAGATGTTGTCCACCAGCAAGCACAGGGAGCTAGCTGGTGGGAGATCGGAAAGCCAGGAGTGGATTTTTCACCCGGTTATGAAACCACCCCTAGAAGCATGTGATTCAGCTGGAGTCCAACCTGTGTCCAGCCTTCCTTCTCTTCCAGAAGTGATGACTAGGCAGGAGGAAAGAAGACCTGAGCCAAGACGCATAAAGGCTAAAGGGTTGTTGGAACGAAGGGGCTCCTCAGCGAGTCTTACTATAGATCTGCATCCGAGTCAGGAGAACTTGGCATCAGTTGCAATCCCTACAAGGGAATGGTGAGTCTTTAAAGGTCAAGTAGAGTGTGTGTGTGGGGGGAAAGAGGGTAAAAGGTCAGAGATAGTTTTAAATTGTAAGGCGATGAAGTAGTTTTTCCAACCTGTGTGGTCTACAGATTCGTTGTGGTCAGTACCAGAAGGACCAGTAGTTTGAAGATCTCAATTTCTGTAAACACAGACTTGCTGTTTTTATGCAAATTAAACAAAGATTTACTCTCAAAAATATAACTACAATTTTGATATTCTGTATAATTTCAGTTGGTGGATGATAAATAATGTTGGAGAATGTGATGATCATCCAATGTTTTATAAGCTTTCCTTTGGGTGAACATCACTCTTTGTTTTAAGGCAGTAGGCACATTCACTACACACTTAGTTTTCTTTCTCCTCCATCGTGCTTTACTTGCAAACAGTATTTCTAGACTTGTAGAAGAAGCTGGGATATATGTTTTGCCCATCCCGTTGCCAACATTATTTGTAATTTTCCTTGAGGTGTGCAAAAATAATAAATTATATATAGATTTCATTATATCCAAAATTGTATTCTAGTTACCTTGAATATTCTCATTATGAATATGCTTGTAATTTTTTTATTATGAAGTAGCAATTAAAACTAGTGGGAATGCAGGGGGGGTGTCACATAGTCCTATGTAATGAAATGTTTTATTTCGATAAATATCACGAATTTCTGCTTTTCACTCTGACAATTTGAGGAATTCATACATCCCATTTGGGGAAGAGGCTCTCCAAAAACTTTTATAACCCTGCAAACTGGTTCAGCATAATACTAGTTGAATTTACAGGATGGCCACTATCTGGAAAACTAGGAATCTTTTCTTGAATAGAGCAATGTACAGTAAAAATGGTGCAGGTCTCCTTATCGTTGAACTCTCTCAATTTTTGAAAATTGCAGTAGTTGCGAATAATGTAACTACATTTCTCCTCGTGCTAGCTGCAGAATCAAGGCAAGGAGAAATATGAGTAAGCAGTTCACAACTCCATAATGCGAATTGAAAGTTAATGGTTGTTAAGGGAGAGACTGTGAACAATTACACCAGAAAAAGATGGAGTTGCTGAACGAAATGTTCAGAGATTGCATCAGATGAAAGAATAAAAACACAAATTCAACACGCATAATTTTCTGGTTGCCTAAGAAGTCAGAGGGCGATCTAGTTTGGGAGGAGGACCAGAAATAATCAACAATAGACGAGAAGGTGAAGATTGTAGTGACAAAAACAATACTGATTTTAATGAAAAAGAATGTAGATATAGCTCAGGCAATAAAATGTTACTAGTAAATTTTCAGTATTAAACTTCACTGAATAGTAATTATCAGTAAGGGGAAGTGGTTATGGAAGGATGAGGTGGTGTATGAAGGACTGGGAATGCTTCCATGCCGTAAACATCCCTGTCTTATACAAGAATGAAAGTCGCAGAAATGTAGTAAGTAAATACAGTGAAAACAAGTACTGCCATTTGAATTATGGCCTTAAGTTTCTTTTAGAACTGTTCCCTAACACATATCACATTCCTATCGGTTTGAGACAAACATTTTTTAAATATTTCATATAAATATGCGAGATAATTTGGAAAGTGCATTGCGAGGAAATACAGTTTTAGGTCACTTGTGAAACTAGTATTATTTAAAATTAAATGTTTATAACATTGTTCTATTATTATTATTATTATTATTATTATTATTACAACAATTTTGTTACTATAATAAAATTTACTTCTCAACTTAAACTTTTGCCTGTTTACTTGTGCATTCCGTTCAGCATCTTTCTTTAACTTCGATTTTGCGAAACTGAAAAAAAATGTATTGTTATGGCGTAGAATTTCCATTATATACTAAATTATTGTTTTAAATAATGTAGTGTCGTAGATAAATATTTTTCCAATATTTCTTTTAAAGAAACGTTGAAGGTTCGAAGTCGTAATGACTCCTTTGTATGTTTTGAGGGGGATTGGTGAGCCGGTCGTTCTAGTGTTAATAATAATAATAATAATAATAATAATAATAATAATAATAACAATAACAATATAATGATGACAATGATGATAATGATGATTTTTCTCTCTGCTTTCTTCATACATCGTTTCGCAATCATTGCAATACGCCCTTATAAAACTCAAGAGTTTACAGTTCTTCCCCTTGGAACGAACTCTGATCGCACTATGCCCTCACTATCGAAAAAAACAATCAGCATTACCTTGATGTTGGACTTTGACTGACGTGCCTTTTTAGAGTGAGGAGATGAACTGATTTTTCCTTTGGGAACTCATCAGTTAAAATACTTCGATCGGAACTGTACGAGATGTTAAGGTCTTCCGATAGCTCTCGAAAAGTCATTTGCCTGTTTGAACAAACCAATCTTTCCACTTTTTGCAAATTTCCATCTGTTTTTTGACGTTACTGGATGTCCTGCAAGCTGCTAGTCTTCAACGGACTCATTTCCGTCTTTAAATTGGTCATACCACTTGTACACAGTCTTCAGAGTTACCACATTATCGCCATACACTGATTTTAACATTTCATGTGCTTCTTTGGCATTTTTTGCAACTTTAAACAAATCTTATTGTTAATGAGTTGTTCGAAATCTGTGTTGCGACAGACACAATAAACTCGAGCTCGCTCTAGCGGCTCTGGCAGCTCACTGACAAGTTTGAATGTGTTATAACTTGTCCCTGCGTGTCTCAGCTGATCATGCTACTGGACAAATTACAGCATATTGATGTAGGGTCAGCAGTTACCACCATTAAAATTCATTCACCGTAATTTTTTACCACACCTCATACTTCATTAATGTTTGAAGGTCTTACTGAATGTAATCACTCTTGTCCAAATCATCTTCCTCAGAAGAGCAAACCATTCCTTATTGTGCTCTTTCCAATGATGCTGTTCCCATACACAATGCAAAAATTCGTAGCTTCACCCGTCTACTGACTCAGAGAAAAAAATATTTGAGCTGTTCCTCTTCATCTTCTAGACACACAGTTTTCTTATCGTTTCATCAACATTCACTAACCCCAACAATTCAAAATTTAATATGCAACCTGAGACAATAATTACCAGAACTACAAGAAAAAAATGATGTATATCCCACTACAACAGGAACACTAACATGCCAAACAAAGTAGCTATGGAGTTATGCACCAAACCAAAAATAAGAAAAATAATGATGATAATTATGTCATTTATAGCACCTGGATGTTTAGTTGTGGTGTACTGCGTCATTTTGTTATTGCTTCAGATGTGTCTGAGAGATTGTAAGCTTTGTTTTTATGATTTCATGAATCATTTTGAAATGTCATGGTCCACATCTTCTCTTCAAACAGTAAAAGAATTCTATAACACAACTTTCATTTTGGTCGAAATTATAAGGTAATGAATTTATTCAGTAAGCTCTTAGATTATTATTGTAAGGATGGAGGTAGAAGCGTAGAGGACTCAATTAGTAATCCATTTTGATCTCGAGAAATAATAATTATTACTACAGAATGGCATAAGACTTTCTAGTACTAGTTATTTTTCTGTTTCTTTATTCATGGTAGAATCATCTACCTATCGTAACTCTGGGGTGGAGATCAGAGCACTTTTGCTCACCTTGAACATTGTGTAGTGTTATGGATCATAAACTTGTGATTTAAAATTTCTAATAATTAAACCCTTTCCTGTTTCACCCCACACTTGAGCGAGTCAGAATTTGTAAACTAATAACAATTTACTACGTTACGCCAACTTTATGCCCCTAGAGTACAAATTTATAAATTTTGTATGGATCCGCGAAGTCGCTCCTGTACAGGAAACTGAAATATTAGCATATTGATTGGGAACCTGGCTATGTTCTTTCTCCGATCATTGGGTTTATATTACCTGCTAATATATACACACAAAAATTTTAACAATGCCATCAACATGAGCAGCAATTATTCATTGACACACACCAGATTTCAAAATGCTACACAGCGAATTCTGCACTCCACTGTGTACACCAGCTTTCTATAGCACCAAAACAACATGACACATAAAATTTGCCCTTGAACTCTAGTGGCCATTACTAATAATCACTTAGTTGGTTACAATCTTGGCCTTGTTATAAGATTGCTGTAGAATTGCATCACCTCTATGGTTGCTGAACCTTGTAAAATGGTGCTGTCTCTGCTGCTATGATTATTTGCACCTTCTCGTTACAGGTACCATCCTTTTCTGTTCAAACTCCAAATCGAAACAATCACAGACTGTATTCCTTACTATAGAACACCACTCTGACATCCAACCAACTTTTACACGAAAACTCCAGATTTCACTTCTGCCTCGATGTCAGCACTACCAGATCGCTAACCTGTCGGTCTATAGGATTGTTGTACACCTTCCTCCTCACTGTGTAGTTTTAAAACAAAGGACCGCTCTTCCCATCTGTCAAATTCACTGTACATTTTTGAATTGCAATTTTAATGTCTTTTGGTTTCCACAATTTTTTCATTATAATACTTTCTAATTAAGCTTCAAATAATACATTTAATTACCCTTCATCTTTTACAAATTCCTAATATTTTATTGTCTAAACTTTTGTGTTATTGCCCATATCTTATATCCTTCACTTGTGTTTTCCAAGCATATGAACATTAATTCATTTAATAAAAGATTTTCATTATTATATAATAATCCAGAGTTCAAGTGACTGTATCCTTCCTTAACAGTTCTTTGTTTATTTATTCTTCCCAGGTCAGCTACCAGCATAGTTCCTTGGATTTTTTTAGAAGTAAACAATTTGTATTTCCCCCCTTGCACACTGTTACCTTTTTATTAAGTACGTCAGTTTTTAGTTATCTTATTGCATCTTTCTAGTAATCATTGTGATGCGTCCAAAATGGACCGTCACAGTAGACCTATCTTGGGCCTATACCTTTAAATATTTGCAGATGATATTCCTTGGCCCTATCTTAATGCTTGTATCAGTATTCTGGGTGAGAGATCCAGTTCCTCATTTGTATGTAGATGCCTAGCACTATCCATCAAAAAAGTTGAAAGAAAATTATGAAGAAGTAGAAGAATTCATATGAAGAAGAAAAATTCTATCTTCAATAAAGTAGCAGGAGGGGGGGGGGGAGTGTCCAAAAATGTGAAACTTATGTAATTTTTGAAAATTCAGAGTTAAGAGTGAATCAGACCTGTTACCTTCATTTTTTCACTCTTAACAAGAAACTTACAGAAAAATTTGAGAGCAATTTTTAAAAAAAAATTGAAAATAATCTAGGGGTTACATAAAATACCTCCATCCTAAAGAATCCATTACAAAATTGCTGGGCCGGATCAACCAGAGAATATTCACTTTGGGGAAAATCCTCCAAATATTTTAGGCACTAGTGTTGTTGAGAGATGAGCAGACATATGGATGTTTGGAAACAACACTTTTGAGGAATTGTGAACCCAAACCAGATATTTCTGTTGAAATCACGAAATCAATTTTCCTCAGCAATACATAACTTTGTCTCTACCACTCCCTATGTACATGCCTATATTAGGTTATTGTTATTGTGTATTGTTTTTCAACCTTTCCTCCTGAAAGGCGGGCATGGAACACAATGTGTTCCCTCGTGCAATGCACGAGGTGCCCGCAATAAATGCGCGATTTGTTCTCACTCATCTTCCAAAGTGATGGTTTATGGATTATTAATTATGTTTTGTCGTTTTCCTCTTCAGTTATACTTCTGATTTCCGTTTGATATTTGAGGTTTGGCCTCCCTCGACCGGCGGCATATGTTTTTGCGGAGCCAGACTAACATGGAAGTTTGTTTGAGGAGTAGGTTTGAGGATGTATAGAGACATTTCCACACCATGCAATACGTAGTCTCTTTGGCGCGTTTTTTTTTTTTATAGTGAGATCCCCAGTAGGCCTATGAACCACTGTTTTTTGTTTTAATGTGTGATATGAGGTATATAATAATTGTTGTCGTTTGCTTTTATAAGCATTGGGAGATGTAACAATTTGGTTTTTTCACCAAATGTAACGACATGTGATTTATTGTATGTTTCATATTCAAATTCGAGCGTAAATTCTCTAACGAAATTTCATGTAGCCAGTTTCGTTTTTTATTTTTGGTTGATGCAACCAGATGGATGGGCAAGTTACTGGTGGAAATTGTACCTTTTGTGTGTATACTGCTAGATAATGAGTTGTGCTTTCATTTCCCATTCTGTACTCTGCTCCACTATGAGGGTAAACGAAACTTTGAAGACAAGTATCCGTGGGATGCGTATTTGTATTTTGTGCTCTATTGAGTATGATGTGATTATTTGGTGTTTTTGAATTTACACCATATTGTATTTTGATAACTTGATAATAAAAGCCGTTAGGTGTATCAAATTGAGGGAAGTGCATTTCTTTTGAATGTTGCATTGCGAGTTCTTCTGTATGATGTTGGTTGTTTTCTGGATAATCTAGTACATTAAAAGCTTGGTCGTGGTGTTGATTTTCTGTATTAGATAGATTCCATATTAACTGCGAGTCGTTATATGATACTGTATCATCTGCTCTGAAGGTTGTTATTAAAATATTTTGAGACCCTTCAAAATCGACTGTAGTTGCATGATCTTGTCCTGCTGCTATTAGGCATTCTCTAGTTGTTGCAATGTTACGAATTTGCATTTTGAAGTTGTACAATTTTAGATAATGTGCAATTTCGATATGTTTTGCAAATATACAACCGCTTCCTTGAAAAGCATGTTTGTTATCGTCATTGAACCAAAAATCTAATAATGTATACGGTATATATATATATATATATATATATATATATATAATGTATTACTCCATTCTTGTGGTGAATAGTCGCATTGGAAATGTTTTACTACTCTCCCATGACATATAGAAGTGAACATTGGAATGGATTTTAATACTTCTGACGGATGCATATTACTACCATAACCATCGTTTATCTGTTCTTCTGCATCATTACCGTTATAAGTATGCGGTGTTGCCTTAGTTTTTTGTTAGGTGCTGGTTCTCTAATATTCATGGTTGCTTACTTGTGGATGCTGTTTCTGAAACAAATAACGATTGAATTAGTGTTTCATTTTCTTTACGAAATATATTTAATTTTGTAATAGTATCTTCTTGATGTGGAATATAATGAGGGGAAGGTTCCTCTATGTTGTTAATTTTTGTTATTTCAGTGAGAATGAACAGTAAATGGTACAATATGCGCCAATATATATCGTTTGTTGTGATATGATTTGGAGGTGGTTTTAAAAGATTTGCAACAGATTTTTGTTTTCTGTTGTAGTGAAAAAATTTTTTAGTCATTTTGTATTGAATTATTCTTTCGAATAGAGGATCGCTATCTTCTTCTGGCAACCAATAATCTATTGGATTGTTAGTTGTAATGACTATCATTATTCTTGGTGTTGTCTCTTTGGTTGCATGTTTTTGGTCCACTCGCAGGTTTTTGCCTCCTAAAGCAATTTCCATTGCCCAATATTATCGGGCGCAATGGTAGGTTCTTCAAATAGTATACACGAAGAAGTTGGTAAGTCATCCAAATGAAATGCACTTCGGTCCTTTGTCCTGTCTATTAAAGTGGGTTGTAAAGGTGTTGTTAGTAAGGTAGCAATTATAGATTTGCCTGTATTGGTGGGTCCTTTTATTACAAAGGAATTTTTTTCTGGACGTATAGATTTTTTATGAGTATAAAATGAGCATAGGATTCATCTATGTTAATTTCATTTTTTTGAAATAAATATTTCTAGTATTTGATGTTGCTTATATTTACATTTGTTGATTCTATATTATCATATAAGATATCTAAGTAGTTTGTTGTTCTTAGACTTTCTTTTATCTGTGCATTGTCGATTTGGCAAATTGATATAATGATTGCTTTTATAAGTGTATTATAGTACAAGTACTTTCTGTACCGATACAAATGAAAACTGCTAATTTTTTATAGACATTTTTACTTGTGTTACATTTTTTACATTAAATACATACATAATTACAAAAAAAAATACGTATTCAGTTATAAGTAAAGGAAATAAGGTATAGTTAATATTAGACTAATTTAACATGTAATAAATATTTTTAAAAAATGTTTTGAAATTGTACATTTTGTTACACAGTGGACTACTTGATTAACAATTATTTCACAGTCAAAAAAAATATGGTATGCGTATTTTTCTGAAACACGGGGCCCCTGATGAATGGGGGCCCCCAAGCAACTGCTTGTTTTGCTTGTAGGTAAATCCGGCGCTGATGATCTGTGATAAGTTGTAATATAACAGATTTCGGTACTTTTTTTAAAAATTCCGAGTACGATTCGAAATGGAATTGTTCTTTCAAGTCAATGACGTTTTGAATTAGACTTTGTCTATTAATTTTTTGTGATATTTTTGGTTTCTTTAGATTGTTATTTTTTTCTTCCCAGTGTTTTTCACATATTGGTAGGTCTTTAGTACTGTCTGTTTCATCTTTTTTATGAAGTAATATTTTGTAATTGAGGGTAACTGTTGGTCCATCTTCGGATACCGAAGCGGATAAGATAGAGGATGAAACGTCTGATGTTCCTAACAAGTTGAAGTGTCGTCTTGCCTTCGACAACTTCTCGAGTGTTGCAAGAAAGGACAGAAAGGATTCTGTCGATTGCTCTATTTCGGTTGTCGGTGGATTGGAAGAGAATATGTACGTGATCGGGGTGCTGGGCAATGGCGAAGGGGGACTGTTTTTGGGTTGGTATTTGATTGATATATTTTTTATAGATTGAGGAGAGGTCTCGGGTGATGTGGATGACGAATGTGTAGTAATGTTTGGGATGGGTGGGGACGGGGACGCCATTTCCATGGTGCTTGGTTTCCCTGGAGAATTACTGGGTGATATATCTGGTTGTCTGTTGCTCGGTTGATTATCATTTCTGATATTTTTGTCGGATCCTGTATCTGGTATTGATATATTGGTGATTCGTCGTTTCCCATTTGAATTATGAGGTGTGTCGGTTGCATCTGACGCCATAGTTCCTGGAGACACGTGCTGACGAAGTGGGCGTGACAATGTTCTTTAGAGATAAGTGAATTTGAAATTCGTCATCTTTTGGTTTCAATAGTTATATTACCCTCTCCATAGGAGCTAGGGGATTCGGGTATTTGTTGTATATGAAGGACGAGATTGCTGCTACCATGGTATCTAGGATGTCTTCATTTAACCGGAGTGTTCGGTGTTTGTAAGTTATTACATACCGTCTTGGGTGTACACTGAATTGGACATTCTTTGCGTTCGTCAGTGTTGTCGGGTGGTTCGTTAGTGACCAATACCATGGGGTTGTCAGGTAATTGCGCTGAATTTGCAGTTGCACCATGACTTACTTGTTGTAGATAACCGTCGTCTTTGTCGTTGTTGTTTTCTTTGTTGATTGATGGCGGATGCGCAATACTGTAGCCGTCGTCGATGTCTTCTAGGTTGTTTTCTGTTGACGTTGTATTATTATACAAGTCTTGAAGTTGTTGTAATTGTTTAGGACAATTTTTAATATTTGGTAATTTTGTGCACAAAGTTGGAGTGACACACTGAATTCTATTGTGATAACTAAAACAAGGTGGTTCGAGACACTGGCACAAATAATTATCGTGAACACACGTAGTACATGCGTCTTCTACGGAATCCTGCATGGTACTGAATGTTGTCATTGAGATGTTGCTTTTATAATAGTAACTGTAAGTGGTGTGGCAATGGTTAATATGATAGTAATATGATAGCGGAGGTAAAGTTCAGGAGTTAAAGTGTAAAGTGTATCAAGTGTCATGTGTTATGTAAGTTGTTTATCTGATGCTATACATCCTCAGAGTACTCCTCAGGAGTGTCCTTCATGTAGTCTGTTATCCACAAGAAGATCTTTACTTCTCTATACTCCACTCCTCTTCGTGATGCGGGGGGGGGGGGGGGGGGACACCGCGTGCATTGCACGAGGAAACACATTGTGTTTCATGCCTCCCCCCCCCCAGTTGATATCATTGGGTCTGGTTCGATCTACCTCGTGTGAAACATGACAATTGATTAGTCATTCCATCAGAACTGTCTGGCATCCTGGAATATCTGTCTTAAAATCCCAAACATTAGTAATTTTTTGTGTAAGTGAAAACTGTTTTGAATTGTCAAGGGCAACTCTAATGGATTTCTGCTCACAAATGTTGAGTTTCTTATTTTATTAATAACATCTGGCATTAATTTGTAGATTATTGTGGTAGACAATCAATAACAATGAGCTGTGTAATTTTTAAAAATGTATAATAATCTTGTTTCATCTGAATGCTTCTAGCCTAATTAATTAAGATCCCTGAAAATTATTTTAAGAGCACTTTTTTGTTTTTATCAATGGTGTTATGAATTCCTTTTTTCCATTGATTTTTGTGCGTTTCTTTCACACAGTACTGCTGAAGAATATTTATTATCTGCTGGCAATGTTTTAAGTCGTGCACAATTGAGATCTTGTTTGAAAGACTGCAGAGTGTTGCACAGGGAATTTTGGGATATACCTTCAAATCATCCTGAAAAATCTGAAGTGGCTGGTAGTGGCACTAAGAATAGATACAGATCGATTTTGCCTAATGAGAGATCCCGTGTGAGATTACCATCTGCGAGTGATGACTTATTAGCAGGGTATATTAATGCTAATTATATAAGGGTAAGCTTTTCGCCTTTATCAATGATATGTTCTTTTTATCATACACATATTGATGTCAGCAAGGAACCGATAAGTGTCAAATACTGTATTCCTCAGGGATATGATGGCGAAGAACGAGCATATATTGGTACGCAAGGCCCTCTTCCTCACACTGTTGCTGATTTTTGGTTGATGATATGGCATGAATGCTGCCCTGCAATTGTTATGATTACTAAGTTTTGGGAAAAAGGTCGCCCAAAATGTGAACAATATTTCCCACAAGGAGAACCAAACAGTGAATCTGTTGTATATGGAGAATTAACTGTTCAAGTTACCAAAATTGTGATTAGAGATGGCTACACCATTCGGGAACTGTTAGTTCAGGTAAGAGGAAAAACTCCTAGGGAAAGAGCTTTCTCATAACTATTTTTTAACTAGTTAATTAAAGAGATTTGCAAGTTGAAATGCTTGTCTTAGAAAAATATCTGTGTTCAGAGGTTAAAAAGTTTCATTTTTGTGTGAAATACTGATAAGTGTATGATTATTAATCAACAATAATTAGTAATTAATGATAAAGTTTATATAAATACTGATAACAGTAATTTTAATATGGGCTAGTTAGTTTCATATATCTCTGTAGTGAAAGTGGATGTTTTAGTGATGGTACCCCAACCCTTGTTTTGGTACACACTGATACCTTCAGTGAAAGTTACTGTATAATTAATATATAATACAGGAATTAAAGTAGATAAACATGGAATGAAGAGTGAACATAATCTCAAGGGGCTTTTTTGACTTGAAAAGGTCAAGTACCTTAAAACACCAAAATTATCAAAATAAATTTGGATCAATATTGAAATCAGGAAATGCTAGATTTATTCATCGTAAGTTCTCAAAACCATACCCATTCACTAGAGAGAGCACACCACTGCTTGATATAGAGTGCTCTAATAATAATGAAACCTGGTAATTTCGCATAATTTATTAACTGATTAAAGTGTAGATTCCTTGCAATAAGAGTGGTAGCAGAAGTGCAGTGTGTCCCCCAGTACACTGTTAATGCCTTTTAAATGATATTATGATATCATGCTTTATAAAACAGTGCCAGAGGCATAGCAACAGTCATAGTCAGGTCACAAAGTCAGAGTTTGTGAGCACAGCGAGTTGGATCCGTTGTGTAACAACATGCTTTAGGGTCAATGCATTGCAGATGACTTTGTGTCAAAATTGTATTGGTTATTAAATTGTTTGTATTAATCAAAACACTTAGACGTAATATGAACACATTTAAATTTACTAAAAGCAATTCAGCATTATTAGTTCTGAAATAAACATCCACTGCTGGGAGTTGGTGATAGTACACCTTTCCTTATGGAGGTGTATTATTCATTGTACGGAACACTTACACGGATCATTTTAGTAGCAGTATCCATTTCCTATGAAAGATATACCTTCCCCAAATATATACTTTCACTGTAATATTTTTAATGGGTGTGGGGTGTTGGTATGGGCAGCTTGGCATGCGTTTGTACTGCGAATGTTCTGCAGAAAAACTGTTGCATAGGGCCTGGTTAACAAAAAAAAAGGATAAATCCAGTTGCTAAATTTAGAGTGGTGGGGAAATTCTCTCTATCGTGTGGTGTAGCCCGAATCCCTGTTTTCTGGGTCATTGATCCCGAAAAATCAAATGACGGCAAAACGTATGTCCTGTCTGTGAACATTGCTAGCTGCTAAACTGTTCAGCTGATTTTCTCCAAAATTGATTTTCCTCAATCAATCTGCCTGATGTCGCAGCTCTTTAAATTTGAAACCAATATTTCAATTTTGGAGATACTTTACACGAAGCCCCTAGGAAATTTTCGAAAAAATGGCTCCATTGTTTTTGATTAAATTTTCTCATTGGATAGTGTAAAGGACATTTAAGGGAATGATGCAAGACTCTTCTTTGATTTTTCGAAAATTGCAAAAGTTCAAAAGTTTTTGGAGGTTTTCTACTACTAAAATGTTAAAGATAGGGTTTTTTCCCTTGATGAAATCCATTTCTAAAAGATAGATTTTGAAATATGGTCATGTACAAGTTTTCGAAAATACGAGTCCTTTTCGCGTAATTTTGCGTGAAATACGGAGAAAGTACATACTGTTTTAGCATAACTAGTTTTGTATGCTACCACACCATAGTAGCCACTAGCCTATAATTTTTACGAAATGAGATTGAACAGAGGATTAAGTTTAAGTTCTGAATTTTAAATGCAAATAGTTTTAATTACATCAGTTGTTTTTTTTTTATCATGAATTGATATTTCCAATTTTAAGGACATTTCTCATCAAGAAAGTGCCTGCAACACTGCTGCCTGAAATGTTTTTGCCCTTTTCTCAATTACAATAATTGATATAGACAGTGTTTGCTTAATGCAAAACAGATCTTCATATAAAGTAATGTTAATTTTCGAAAATGTTTTTGCGTGAAACAAGCAATTTTTAAATTGTAATTTTCTTTAAAAAAAACCTGCTCCAATGGTTTTTTTAATGCCTTTTATCATTTTTAGCAAAATGATCCTACGGAAAATGGTGTGGCCATATTTTCGACGAACGCTCTGTAATTTCAAAATTGCAAAATATAACTATTACAAATGTACAGAATTGATTATTGAGATATCTTTTTTAAATGAATAATTTTCATAAAGCTTTTTCTTTTTATGTCGTATAAAATATTTTTAAAAAAGTATGAGTAGTTTAGTGCGATTTTGCATTTTCGAAATTGCAGATTCGAATTTCCCGCCCTTCGTATGCTAGACTTTTACGGGAGTTATCAGGTTGCATTGCAACTATGAGAACGCAGTGACCCAACAGTTTGAAATCCTGACTTCATTGTAGGCGTTTCTCAAAAGTCTTGTAAGGAAATAAACAGAAAGACTATTACTGAATATTCAGCTGCGACGAGACGTGCGAAATTTACAAGATATTAGGCAAACAAGAAACAGACAGAGAGAGAGAGAGAGATACAGACTGAGGGTGAGAGAGCGAGAGATACAGACAGGGTGAGAGAGCGAGACATACAGACTGAGGGTGAGAGAGCGAGACATACAGACTGAGGGTGAGAGAGCGAGACATACAGACTGAGGGTGAGAGAGAGCGAGACATACAGACTGAGGGTGAGAGAGAGCGAGACATACAGACTGAGGGTGAGAGAGAGCGAGACATACAGACTGAGGGTGAGAGAGAGCGAGACATACAGACTGAGGGTGAGAGAGAGCGAGACATACAGACTGAGGGTGAGAGAGAGCGAGACATACAGACTGAGGGTGAGAGAGAGCGAGACATACAGACTGAGGGTGAGAGAGAGCGAGACATACAGACTGAGGGTGAGAGAGAGCGAGACATACAGACTGAGGGTGAGAGAGCGAGAGAGACTTAGAGACTGAGGGTGAGAGAGAGCGAGAGAGACTTACAGACTGAGGGTGAGAGAGCGAGAGAGACATACAGACTGAGGGTGAGAGAGAGCGAGAGAGACATACAGACTGAGGGTGAGAGAGCGACATACAGACTGAGGGTGAGAGAGAGCGACATACAGACTGAGGGTGAGAGAGGGCGACATACAGACTGAGGGTGAGAGAGAGCGACATACAGACTGAGGGTGAGAGAGAGCGACATACAGACTGAGGGTGTGAGAGACACACATACAGACTGAGGGTGTGAGAGACACACATACAGACTGAGGGTGTGAGAGACACACATACAGACTGAGGGTGTGAGAGACACACATACAGACTGAGGGTGTGAGAGACACACATACAGACTGAGGGTGTGAGAGAGACACATACAGACTGAGGGTGTGAGAGAGACACATACAGACTGAGGGTGTGAGAGAGACACATACAGACTGAGGGTGTGAGAGAGACACATACAGACTGAGGGTGTGAGAGAGACACATACAGACTGAGGGTGTGAGAGAGACACATACAGACTGAGGGTGTGAGAGAGACACATACAGACTGAGGGTGACAGAGAGAGAGACACACACATACAGACTGAGGGTCTGAGAGAGAGACACACACATACAGACTGAGGGTCTGAGAGAGAGACACACACATACAGACTGAGGGTCTGAGAGAGAGACACACACATACAGACTGAGGGTCTGAGAGAGAGACACACACATACAGACTGAGGGTCTGAGAGAGAGACACACACATACAGACTGAGGGTCTGAGAGAGAGAGACACACACATACAGACTGAGGGTCTGAGAGAGAGAGACACACACATACAGACTGAGGGTCTGAGAGAGAGAGACACACACATACAGACTGAGGGTCTGAGAGAGAGACACACATACAGACTGAGGGTCTGAGAGAGAGACACACATACAGACTGAGGGTCTGAGAGAGAGACACACATACAGACTGAGGGTCTGAGAGAGAGACACACATACAGACTGAGGGTCTGAGAGAGAGACACACATACAGACTGAGGGTCTGAGAGAGAGACACACATACAGACTGAGGGTCTGAGAGAGAGACACACATACAGACTGAGGGTCTGAGAGAGAGACACACATACAGACTGAGGGTCTGAGAGAGAGACACACATACAGACTGAGGGTCTGAGAGAGAGACACACATACAGACTGAGGGTCTGAGAGAGAGACACACATACAGACTGAGGGTCTGAGAGAGAGACACACATACAGACTGAGGGTCTGAGAGAGAGACACACATACAGACTGAGGGTCTGAGAGAGAGACACACATACAGACTGAGGGTCTGAGAGAGAGACACACATACAGACTGAGGGTCTGAGAGAGAGACACACATACAGACTGAGGGTCTGAGAGACACACATACAGACTGAGGGTCTGAGAGAGAGACACACATACAGACTGAGGGTCTGAGAGAGAGACACACATACAGACTGAGGGTCTGAGAGAGAGACACACATACAGACTGAGGGTCTGAGAGAGAGACACACATACAGACTGAGGGTCTGAGAGAGAGACACACATACAGACTGAGGGTCTGAGAGAGAGACACACATACAGACTGAGGGTCTGAGAGTGAGAGAGACAGGCAGATAGAGAAAGACACGCGGAGACGTTTTCTTTTTCACAAGGATTGAATATTAAGAAAGAAAAAAGAAAAAGCTAGCGACACCGGGTATTTTACTAGTTAAGTATAAATAGTGAGTGATGAGGGGGGGGGGGCGTTACCTATGTTTGAATTTTATGCCATTTTTTTTCGAAAATATTTTTTAATGAAATGCTGTTAACAGACAAATGCAAATAGTTTATATTACATTGCAAATGAAATTTCGAATCGTAAGATCGTAAAATTAAAATGTAATGAGTGAAGTCAGTTTGACTCCGTGTCTTCGTCTTCCGAATGTCTGTTGTAAGGGTGAAGATGTTTAACTACTGTATAAGCATCTTCCCTTGGTGAAGAAAATTTGCACTGTTTCCGAGAAGTCTATAAACTACCGCGCCTGGAGGCCCTGATTGGTCGAATTGAGGCTGAAGCTTGTATGCCAGATGTGTTTGAGCACTGCTGAATCTGTAGCTTTGACCGTGAGTTTGAGAAATCGCATCAGTCGCGTGATTTGTAAGCCTAAATCCACAGTAGGCAACCTTTTCGAAGGTCATTAGCCTTGCAGCAGAATAGAACTAAGTAACGGATGCAACTCTTTTATGCGAAACCACAGTGTTACTAAACCTTGGACTGTAACCAATAGTAGTCTGAAGCGCCCAAAGAACGGACAATATATTTTTGCTCAGAAAAAATGAGACACACATTCTGTAAAGATTTGAAATCGAAAAGCCAACCGAATAACGAAGGGATGCGACGCATCTGTCGCATCTATTGACGCTACGCCACTGATGGAGATCCATACGACACATCACTGGATAGGGAAAAATACCAAATTGTAATCTTTTGCATATTAAGTCCATTCAGTGTCCACAATGGCGCTGTAGTTTAAAAGAAAATGGTGTCGACTCACGAAAAGTCGGTTTGTGTGCCTTTGCAGTATGCAAAGGGTGAATTCATTGTTTCATTGCAGCATGCATTTCGTGGCAAATTCAAGAAAGACACCCCTCGTCATAACAGATTTACAAGTCATACAAGAAGTTTGTAGAAGGTTGCATATGCAAAGGGAAAAGTACTTCATCAGATGAATGTTGAGCGTATCCGATCGCCTTACGAACTTAGCCCTACAAAATCCACAAAAGGGAGGAAGCAGAGAACTTCGAATTCCGCAACATACGGTATGGCGAGTGCTTAGAAAGCGTCTGTGTCAGAAGCTGTGTAAGTTGCAATTACTTCAGGCATTGCGTCCTGGAGATCATCCAAAAGTATCAGAATTTTGCATTGCAATGTTGGAAGATATGAAAGATAACACCATTGCTGAAAGACTATCTTTTTCGATGAATCAACCTCGCACATCTAAAGTGAATCGCCACAATGTCAGAATTTTGAAGACTGAAAATCCCTGCATTATCATCGAACATGAAAGAAATTCTCCAAAACGGAATGTGTTTAGTATCAAGAAAGTTAAAGGGGCCTTCCTTTTACTTTCCCGTATATATACACGGATTTCAAGGGAAATGCACGAAATGCACGCCCCCTGATACTGAAATGGTGTGTTTTTTTCCAAAACGTGTCTGTCTGTCTTTGAACACCAGTCGCCTAAACCATACGTAGGATTTTTTCCAAAATGGTCGATCTGGCTCGACTCGAGGCGCTGCGGTTTTGAAAAACTTTCTTCCAGATTTGAGGATACTTTCTATGAAGCTCCGTGGACATTTTAAAAAATTTCTCAAAAACAACTCCAATATTTTAAAATTTCCTTTAAGAATAGAGTATAATAAACTTATGTCCAATTTTCAGGGTGAACTGAATTTTCGAAAATTTCAAACTTTCCGGTCATCCTACAATTTCAAAATTGAAGATAGGCATTTTCCCTTCAAGTAAAATTTGTTCTACGTAGTGAGTTCTTTCATTGTCATGTACATTATTTTGAATCTTTTTATTGTTTTCGCGCAATATTGCGTGCATGTGTGTAATTAAAAAAATAACAAAGACTAGATGTTCTCAAAAACTGCTCCAAATTGTTTTTTTAAACATTTGGTGGCAATAGTGCTAAATGTACTCTTATGAGATGACATAATGTCTCATAATAACTCATAAAATGACAGTTATCTCTATTCTGTTGTTTTTTCAAAAATTCTAAAACTTTTTTTTTACTTGTCTCTCACGTTGTCAGTATTTACATTAGCGGCGATTTGTTCATGTTATTATATTTATGAGTACATTTACTAAAACCAAAGAATGTAACTTCTTCAGGATTTATATTAGAAAGGGTATCAAGCCATTCCTGTTCCACCAACCCTTCTCTATAACACCAGAAATAAGAGTTAAATCATCAAACTCCCTTATTGACTTGCAATCTGTTTGTTTGATCAGTATTAAATGTCTTATAAAGTTTCTCGAAAACTCGCCTGTTTTCTGTAAAAATTAGCACAAAATTCTGCATTTTCAGAAGCGTTCAAATGCCATTTTCTCATAAACTGCTCCAAATTTTTTGTTCAAACTTATCGAACGGATAGTGCTAATTGCACGGTTGAAAACGAGGTAAGATCCATTTTGGTTTGTTTTTTCACAAATTAAACAAATGTAATTTTTTGTAAATGTATCTCATGCCTTTAATACGTGCATTTCCAGCAATTTGTAAACACTTTTGTATTTGTGAATTGAAGTGCTTCAAAAGACTTCTAATACAGTTTTTCGAAAATAAAATTTTTCTGTGAAGATGGATTTCAAATTTCGAATTTACAATAGCACTTAAACGCCATTTTCTTAAAAACTGCTCCCAATTTTTCAAAGAAAATTGCCCTATAGGACGAGGTTTTACTGTTCTTTAATATTCTTAAAATGTTATTACCGGTCTACTATTAGGAAAACGAAAAATTAAGACATTTTTTTTAAATGTACTGTGGGCGGCGATAGATGGCAGCTGGCAAGAGTATGTGGGAAGTCCGAATATCTGGCCGAGAACAAAAGAAATAGAAAACTAATACGAGAAAGTTGCACCATTCTGTAGCACCAGTTGTTTTATTGAAAGAACCGTTACTGGAATTACGTATCTAGTCAAGCTCCAAAATTGTTTCCACAAATGCAAAGATCAGGATGATTTTATCTTCGTACTAGACGACGCTACACCACTCTCATTATGAGGGACGGCAGTATCTGAACGGCACAATCCCGGGACTATGGATTCGAAGAAGTGAGGAATAATCTTATTCATCGTAATGGTCTCCCCTCCCAGGTCATCGGATCTGACGCCGTGAAATTTTCTATGGAGTTCATAAAAGACAAGGTGTATGTAGTACCTCTAAACGTGCTACCCTTCATGATCAGAGATCGAATTGTTCTAGCAGTGAATTCAATAACCATCGACCAGTTAATTCGTGCGTGGCAAGAAATGGACTATAGATTCCAGCTTTTTCGCGCAGTAAATTGTGCTCATGTTGAATGTACAAAATAAAACGTTGGATTCAATGTCTCTTTCTATTGTCGTTCATTGGTGGTATATATTTGAAATCTGCTCCTTTTTTAATCATTCTGTATTTATAACGAGCAATGACTCAAATTCATAATAAGTTTTACTAGTGATGGCTGAAATATATTGATATGGAGTTTGTGCCCGACATAGCGGACAGCGATCGTCTGCAATCTCGATCTCGATCTTGTGCGCATGCGCAAAGAAACCAGGGAGTTTATGCTCCCTCTAGCACAATGAGTGAAATTGTGAAAGAGCTTTTGACGCTTAGGGCGAAACGTATAAGTCGCAATGGAAGAAGTTCCATATTGTGGCAACAGTGTGTGCTGCTTGTGTACTTTTGGTTCTGCTGTAGTTAATTTGGTAAAAACTGTTATGTATCATGATATTATACTTCATTTGGGACTATATGTAAATTTTCACGACTTGTGTATGTATAACATTTGATAATAAAAGAAATTAGTATTAAAATTTGAACAAGATCTCACATATTTACAAATTAATAGTACTAATAGTATTATGTAAAACAGAAATGAAGTAGGACCTATGTTTGAGGATAAAATATATATTACACAACAAAAGGAACCAGAGCAGGACTGTGAGAAATACTGTTAGCGAAGATACCACTAGATGGTGCGACCTGCACCGTAAGAAGATAGCGACAGTGGCTCCGCCACTTCTTCCTGTTGTGTTAACCACCGCGACCGCAGTTGCTGTTCACGCGTCGTTAAGCACTGATCGTGTTTCATTGTATTTGTTTCATATCGGTCAATAAAAGACCTTATTGTGTTTTCTAGAAGTGCGTGTTTCATTCGATAGCCCTCCACAACTCTATCAGGTTATGAACCCAGCCGTATAAATGGGCTATTCCACGACAAAAAGGACTTCTTTGTTCGATAGTGATTGCAAAATAGAAACGACCAAGTCGCAAGCATTGAGTATGCAACAAGTGCCAAATTGCAAGAATACGGCACGACTAGCGTGAACAAAAGTGGTGCATTACTTGTGTGAACAGACAAGCTGAGTCATTCGTTGACAAAAGCGTGACATCGGTCGTGATTCGAAAATCACCCGATTCCTTCGCGTCGGCGGCCATACTTGTTATTGATGTAAACAATTTTGGCGCGCACTGAAGTGACGTTCGCGATCGAATTGAACAGTTTTTCCTAGACGTTTGAATTGTTCTGAGTGTGCGATCGCGCGGTAACGCACCTCCAGACACTTTATTTGTTTTTTCGCGGACTTTAGTAATTTGTTTGCCGAAACGCGACAAAACCTGAAAGTGACAGTGCGACACGATGAGTTCGAACAGTGTTATTCGCATCGAGGCGCTCGGACGCGACAACTATGACACTTGGAAGCTGCAGATGCGGGCGTTACTCGTGAAGAACGATGCGTGGGACTATGTGAGTGGCGTTGCAGTGAAACCAGAACCGGGAAACGACAACGCTAACGCCATTAGAGAGTGGAAAACAAAGGATGAAAAGGCTTTATCAGACCTGATCCTGTCAATTAGCGCAAGTCAACTGAATTTGGTAAAGAACTGCACGACATCACGTGAGTTATGGCTAAAATTAGAAAATACATTTCAATCTAAAGGGCCTGCGCGAAAGACAACCCTACTCAAGAGTCTCACTTTACACAAAATGAGTGAGGGGACAGATGTTCGTGAGCACCTTCAGGGTTTCTTTGATTCAGTTGACAAGTTAGCAGATATGGACGTGAATATTAATCCGGATCAATTGGCGATAATGATGTTATATAGTTTACCATCAAGCTATGAAAATTTCAGAGTCGCTATCGAGAGTCGAGATGAACTGCCTACGCCTGAAAATCTACGCACCACAATCATCGAAGAGTACGAGGCCAGGAGAAACGGAGCAACTTCAAGTTCATCGCAAGGGGCTATGTACGTCAACAAGAAGAAGATGAAGAAACCGAAGGAAAACAAGAAGGACAAAGAAGAATATAAAAAGGAAGGGTCGTTTAAATACAAATGCTACAAGTGCCACGAGAAAGGTCACAAAGCCGCAGATTGCCCAAATGACAAACAGACAGGAGGTAAAAAGAAGTCGAATCTCTCTTTCTTAGCAGTCGAAGAAGATACCGAGAGTTGTCAAGCTGTGAGCGGAAATGCAAGAGATGTTTGGTGCCTAGACAGCGGGTGCACTTCGCATCTTTGTAAAGACGTTAATGTTTTTAAAAGTATTCAGGAACAAAAAACTAGTGGATTGAGGTTAGCCAACAACGCATCGACCGACATAAAGGGCAAAGGTGTTGCTGAAATCGTGACCTGGCAAGACGATGAAAAATGTAACGTGACCCTGAATAACGCACTCCATGTACCAGAACTTAGGATGAACTTGTTGTCGGTATCGAAAATCACGGACAGTGGTTACAGAGTAATTTTCGAGAAGGAGAAGGCTATGGTAACAGATACAGAAGGCGCAACGAAGCTGATCGCCAATCGAGTTGACAATCTATATTTCGTGAAGGGCGAACCATCGGAGGACTGCAATTCCGTAAAACCTGTTGGTGAGGATAGAGAAGCTCCTAGGGCATCGAGTTCAGCCCAGGTTTGGCATCAACGAATGGGCCACGTCAATTACCATGACCTTCTTAGCGCATCGAAAAACGGAGCAGTTCGAGGAATGGACTTCGAACACATGCCTGAAGATAAGAACTGCGAAGTTTGTCTTCAGGGGAAGATGACCAGGCTTCCATTTCCAAAAGAATCGACCAGAACCACGACCAAATTAGAATTAATTCACACCGACATTTGTGGCCCGATGCGCACCCAGTCAAACGGAGGATCTACGTATTTCATCACGTTTATCGACGATCACACACGTTGGACAGAGGTGAGATTTCTGAAATCGAAGGGACAAGCTCTCGAAGAGTTTAAAAGTTTCAAGACATTCGTAGAAAAGCAACACGGCGTAAAAATTAAGAGTATTCAATCCGACAATGGTCGGGAATATGTCAATAAAGAATTCGATGACTTTCTGAAGGCAGAGGGGATTGAGCGCCGATTGACGACTTCATACACACCGGAGCAGAACGGGATAGCGGAAAGGAAAAATAGATCCTTGGTGGAAACGGCCCGTTGCCTCATGTTCCAGTCCGGTTTGAAGCAATCGTTTTGGGCTGAGGCGATTTCTACAGCAAATCACATACGGAATCGATGTCCAACGAAAAAGTTAAAGGGCCGAACCCCGTATGAAGCCTGGCTCGGTAAGGTACCATCGGTCAAGCACTTCAAGGTGTTCGGATGTCGTGTATTTTGCTTGAACAAAAATCCGACGAAGGGAAAGTTCCAGGTACGTAGTCAAGAAGGAATATTCATCGGGTACTCTGAAGAATCCAAGGCGTACAGAGTATGGGTGCCTAGCTCTCGAACCGTTGAAGTGACCAGAGATGTGAAGTTTCTGGAAGACAGCGTCAAGGCACCGGAAACAGCTTCCCAAGAACCTGATCGGTCGAACGAACATCATGGCCAGGAGTGGATTGATGTTGAGATCAACACTGAAGATATCTCGGAACAGCCTACAGAGAAAACGACCATTTCGAGACGCCTGCAGAATCCCCTTTCATGACACCTGTTGATTCTGAGGATGAAGGTGGATTCAGAGGATTCCCAGAACGTGCTGAAAACGATGAAGATGAAATCGAAGAGCATGTAGAACCGGTGCAGCGTCGAAAACGTGGACGTCCTTCTATTATCCGGACAGGAAAACCCGGAAGACCACGAAAAGGGTACGTCGAAGACGAGATTGAAGAGACTGAGTCCGCTTGCACGGCCGAGATTTCCTTGACCAAAGCTGTTTCAGGTCCGCATTCTATGGGTTGGAAGGAAGCCATGGCGTCTGAGGTCAGGTCGCTGATCAAGAATAACACTTGGGAGTTGGTGAGGCGACCTAAGCATTCGAAGGTCATTGGAAGCAGATTCGTTCTGCGCAACAAATATAAACCTGACGGAAGCATCGAAAAACCAAAGGCACGCGTCGTGGCACGTGGGTTCTCACAGGTTCCTGGGATCGATTTCCACGACACATTTGCCCCTGTGGCAAGATTGAGTTCGGTACGAGCTGCCGTAGCTGTTGCTGTCGAGAAGGACTTGAAGATCAGGCAGCTTGACATCACAACAGCATATCTGAACGGGAACGTCGAAGAGGACATCTATATGGAGATGCCTGACCATTTGAAAGAGATCTTGGAGCTCATAGTCGAGACTGAGAAGGAAAATCAATTCGTGAGAAGAGAAGCCGAGAAGATGTTGAGTCGTCTTCGTAAGTTCGATGCAGTATGCCATCTCAACAAAGCCATCTACGGATTACGTCAAGCTGGGCGAGCGTGGCATAAACGGCTAAATGAGGAACTTCGTGCACTTGGGGCGACGCCTTCGGAGGCAGATCCTTGTGTTTATCGCGTCGGACAGGATGATCGTACATGCTACGTGATCGTATACGTCGATGATATCTTGGTGATGTCTTCGAGTGATACCGAAATCGATCAAATCTTCAAACGACTTGGGACGAAATTCGATGTTAAGGACCTGGGTGACCTCAGATATTGTTTGGGGCTGCAGTTCTCCAGAGGCAAGAACCACATGGCAGTTTGTCAGACAAAATATATCGATGACCTACTTGAAAGGTTTAATATGATCGATTGCAACCCTGTTTCTACTCCCTTGGATCCTGCCGTCAAACTCGTGAGAGAAGAGAGTCATTGTCAGTCGGATGCTCCTTATAGAAGTTTAGTAGGGGCTTTGATGTACTTGTCTGTAGGGACGAGGCCGGACATAGCGCACGCTGTGAGTCACTTGAGTCAGTTCAACGAGTGCTACGGGGATTCGCATTGGAAGGCCGCCAAAAGGGTGCTTCGTTATTTGAAAGGGACTAGAGATATTGGACTCGTTTATCATCGATCAAGAGGACCTCCGGAAATGTACACTGATGCTGATTGGGGCAACTGTGTTGTCGACCGTAAATCATACACAGGCTACGTTTTTATGGTCAGTGGGGGGGGGGGGGCGTAAGTTGGGAGTCCAAGAAGCAGCAAACAGTGGCCTTATCGTCTACCGAGGCCGAATACATGGCACTCTCAGAAGCTACGAAAGAGGCCTTGTATATAAAGCAGCTGATGAAGGATTTTGGAGTAGATCTGACTACGGTAATCATAAAGAACGACAACAATGGTGCAAAGCTGTTGGCTGAGAATCCGGTGTTCCATGCTCGTACAAAGCATGTAGATCTGAGACACCATTTTGTTCGAGATGCTGTTGGAAGAAAATTGGTTCAAGTTCAGCACGTTCCGTCCGAAAGGATGACCGCAGACATATTGACAAAGGGTCTCTCTAGCACAAACCATAAGAAATGTATGAAGATGCTTGGTTTGGAACATTTTCACGTTCTGGGAGCGGATCTTATATTGCAGTTCGAGGGGAAGTGTTAGCGAAGATACCACTAGATGGTGCGACCTGCACCGTAAGAAGATAGCGACAGTGGCTCCGCCACTTCTTCCTGTTGTGTTAACCACCGCGACCGCAGTTGCTGTTCACGCGTCGTTAAGCACTGATCGTGTTTCATTGTATTTGTTTCATATCGGTCAATAAAAGACCTTATTGTGTTTTCTAGAAGTGCGTGTTTCATTCGATAGCCCTCCACAACTCTATCAAATACTAATTATTTTATTCCCTAATTCATTTTGTGAATGTATTTACTATTTAAGTAATATTTTATAATTATATAATAGTTTATTCTCACAAATAATGTGCCGAATAGATTAACATAACCTACACCTTATCATAATGATACACTAACAAACTACATAGCATGTTAAGCTTTAAACGATGAATGACAAGACCCATTTTCATTGAATATAGGATTCTAAATCCTATTGAATCATATGGAATTAAAATTTCAAAGCCCTCGTTAGAATTCAAATTTATTGATAAATTAATTCTAAAGAGGTGTTTTACTGTTCATCGGCGGTCATCAAGTAATCAAAATTTGTAAGCAGATGAAGTATAATGCAATTAACTACACTAACATAATAGCTTCCTATTAATACCTCTTACTAATAATAATACAATTACTTTCTTTTTACAATTTTTAATGACATTTCTTCGGTAGTAATTCACTTTGACCTCACCAATAAATTCACTATGCACTTGAGACTTTCACTGGTGCTTTGCCTATATCTTCGGATGATTTCGGGTAATTGAAAACTGAGGCTAGCAGTAGCATTCATGTAGCACTAATTGAACAAATCATTTGACAAACATGAAAACACCTTGCAATAAAGCATCATGGAAATATCAACCGCACATTGCTGATATTACAGTCGGAGTCAAATTCCATATAAAATGGCCGAATGATCTATTACCGTGCGATATAAGACGCCTGCTAAATCCGGCGAAATAGCGTGGCCTGCCTTGCCACGCTATCATTTAAAAAGTTGGATTTCGAGTTGGCGCATGCGCAGAAACTCAAAAAAAAATAAGTCGCTCTCTTCCCGCTAAGGCTGGCACAAACTCATTATGAGGGACTTCGTGCACCGCACTATCGATCTTCTGTGCATGCGCAGATGCACAAGTGATGCAAATTTGAACTGCGCATGCGCAGTAGATCGATAGTTGCACATTTTAGCTCTGACGATGATCGCAACGCGATCGAAATGATCATAAGCTGATTAAAAAGTATTGATACCAGACAATATCTTTAGTAATTTAGCATAATAAAAAGGTATCTACATCACCAGCAATCCAATTAAAGATCGATAGTGTTTTAACGTTCGAGGTTGCACAAACTCGCCATGGAGTTTATGCACCCTCGAACGTTACAGCATTATCGATCTATGCGCATACGGAGTTCAAGTTTCGCATAATAGGAATTTGCGCCAGTCTTAGCTTCCGCAATATCGATCTTATGCGCATGCGCAGATACACTGAAATGGTGCGAACCTTGAACTGTGCATGAGCAGAAGCTCGATAGTGCTTTAGGGTTTGAGGTGGCACAAACTCACTGATAGGAGAAGATCGATTTTTTTTGGAGGGGGGGGGGACTCCTAGTTTTAAAGTGTGGTACATTTAAAAAAAAATATATAGCTGGTTAAATTCTACAGGCCGAAATTGGGTTGAAACACTTGGACAATTTTAGTTTGCAAATAAATAATTTGCAGGCCTGAATGTGTGCTTGCAAGTGCTTGTGTTAGTGAAAGAAATGTTGGTAATATTTGCATGAATTATCATTAACTCCTGGGTTGTAATGTTTAAAAAAATGTTTGAATGTGTAGTCCTGAGTCAATATCAGTTGTTTTTACTGAACAATGATGCATGTTAATTATTGAAACTTACAACTAAAGAAATTGTGTCTTTTATTCCTTGTTAATATTAATGTTTTAAAATCCATAATAGCATGGTGAAGAGAAACGACATGTGTTACACTTTTGGTATGACACCTGGCCTGACCACAAAACACCGCCTAGTGCTCATTCATTGGTGGCTATGGCCAGAGAAGTGGAGGGAATGAGGCAGCACCCATTGTCTCCTGGAAGCTGTCCAGCTACTCCTCGGGTCATCCAGGAAGGCCTTCTGAGGCAGCTGGACGATGGACCAGAGTGGCTGGCAGGGGGGCCGGTGGCAGTACATTGCAGTGCTGGACTCGGCCGAACAGGTTGCTTTATCGCTCTGTCTATAGGAATGTGCCAACTGTTAGAGGAGAACAATGTGGATATCTTGGGCATTGTGTGTCAAATGCGTTATGACAGGTCAGCAAATAATGTGCAATAATTTATGTATTTTGTATTTACTACTACTACTCTATTTTACACTACTTTCTACTACTACTCTATTTTATATTTACTACTACTAAATCTCAATTTTTTTGCTTTTCTTTTTTTATTATTTGGAAATACCATCTAATGATATCCAGTAAATACGATTCATTCTTCTTTCTTTTTTTTTTGCAGGGGTGGTATGATTCAGACTGCAGAGCAGTATGAATTTGTTCATAGAGCTCTCTGCTTATTTGAACGATCTTTGCCAGATCAATCTGGGGAATGAATTTCTTTATTGTAGGATGTACAACAACGTCCTGGATGATTTATACTTACATGAAGTTGTTATGGAGACCCTGGTGTCTTCAATAGGCCAGTAAGCTGTGTTTGTGCAGGCTATGGTACTACAAAATAAAATGCATAGTACAAAAAAATAATATTGTTAGGTTTAAATGAAACCTTACCTAATGATAACCAGATGTATTCACTGTGGTGTAATCTATGTACTTCTGGATGTGGATTGTGAAGTTGGGTAGTTGTAAGCTCAAAATGAGGTTCAAAATAGCACCTTGAATTGTTACCTGTGGAAATTACTTAAAATTACTTTGCATTTCTTTTTTTAGTTTGTTTCCTTCAACACAATGAAACAATTAAAATATTTTTCTTTTACATGTGTGCGTTTTATGCAATCACAAGCAAGTTGTTTTTAGAACAATTGACAAAACAGAAATCCATATCCAATCAAAGCTTATACATGTCTTAATGTGTCAAAAATAAAGGATACATCAAAGATAAATTCAAGTAAAGGGGACTTAGAGATAAAGGATATTGTACCTTACTGAGGAGAGATTTTATTTCTTGGGTAACACTTGGATAATGCATTCTTACAAGGAGGATCTGTGGCACAATCTATTATAATTCTAGTACAATCAAATTGTTTTGGAGACATTTTATTTATTTAGGTTTTTATCAGAGATCATTTACTTTTGTATTCAGTTCAAACAAGTTACTTGTTTCCTCGTTGGTATTTTAATTGCTTTGAAATATTAGCTTTAAGACCGCTATGACTCCTGAATGTTTTCTTGGTTATCAGAAAATAGAGACAGCATAAGAAACACGCACATAGTGACACAAGTAAATATAAGCATAACGAAGTGTGTGTTAATGTGTGTATTATTTATTTGTGAAGCTGCAAGTACATTTATTTTTGTGGAGTACATAATTGTAATATAACAAAATGTACCTATCTAATGTATGTGAGCTTTAAAATATTTTTTTCTATTTGTCACATGAGCCACAGTACAAGTCTTCATTACATTCTATATTTCATTAAATAGGTTTTTTTAGTGCTTTTTATCTATTGAAGAAAGAATTGGGGGAAAACAAGGAATGATTTTTATTAAATGAAGCTGCCTATGCAAATATGTGCCAAAACGTTAATGAAAATTTTCCCATTTGCAAGATGGTGAATAGGCTTTGAAATAGAAGAGAAAGTTACTGACAATCCGAGAACTAAGTCTTGCTTAAGTTATTTTTTTTATTCTTTATTTTTTTTACTCCTTGTATTGTCACTTCTTCTGTTTCTCTTCTCTTTCTCTTCTCCTTCTTCTTCTAATCATAACACATTGTCCTAGTTTGATAATGACCATGTGAAATTATGCATTTTGAAAATGCTTTTCTTGATAACCACTCTTTCACACATTTGCAATTTCCTGATTTTGATATCTGTATTTTCCCTTGTTCTCTTTGTGGGTAAGAAACTGGGACTGGACATATATTTGTGATATATTTTGAATGAGCAACACGTATTGTACAAGTTCTGATTTTCTATTGAAGTATTTTTTATGGGACCATCTATTGTGTTTACATACTTTGTTTCTTAGAGCTTAGTGTTACTTTAGCACACTATGTAATTTGGTCTTCTTTTGTATATAATATGTGAAATTGTGGAAAAATGCTGATATTTTTTTTCAAACTCTTCTAAGGGCTAATCCTTTTTCTGAATTTGTCAAAGAAAAAATTGTTGGTAGCTTTAATCCCTATAAAATGTTGTAGGTTATAGGAAATTGAAAAGTATTCTTTAGCAGAACATTAATGTATTTTATATACCTTGCCTCTGTTTCACTCCAAAATATTAAATTTTATTAAAAGTCATGTTACTGTAATGAAAGTTTATAATTGTTAGGTAATGCTATTATTTTATTAAAATGTTGGTTGCCGCAAATGTGTATTGCAAGTTGACTAATATTTGTGTAAAATATATTCAGTGTTGAATATCGTTTTCTTGCAACAGTTTGGATCATATTAGAATGAGAAAGGAGTTTTAAAAGAATAAAGAGAATCTATGTTCGCGATAAAGTCCTGGCAGACAACTTAAAAAGGAAGTACCATTTTCTTGTTGCATTTCACTGTAAGGAATGTCCCTCTGTGATATAGGTTTGTATTCATATAAAACAAATTAAGAATAAAACACACATAATGACTCCTGTTATTGGTGTAACTGTTAATGTTCTTAGTATGTATTTTGTTTAAGTATTAACTTTTCAAATGTAAATTAGTGCTATTTATTTTTAAATTGTACACCACAACCTTTCAGTCTTTGCGTCTTTCTTGGCTTTACAGGACCGGCTCAAGGATTTTTTAGGGTGGGGAGAGGACTATTTGTGGGTTCAACATTTTATCTTAAAAAATAATATAAATGTCATTTCTCAGAATAAGTAAATTGTGAAATATTTCCATGGGTACTTTCTGCAGCATTTCTTCAAAAATAATTATTTATAAGACTTGTATTGGTAAATTGTATTTGGTGTATGTATAAAACATAAGCATTTCTGTTCTATTTTTCGTATTTGGACTCTTCTGGACATTTTGCAACAGCACTAGTTGTAATAGTCTTAAGCCGGCCCTGATATTCAGAATTATTTAAGTACAATGTGACGTTTTATGTTTAATATAATATTATTATTCATTATTGTTTAGTTAATGAGAATTAGTGTCAATGATATGTGTATAATATCTGTAAATTTACATGTTAATAGCATATAGATATTTAGATATGTTTTGTCTGCAGGTCTTATGTTCCTTAAAATAGTAACTGAGTTCATAGATAATTTAACTTTTTGTTATGTGAAATATGTAAATATGTAGTGGTAATATTGGGATGTTTGGAAGTATTAAGATTATTAAACTATCTGTGTTCAAATCATTAGTACTAAATGTCTGGTGAATAAAGTAAATTAGCAAATTTTTTAGGTAAATGTTTAAAGTGCAAATTAGCATTTCATATTACTAGTTTTGGATATTTATGGTCCATTTATTCAGAAACATGTTCAGGTTTGAGGATTAAAATGTTTTGGTAAACTATATGAAAATGCATTCTTTCAGGATGGAAAATAATATAAGTATTGTACAATAATTAATGTATTTTCTGCAAGGTTGGAGATACGCTCATACAGAACAGGAATGTCATTGATTGTTTTATGAGTGGCTGGAAGTATAGATGAGACTGAAAATTTATTTCTTAATTTGTCGTGCAATAGATTTTTTTGAGAAAGTTTAATTTTTTTTACCAATAAGCCTTTTTTCGGTACTTAATACTGTAATCAGAATAGTGAAAAGTATGAAGAGGTGAGTACTCTTCATTATAATTTTAGACATTAATACATTTTCTTCTCTTTGTATACAAAATTGAACAAAATAGGAATAAACAGCACAATAATGAATTGTATCGAAGTGATTAATTTCAACCTTGATGAATCCTAAAATTCCCGCCTTTCAAAACATATTAGATTGTCGAAAGAAGGAAGGTATACCTTGTTGCGCTGCTATACCGTGCCGTGCTATTGCTTGCCGTGCCGTGACGTTTGTGTCTGAAGCGGTGTGCTGGAGTGCGGCGCGGAGGACAGTCGGCTGTCGCCATCAGAACTGTGTGGGTCGCGGGGACTCGGTAATGTGATGGCTATCGTCTCACGTTTATCCCTAGGTGACAAGTAGATGTTGCCATGATTTTAGCTTTATCCAAGTGGGGAAATTTTAAGATGACTATTGATTTATTTTAGTTTCGGTATCAAGTTTTGGTTTCAGTGCCGAAGCTCATAACCAAAGATTCCGCGCCGATAACGCATGGCACTGCGACGCTTGGGGTTCGATCTGACAGTTTATTATAAGTTGAAAATATATTTTGAAAGTGTATTTTAGCGTGTGTGTGGAACTGAAAGAAAAAAATGAGACCCACTTAAATTGGAATTTGTACAGCAAGTACCATTGTCAAGAAATTCAACAGCAATAAAAGTGTTGATTACATGATTGTTGAATACACCTGCGGCAGTGCATGTCAACCAATTCGTGACGTTTTCAAATTGTCAAGATTATTTTGGAAGTACAGACTTAATATTCAAGTTTACTGGTTTGACATTCACGATAGTTCCTAAAATATTTCCTGAGTTACGGTTGTGAATAAAGTTAAAGAAACCAAATTGTTTGCTTAGTGCACCTGTTGCTGAGCTGTCAGTATCAGTAAAATAAATGAATGTGGAATAATCATCAACCAATCCTGACATTTACGTGGTGCTTGGGTGGACTTTTTTAACGAACTGTGCGAAACACCGGGTAGTGTGCTCTTCTTTCTCAAGTGACAGTGTACTGTTATCAAAAATAAATGTTGAATAGTGTTGAAGATAAATCTATCAGCAAATACCTGCGATATTTTGGAGGTGCAGTTGTTCCATTTGAAGATCTCCATTCGCAAGCGAGGTTCATGGTTTTCATGGTAAGTGCTTTTTTATGGGACTGATATGACAGCGAAGCTTGTGAATGTGCTGCCTGCGTGAGACGATGTTAAAAATATGCACGATGGAAGCAAATCCAGTTGTAAAAAGAAACTAGGCCCTACTAATTTGTATTTTGAGGTAATTGAAAAGCTTTCAAAGGCGGCACGTTTTTGTATGTGTTGTCGCTCGTTTGTGCTTGTGGGCTGTGAGTCTAAACCGTATTTGGATGCTGATGACTTATGAGGTGCTTAATTCGTTTCTTAAAATCTCCAAAGGCATATCCGGGAGAATTCTTTCCACAAACAATCAGATCAGGGCCGTGATAAGTTTGTTCTTTCGTAATCGTTAAGGAACGTAATTATTGGCAAGAGGTGAGCGGTTGTTTAGTAAACGAGTTTATTTATACTGCTAGGTGCCTGTTCGCGAGGTGCGGACGGTAGTAAGACTCGGCGAACAAGACCGTGAAACTCCCCAAAATATGACTACTGTTACTACTTCATAAACTGAATTCGTGGATTACACACAAAATCAGCATTTTCTGATTCAAGATCAAATGTTCGTTGGTTCCTGATGCTTATCTGGAAATTTTCAGACTTAGAGGTAATGTTTAAATGATTATTTCTTGGATAAGGGCTGCATGTGAATCTGCTTGTGTTCATGAACATGACTGAGGGAAATAAGTTGAAAGGAATTGGGAATAATGCCATGCACTCGGACATTCAGATCCTCCTTTTTGAGCCACCCATTTTCTTGAATATTGTTGTTTTTCATCGCAGTAATTACATCGAGCCATTTTCTGTGAGAATTGGTTACGATCACTTCCTTTCGACGTTGATTTATTTTAACTGATTGATATGTTTTGTGAAATGCATTTTTGTTGAACCGTTCATTTCCAGTGTGCCTGGAAAATTCGATCGTGGTTTTGTGAAATTTAGGGAACGCTGAGATGACTTCTTTGATTCTACTCTAAATGGACTAGCCACTAGCGTATAATTGATATAGGTAAATGCCCTTAATTCTTTACCTACTATCTTTTCAATAATCAACTAGTTACAATGTACATTTGAATAGCATTTTTTCGGGTTATTTTTGCTCATTATTTTAATGTCAAATTTTACCACCTTCAAGTATGTTCACGTCTTGCATTAGGCCTATTCTATTATGCACCTGGTATTTGTTTAAATTTGTTCGAAATTCAGTAAATTTGTCAAAGTTCGTATAATTTTTATTGTTGCGACAATTTTACTAATGAAATTTAAACTCACTTAAGAAAAATTCAAGGGTCAGTTTCAGAAATCGTTAGTAGGTAAATTCTATTTAATATAATTGTATTAAAAATAAACTAAAATTTCATTCGTGGAATAGTCTTAATAAATACCACCCGTGCATTGAGACTGCCAAAATAAAAATATGTGACGTCGACTTCCGGGGATTTCCCATCCAGGTATCGCCACTTTTGAGCACCGCGCCAGTTGGGATGAGCTCTAAGCTCTCAACTAGTATTCGTACATGTGAGGAAGTGTAATGCGTGTAAGGGGTGTGTAAGGGGTGAAGGAAGAGTAAGTATAAATTGCGCGCGGTCCATTTGTAAGGGTAGAATTGCTGCTAGAATTCTCGTCCAACCATTGAATTCGACCAAGCTATTTAGCTAGTGCCAAAAATCCGCTATCGACGGAACTCGTCCCTAGGACCTCCCCATCAGAATCGATGCAGAGACAGCGGCAGTGCTTGCTCAGAGCTAACTCAGCCGGGCTAGTGGTTTTCGAGAAGGTTACAAATTGCAAAAAAAAAAAAAAATCTCGAATTCTATCCGTTGTTCATCAAATGAGATTCTTATCAACATCGTAGAAAATATACGATTTCCCATAATACTGATTCATTGTCTTTCATCTGGCAAGCCGCACCACGATATGGCGCAAAGAGATGACCATGAATTCGTGCATAGGATAATCGTTTACTGTGCGGATATATTCATAAAATTCTTTATAATGTTCAAACAATAAAGAAATGTTAGTATTAATTTAAACAATCTCAAATTAATTGTTTAAAAACATTATTTTCCCCTTATTCTGATTCTCAACAACTCGTAACTTTGTACAATTTCGTTTTAAACTAGAGAAGCATGTAAATAAATAAGAATTTATTAACTATTCTAACAGAATCATACATCGAAGATCCAGTAAAAATAATGTCAGATATTAATGACTTGTCACGCGCTGCTTACAAAATTTGATAATTCAAGTTATGCTAGAAATGAGGGACATGAAAATTTGAAACATTGATCTCTGCGACAGTTTATATTGAATGTATATTTCTGGAGTGATCGTTACGACATGATGTATTTTAAATGTGTATATCCGCACAGCAAACAATTATCCTACGCACGAATTCGTCACTCCGCGCCACATTGCTGTGCGGTACTATTAACAATCAGTTTTATACGAAATTTAGTTTGAGAATTCCATTTGACCTGCAACGCATATAAATCGAAAAATTTACAAAAAACGATTTTGTTGCAATTTGTAACCTAAAAATATCTCAAAAGCTTCTAGCCATAGGGGGTTAAATGTTTAGAACCAATTTTGTGGGAAATTTTATTGTCTCCATATTTAAACATAAATTACATAGAAAGCTGGATATTTGCGAGAAACAATGGTTGATGAACTTTGTCCTCTAATGTTTTGGAGCGCACACGTGATATTGATTCGAACTTTCCCCTCCTTTTAAAAGACAGGCGAGGTTTCAGCGGAAATTCCTCTCAAGGGTACTTATTCCGCTAAACGACTGTTTTGTCTAACTTTTGTGGGCTATTTATTAAGAGCGTAATCGGTAAGCATTATCTGTTGTGAGTTGGGAGCCGAAAACGACCGCGCTGAATCGAATCGGGCGCGCCGGTGTCGTCGCGGTCTCCTGAGAGAAGTGCAACCGCAGATCGATTGCGAGCGCACCCATCAGCTGCGTCTCGTGACGCGTAAAGTTGTTGTAAGAGGCGCCAGTCGGTTGTCCTGGTTTGTGTGGGTGGGTGGAGGCTAGTCCAGCGAACTTTTCGTTTTCTTACACAGAATTTTGCATTTAAGCTGTAGATAAAATGTTTTTTTTATTTGTTAAATTGTAGATATTTATTTAAAACGTTTACCTTGATATATTGAATGACTTTCGTGAATATAGGAAATTAATAAAAGCTATATTTTTGATTGGGATTTATCATTGATTTGTTGGGGGGGGGAGACGAATGACGAGCCCGCCTATTGCTATTATTATTATTATTATTATTATTATTATTATTGTTGTTGTTGTTGTTGTTATTATTATTGTTATTATTATTATTGATGTTGTGCAAGTAATGTTCCCCCATGTAACCCCCGCGTTAGTGTTCCCCCGTAAGAATTTTTTTAAAATTCATAAATTAATAAAACGATTTGTTGATGAACATTAAGCATTTGTCGCGCAATGCGGGGAACTCGTTGAATTGCCGAGTTTGGCACTGTAAATGTACTTGCCTAGTTTATGAACGATGTGTCTTGTAGTCTACAGCGGTCCAGAGCTAAATGTCTCCTGGAACACCCCCTTGCTCTTCTCCGTCGCGTGTGTCTCTAGGTCCCTCGCCTAAACTTCGATTTTTCTGTATTCGCCGATGACATTAGATCTTTGTTACATTTCCTGAATCAAGATGAATCTTTTAAACCGTGGTAAGCACATTTCGGAGGCCACGAGCCCCGTTGAGGACGTTCGCGAATTAATTGAAAATATTAATTTTATAAGGCAGGAGGTGTAACAATGACCTAATGTCATCGACCACTAAAGAAAATTCGAAGTATAGTAACCCTTGCGTGCCGTTTGTCACTTCTGTTCTATAATTGGAGAGCGAGTTGGTCGATCAGAAATAAATTCTTGATTCGTTTCGATCAGGCAGCATTGAACCAAAACAGTTAATTTCTATGCTCCCTTGCCGTCTCTTAGAGAAATACTATGCCAAATTATTGTGAAGATTGGGAATAGGTCCCAAATGTTTCCTCTTCCATCGTGTGTCATCAGTGTGAAAATATTTTGGCACTTACTGCAATTGACTTGATAGATTCTTAAGTGGAAATTATCATTCTAGTGGAATGCATTGCGCTTTAAGTATTTTCACTAGAATGTCTTCGAATCAATTATTACATTCATAGGGAAGGCTACCGTCATACCGGGGATGCGTCGAGCGAGATTTTCCGGTCTTCTAAAGACTAGACGTCGAATATTTAAGCACTAGCACGTCATATTTTAGTCACCTAAAATGGTTTTAATAGAAGACGAAAGTATTCTGCATTATTTCTTAAATGAACAAACAAAACTGGCTGAACCGAAATTGAAAGTAAACAGCTTTTACATAAAATTTGTATTTTATGGTGACATTCGTTTTACTGCTATAGAAATGTGAGCGTGAATATTAAAATGAACACAGAAATGTGAAACAGCTACTACGTATTCTTTCAAAATCATTTTAGACTACACAGAATGATCTTTGTATTCCAAACCTTGTGGCTGGTAATGTGATTGCTTTAATTGTATCTTTCCCGTGTGATACAGAACGCATTGAAATTAATTTGCCGCCGTGGATGTTTCGAGTGAATTCACCACGGTTTGAAATACACCGAAGGGATTTGTTAATTGAATGGTGAAATAGGCAATTTTAGACACTATAAATGATAAAATTTCGTTGAAAGGTCACGAAGTGTTTTCGTAGATTCGGGAGTCTACGTCAAAAACCTAAAAAGCCGGAGAGCAAGACGTGACCCGTCCTGTGAACGGAGTCCGCTTAGTATCAAGTAGGGCCCGAATGCTTCAGTTTCAACCTATTTTGTTCGTCACTTCTTAACGTCGTTATTTTAATAGATCCGTTCCAATAATTTCTGAATCAAATACGTGAATTCTAAATAACCAAAAAATTGTTAAAGTGAGTTATGATTCTAAAAAATAGCTAAATAAGGATTTCTTAACAATCAAACGCAAAGTTGGCTACAGAAAACTAATTTCGGTTGATCGGATTGATCCTATTGCGGCCAGAACTCAATATTTAATGTTGCTGATTTCATTGCTACTTGTTAGATAAATACTAATTTCCTGATAAAAATTAGAAGGTGCTTGTCTTCTACTAAACAAAGCAGCGTGATACACAAAACAAAGCAGCGTGATACATAAAACAAAGTAGGTGATATGTTCTCGTCGAACCTATCGAAAATTCAACGCAATCCTGGTTTGGCAAAGACAAAATACACAAACTGAGTTCTTCTAGGAGAAGAAATATCTAGGCAATTGCCTTGAAGAAGGAGAACAGTGGCATCTATGAAGTATGCACTATTGAGTTCATGTTGCGTTGTGCGAACCTGTTCTCGTCGCAAGTATGCTTTGAAAGACAATGTGAAGTCCTTCACATTAAATATTTTAAGATTATACGTAGTTGTTCATAGCAACAGCACATTTTAAATTTCATTTTTGGTTTGAATGCTAATTCTCAAGGGAATAATTAAGAAGTTAAAAATAGTTCGTATATTTTTAGTGTTTTTTTAAGAACAAGTTTGCTCAAGTTCCGAAGTAAACACAGTGAATAGATAGTAATTTAAACTTCACTTATTGCAATTATTCTTTAGCCTGATAGAAACATGATAAGATCCAAATGATAAACCTAAAATGGGCCGAAGATTTTCAAAAAGTCTAAAGTGACGTTTTCAAAATCCTAAAACTCCGGGCCCCTATTATGGACTCGCTGAGTTTTGTAAATATTATTTTACCTTCGTGTGAAACAGATGGGACTAGACTCGTAAATCAATGTAAACCTTCAGATTATAAATTTTCAATCGGCTACAGCATTGAAGTTTTCTTCGCGCTAATTGAAAGCGTTGCTTGCGCGTGGATCGGAGCCTTCCTCCGTCTACGGAATTCCGAGGAACAATGTGTAGATCCCAGGTGCTTTAAATACCCTTTTAATTTTTTTTTCGCTATTGAAAACCAGTGATCCTAACTATGAGCGCAAACATCACTATCTTTGCAGTTATCACGAAATTCTTGTGCAAGGCGCATTCAGAAAGTGACATTCTGTAGGTCGTCATCAAAAATATATAAAAATTCATGAAAAAACTCTATTGCAGTCATTCAGTCATGGTCATATTGGCGGTCACACACGGATCGGCTCACACAGATTTTCTGCGGCAGTTCTGCTATGAGTTTTATGACTATCAACACTAATCCGGATCTCTGTCCCGCCCAATCAATTGCCAGTTTTTCTCACACCTCATAAAATGCCGGTCAGCATTAGGCGAATCACGGTGGTGCAGAGTTGTAGGTGTGTTGTGTTGATCCCACGGCACGAAAAATATCTTAGTTTTGACGGTGAATATGTAGAAAAGTAGTGTAACGTGTTGTAACTGCTATGATAAACTTTTCCCATGTAATTGTGTTTTCGTTTTGTTGACGATCCAGGGAAACTTGCTTCTTAGTGCGTCTCGTAGGTAGGCCAGTGTTGAAAGGATAATGTACGAGTAGGCGGCGCTAGAAATACCAGTGAATGATCTATTTATTCTATTCAAATAATCTGGAGGCGAAATAAATGGTTGATATACAGGTTGTTTATGGGATTGTCTTTTTTCAGTTATCTGCAGTCGACCTTTTATTTTAGTACTAAGTATTTTAGTACTTATTACGTGTCAGTTGTCATGAACTTTACCAATTATAATTTTACTCAGATAAATTACATGAAGTTACTAATACTATCTCGGAAATGTAATTATCACCCCGGAATAAAAATTTGTTATTGTTTTGCTTTGATTGTCTAGAATCCACATTGGCAGTGTGTTAGTTGGGAAATTAACAACTACCTGCTGTTTTTAATGCGCGTGTGTCGAGTGAATTATCTGTAAAACGATTATAAAGGTCTTTGACTGAATTTTGAGATGAAATTCACCTTGATCGTATTTAGAATGTTCTACCATGACAAACCGCCTACGAATTTGGTCAGAATCCTCCTATTTAGTCTAGAATAACGGATTTATGTGCGAGTTTATTGCAGATCATAATCGCCGAACTTATAACGAGATGAGAGACCTTTGGCTCATTGATATTTTCCCCTCTTAGGCCGTGATTTACATGGTGAATATGCAATGTAACGGAATCGCCAAATACAAAGGAAACTTGTTAATGCGTTTGAGCGGCAACTTCTATTGAGTAGTAATCACAGGTCTGAAAAGTGTCGCTTAACTTAGCAAAATGACTGTAATTTGAGCACGAGACCTGCTCGCCGCGAATTATAACGCATAAGTCTCTGGCGCGGAGCTGAGGCGGAACCGGCGGCGAGGGTGGCGGAATCAGCCGTCGCTCTGTCTACCAGCGACGGCGCCGCGGTGTGGCTCGGCCCGAAGCGGCGGTGGGCACTTTGCCACAGCCGTCGCCAGGGTCATCACCGTCGTAATTTATTTAACGGACAGCTGAAAAGCGGAATCCTAATATTTCAGGCTGCCTATATTCGGCCAACGCTTAATAGTGGTGAGTGCGCGGTGACGCGACGTCCCCACCGCCCCTGCCGGCGCCCCGACGTGTCCCGTTACTGCGCTCTTGTCCAAGTGGAGGCGTGCCCACCGCCGCACCCACTCCGCCCGCGCCACCCCCACCCCTCTCCCCGCTCCTGAGAATTCTAGCGGCCGGCTGCTCTGATCGGTAGTTTTCTCCCATCAATACAACGCGAATGACGGAACAGAACTCTGAACAAAATGATCGCGCGCGATATTTTCTCCGGCCTATTGCTCTCCCTTTACACCCCCGTACATACACACACACACACACACACACACACACACACATGTATATATATATATATATTCGTGCACTACAGTTACGGATCTAGTGACTGTAGTACTTGACGCTACAAGAATCAATCTTCTTACCTCTGCTTCAGGGTGGCCTTCAGTTCGCACAGAATCCTTCTGTTAGAGATGGGTTAATGAACAGACTAAACATGTGCTTAGAGCCTGCTTAATAGGTGCGCGCGTTATGTGTTTCAACAAAATTGTATAAATTTGTTGAAAATAGTTGGAAATAATCGCTCTATTAAACCTTTATGCAAATAAACTGAAACGTGTTGTAAAGAAATTGAATGTGGTTTCGATCTGCTTAACCGATCTCCAGAATTTTCGGATTGGAGAAAAGTTTAAACACATTCTTTTACGTTTCTTTTTCAATGAAAAGATATCCCCCACTGCACATCAACCGTAATTATCATACTGGGACGTATTTGTACAAATAAATCTGTCGCTCTTCCAGAAAATGAAGGAGATTGGGGACGATGCGTGTAAGTTCGACGCCCTCTGCGCATTTCAACGGCTCAATCCGCCCCATCCCCTCTCCCCCCCTGACGTGGAAATTCGGCATTAATATCGAGCGTTGGCGAAGGGGTGACTGAGAGGGCTGTCGGTGGGTTGGCGTCAGAGTGACACGGAGAGAGAGAAAGAGGTCGCCTCGGCCCACAACAGAATATGTGAGGCAAACGAGGAGGAGATTTTTATTTATGGAATCTCAAAAGTGTTTATTAGTACCACTTGTACGTCCTGGTCAAGATGGTATTTGAATTTGACCATCGTTTCCCATACGTTGTTTCAGTTGAGGAGATTTAGTGAATCCTCCGGTTGTTTCAAGCTGTGAGGCTGGCGATATCTGTATTCTATAAATTCACGTACTTCTATAGGTCTACGGTTTTGGGGCAACTCTATTATTCACAACCGAACATACAGATCGATAAACGAATAGAAACACTAGTTTTCAATGAAAGATAACTCTCACTTTTGAGGAAACTAGAACCTGCGTAGCGTATTGCCGTTAACATAAATTTTTCGAAAAGAATTCTTCTATCCTGATCATTAGTGCAACAACAGTTGTGAACGTACAGTGAATTGTGGATGATTGTTTTCAGAATTCCTAGATTATATTTGCTTCAAATTATCGTATTGAAGCCAAAAACAATTCGAATTCAACGAATTTTTAATCGTGCGCCGAGTGAACTGAAAAGCGTTGGATCGCCAGTCATTCCTTCGGCGCTGGCCCTTCCCTGAACGTCCAGTTGCGCGTTTGCGAGGCTGCTCGCCGCTCCGCAGCCCCGAAATTGATCAGCGGCGGGGGCGCTCGGGCGCTCGGGCGCGCGCTGGCCGGGGCGGCGAGGGGCGTTGCGCAACTCTCCGCCAGATAAATCACACCTCGGACAGCACCGTCCCCGCGCCCCTCGCCCCCGCGCCCCTCGCCCGGGGCACGAGGGGGAGGAAAGGAGATGGAGGAGAGGCAGGTGGAAGGATGGTGTAGCAAAAGTAGGAAACAGGAGAAGCGGAGGAGGAGGGAATGACGTCTCTTGGAGATGAGAGCTTCCAAGTAGTTCAAGGATCATTGCTCCGTCACCTTTCCCTTTGCAAGCCCGTTTCCTCATAAGCGATGAATTAAAATAGAACCTAAATCTCAAAATACTGTGTAAACAATATTTGAATTGAATCAAAAACTGTTCGAGTGTCAGATTGCGTTCCCTAGGATTCTTTGGCGCTCACACTGACGTTTTACTCTCTCGTTTCCCTCGGAGCCGAAACGTCAGCCCGGGCGCGTGACGAATGCGGTGCCGAAGGGGTGGAGGAGCCCCACCCACCTGACCCTTCCTGCCCTGCACCGCACCCCGTGCCCCGCCTCTTGACCTGTCCTGCCCCGCCCCGCCCCTACACGACCCGTGCTGCCCGCCCCTGGCTGGCACCGCGCCGACCCTCCCCGCCCCACCCCACCCCGCCCCATCTCGCTCAATTCCTCCTCGCTCTGGGCCTCTCCGCACGGACCCACGCCGCCCGCACCCGCTCGCTCCCGCGCGCACTCGCTCGCCTCCACTCGCCACCGCTCGCCCCCATGCGTCCCAACTGACCCCCGCTCGCTCGCCCCCGCTCGCCCCCGCTCGCCCCCGCTCGCCCCCGCTCGCCCCGCTCGACCCCGCTCGCCCCCGCTCGCCCTGCTCGGCCCCGCTCGCCCCGCTCGCCCCCGCTCGCCTCCGCTCGCTCCCGCTCGCCTCCGCTCGCTCCCGCTCGCCTCCGCTCGCTCCCGCTCGCCTCCGCTCGCTCCCGCTCGCCCCCGCTCGCCCCCGCTCACCCCCGCTCGCTCCCGCTCACCCCCGCTCGCTCCCGCTCGCCCCCGCTCGCTCCCGCTCGCCCCCGCTCGCTCCCGCTCGCCCCGCTCGGCCCCGCTCGGCCCCGCTCGGCCCCGCTCGCTCCCGCTCGCCCCCGCTCGCCCCCGCTCGGCCCCGCTCGCCCCCGCTCGCCCCCGCTCGCCCCCGCTCGCCCCCGCTCGCCCCCGCTCGCCCCCGCTCGCCCCCGCTCGCCCCCGCTCGCCCCCGCTCGCCCCCGCTCGCCCCCGCTCGCCCCCGCTCGCCCCCGGTCGCCCCCGCTCGTCATCGCTCGCCCCCACTCGTCATCGCTCGCCCCCACTCGCCACCGCTTGCTACCCATGCGTCCGCGATCGTCCCTGCTTGCCTCCGCACGCTACGCCACGCCGCCCCGCGCCGCCCCGAGCAGCAGCTCTGCGGATGAAAGCGTAATTGGCGGACCTGGCTCTCAGCGCCGCGTGCGTGCGTGCGTGCTTCTAATTTATATTTGGCGACCTGGCGACCGACGCGCCGTTCCGCAAACATTTTTTTCTCCGATCCGCGTGTTTCTTCCAGGGAGTTCTCGGCCGAACGCGGGAAACTCGAATATCGCGTCTACAAGACGTGCGTTCGGGCTTCATTTCACCGATATACAAGTACTGTATAACATAACTGAGAATGAGATATTATACACGTGCATTGAAAACAAAGTGTGCGATGTAAGTAAAGCTTATTTGCACACATTTCTCTGCTGATGGCAATCGTTAAATGCTTAGTGGTGGAATAGATTTCTGTAAAATATTCATGTTTATGAAACTGAAAGCTAAGAAAATTTAATGCTTTCTGAATACTTCACTTTAAATCTATGGAAGCACAGCAAATCATAAGGGTCAATAGAAGCGACTATCTATCCGTATAATACCCACATTTTCTTAGAACTTCAATTGTGATCGAGTAGGGCCATGTTGTTAAGGGGAACTAAGTGTAAAAATTACTCTGTTTTCAAGTAATCACTCGATATGCCAAGTTAACTTCAATGCAGTAATGTGCTTAACTTGGGTATGAACTGCACGACGATGATGTGCTTCTTCCTTGCAAGGAAACCAAACATTTGAGCGGGGAGTGTGATTTTTCTCAATTCGGAAATGTTTCTGTGGGAATCTTATTCCTTTCAATATCAAGAGATGGTGGATTAGCGGAGCAATGAATTCCCTCACAGGATGTTGCGTAACTTTTTGTCACCTTCAACTTCGCATATTACTTAATGTAATTATTCTTTCATAGAGTAACAACTCACTAATATCTCATTTAAGAGCCTCGTCATTATTCGTTATTTTACACTGCCTGTCGAATCGAAATTTCGTTTTCGGTATGGATCTTGTTTGTATGAAGGAAAGCCGTTATTGGAAAGTGTCATATCTTTCCATGACATTGTTAGAATCACATTTCCTCTTATCAGTAATTTTCAGGAGTAGTGAAAATTGCTTCAAGAGTGCCGCCAGCTGCTGATAAAGTCTTGTTAAGAGTACTTGAAACGAACAGGATATGAATGAACGGGATGTGAGCCGCGTTGATAGTGTTTTGATTGTCTTCGACCTGTGGGTCACCTGTGGGTCGACCTGTGGTTCGACCTGTGGGTCGACCGTGGATGTTAATAAAATCATTGTTCAACTCAAAAAGTGATTCCTTAAATTACATTCCTTAACGGATAGTAAAATATTGTTTGTTTTGAATATTCTCATTTGCATTATCGTTCGTGTTTCATACTCTAGAAAGCATTGACATTTTTACACGATTCCTTCGCGATGTAGTGTGTTTCGAATAAAATGAGGTAATATGTGATTGACTTTACTAAAAATAACCAGCCGCAACCTGAACGATAACGTTCGTGCTCGTTTCAGTACTAACTGGCTGTCACCTGAGAAATGCCAAGGTGTCTTACAGTTGTGAATTACGACTACTTATGTTAATCGGGACAAGGATCTTATGCGTGCGTATTTATGTGGATATAATACTTAGAGTTATGAATACTATTCTCTTTAGAGTCTGCAGGTTAAGATAGTGTAGGTGTTAGTGCGCGCGCGCGCCACGCGTGTGTAATAAGCGCAATTGAAAAGTAGTCGCTACGACATGGTTTATGCCACAAATAAATATACGTTCACACGAAATACGAATGGCCAAAGGAAATTAAAACATTCCCTTTACTTGGTTTTGAATTGAACTTTTTCATTACATTTCTTTCAATCCTCGGTATTTTATTTTTCATGTTAACAGTTGAACATTTTTTTCACACCGCTATTGCATGTCAATGATGTAATTTAACGAATTCTATGGTAATCGTAAGAATTTGTATTGTAAAAACTAATGAACTATTTCCATTTAAAAGAATTATAAATATGCAGTTGCGAAAATAATGAATTTTATTTTAAAATAGTGTTTTAAGGAAACAAATTGACAATAAAGTCATAAATCAATTTCATATACTGTAAAACACTTTTTTATGATTTCGTGTTTTAAAACCCTTTGAATTGCAGTAAGTGTGCATCAGTAGAGATGGTCAGATTTTCTTTTAGTGGGTAATTGATTAGCTAACGTTTTGACAATCTGTAGTGAAATGATGGCAACTCTTTATATGCAAGGGTTCACGAATTCTTCCTCATGAAATTTTTATAAATTTCAAGGGGATTTAAGCCACGAGTACAATTTGTGTGTGTGTGTTTTTAGGGTAAAATTACTTCTCGTAAATTTGCAACAATCGAAAGACTCACAGTTCCGTAAGAACAACTCCACAAGGAAGGAAAAAAGGCAACAATTTATTTGCAGGAGAGATGTTTGAATTTCAACAATTGGATAGGCGCATTGCACCGGTAGGAAAACGAAACTTGTGCTGTCCGTAAACGAGTATTAGACTCCGGTCACTTTCACAGCACAAATCGTGTCGTTTTCAACGGGGTGTGATGCAACGTCCCCATAATTGGGTAATTTTTGACTGCATTTTTCTCCAGACCAGGGAACTGATGACTTAACAGAGCACATTGCGAGTGCTATCCATTTCGAGAGGCTCTTGGGCCGCGCTGGACCCACGCCGCTACCTTTTCAAAATGTTCAAAATGCAGAAATGTAAAAAGCTTTAGATATTCTCGAATCTATATGCATCTGAATTTGTTAATAATTGTAATAATTAACGTATTTTTAAACTTAAATATTGGCATTAAATATGTATAATAGAAACTGCAGTGCTAGTAAAATAATTAATACAAATATCGTTCAGTATTGTTGTCAAACTGTTCTGTAAATTAAAATACTACTTTCAGATTGAGTTCGTAACGCATATGCCACGGTTAAAGACCAAAATATGCCTAATATCAGAAGTGACCGGTAAAATCACGTTTTAGGATAAAGCTGTGTTAGTAACGCTGAACGGATCGTTTTGGATACCATCAGAGTTGTTTGTAATGGCCATCCAATTAATATTTATACTGAGTTCGCGAGTTTTTGCCATAACAGGCAATTGAAAATTATGTGTTGTACAGAATCAACTTCACGTGAGTTGGAAATGCCGCTAAATCAGCAATGCGTTCTAGTCGTAAAACGTCAATTGAAATACAGAGAGAGATTTAGTGAAGTTAGGTTAGATGAATGCGAATTAACGACTGTGGAACAGAGTGGAACTCGATAATCCACACCTTGTCTCTCAACAATCTTAAGATTCTCTGTTCTGCCTCGGACTTTATTCACTCATTTCGGATTATAGAAATATTTTTGATGACATCGCTGATACAGTAGATACAAAGAAGAATGTTTAGTTAATAGGACGAATTTTTGTGGATTGCAGAAGTTTTCAGCGTTATTTTATTTTTAATTTTCATTTGATGTTGTTTAGTACAAATGGTATGGTTCTCTCCAGAGATTATTTTGCTCAGAAATTAACCTTTCTGCCATTTGAATAATCATGAATTTCTCCATTGTTACATTTACTCATCTACAATTTTGAAGTAAGTATCCAGTTGGAAACATCAGTGAACGTCCTTGCAATTAAAAAAATCTCTGAAGATTTTCACAATGTTGAATGAAATGTCAGCATAAAAAGAAAATTAATTTTAAATCTGAGATTTAAGTGACCACAAGATCTTAGTCTTCAAAATGTATTAAGATGAACATTAAGAATAATTCAGAAATTGGCCACATTCGCATTCTCCGTAACATATACATTATTTCTTAAAAAATTCAACTTTGGAAACAGTTTTCCCTAACTTTAAAAATCTTTCTTTTTGTGAATACTACCTTAAATCACGACGGCTTGACAGCGACATCCGGAAATCTGCGGACGATTAGATCTCTGAGTTCCGGAGATGAATTTTATTGTATTCCATAGTATGCGTTGAGATTGCTTCGCTGATTCTCATTTAATATAATAACCGTAAAAGCAAATCTTAACGATAGTATTCGATGATAGAGCCGGGAAGTTTTCTTGTGTGGAAAGATAATGACGAATCCGTTGGAAGCGTTGCAGTAAAAAATTATATCTACTGAATTATGAAAATTTCTCCGTCATCAAAAATGGTGAAATATTTTTTTTTAGTTATTCCGATGCGTTTCATTGGCAAATTATCACGATATAATTTCGACGAAAAAATCCCGACGTGAAACGTGAATTTAACCACAATTTGTTTAACTCGTTCGTGTGTGTAAGTGTGTATCTCTGTGTAAGAGCGAGAACGGGGGAGGGCTAGAGAAGGGGAGGGGGAGGAAGACAGAGGGTGAGGAAGAGACAAGGAGGGGAAGGGATAGGGAGAGGGGGCGTAGGTGTGGAACACGAAGGCGCCGCGTGGGGGGGGGGCAGTGGCAGGGAGACGGCGCTGGACGATGTTTCGCGGCGCGGCTAGTCGAGTCGTGTGTTCCGGCGATTTAACAAGCGCCGGCTGCGGGCGGAAACTTTATAGTAGAGCGCCGCGCGGAGATACGCCTTATCGAAGGCTCGGCCCGCTATCTGCACGCGACACTTAGTACAGCCTTCGCGCACACGGTCGGGCCCACCCATCGACAACGGGCTCCGCGCCCACGTCCGCCCAAGCGCACCGTCCCCCGCACACACACACACACCGTCGCAGGACAACGTACACCAGCGACAGTCCGTGCCCGCCTACTCCCGCCCGCACCCACCGACGCCCGCCCATGCCTACCGACGCCCGGCCACGCCTACCGACGCCCGCCCACGCTTACCGACGCCCGCCCACGCCTACCGACGCCCGCCCACGCCTACCGACGCCCGCCCACGCCTACCGACGCCCGCCCACGCCTACCGACGCCCGCCCACACCTACCGACGCCCGCCCACGCCTACCGACGCCCGCCCACGCCTACCGACGCCCGCCCACGCCTACCGACGCCCGCCCACGCCTACCGACGCCCGCCCACGCCTACCGACTCCACCCCACGCCCACCGAAACCCGCCCACGCCTACCGACGCCCGCCCACGCCTACCGAAGCCTGCCCACGCCTACCGACTCCCGCCCACGCCTACCGACTCCCGCCCACGCCTACCGACTCCCGCCCACGCCTACCGACTCCCGCCCACGCCTACCGACTCCCGCCCACGCCTACCGACTCCCGCCCACGCCTACCGACTCCCGCCCACGCCTACCGACTCCAGCCCACGCCCACCGAAGCCCGCCCACGCCTACCGACGCCCGCCCACGCCTACCGAAGCCTGCCCACGCCTACCGACTCCCGCCCACGCCTACCGACGCCCGCCCACGCCTACCGACGCCCGCCCACGCCTACCGACGCCCGCCCACGCCTACCGACGCCCGCCCACGCCTACCGACGCCCGCCCACGCCTACCGACGCCCGCACACGCCTACCGAAGCCCGCACACGCCTACCGACGCCCGCCCACGCCTACCGACGCCCGCCCACGCCTACCGACTCCCGCCCACGCCTACCGACGCCCGCCCACGCCTACCGAAGCCTGCCCACGCCTACCGACTCCCGCCCACGCCTACCGACGCCCGCACACGCCTACCGACGCCCGCCCACGCCTACCGACGCCCGCACACGCCTACCGACGCCCGCACACGCCTACCGAAGCCCGCACACGCCTACCGACACCCGCCCACGCCTACCGACGCCCGCCCACGCCTACCGACTCCCGCCCACGCCTACCGACGCCCGCCCACGCCTACCGACGCCCGCCCACGCCTACCGACTCCAGCCCACGCCCACCGAAGCCCGCCCACGCCTACCGACGCCCGCCCACGCCTACCGAAGCCTGCCCACGCCTACCGACGCCCGCCCACGCCTACCGACGCCCGCCCACGCCTACCGACGCCCGCCCACGTCTACCGACGCCCGCACACGCCTACCGACGCCCGCCCACGCCTACCGAAGCCCGCACACGCCTACCGACGCCCGCCCACGCCTACCGACGCCCGCCCACGCCTACCGACGCCTGCCCACACCTACCGACGCCTTCGTGTGCCCACTGACGCCCGCCCACCAACGCCCCTCCACACCCACGGTCTCCCGCCCACGCATACCCACGCTCGCCCGTCGAACATCACCCGCTCACATCCACATCCACCATCGTTCGCTCACATCCACCATCGCCAGAACGGCATCTGCCCACGCCCGAAAGTAACGTCCGCCCCAATGTGCCCTCGTCACTCCACACCTGCCCACACCCAGCCACGCACGCTCTCTGGCAGGATTCGTGAACTGTGTTCCTTACGAGCGAACGAAGGAATGGACGACTGAGAAGTTTTCTCCGCTCGCTCTCCAGGCGGGTCCAGACGTAACGCAGTCGTATCATCGAGGCCTATAAACTATGAATTCGTTTATAAATATCTGATTTGGAGATAGTAGTCCCCCTTGCCAAAATCTTTAGAATTCTTATGGATTCCATTAACATTTTCTTCAAAGCATTATTTACAAAAAATGGGGTTTTAAAAATATGTCTTAAACATTCCTAATATTAAAATCTGCTATTCTGAACAATGCTTACCTCATACATGAACCACCAAAAAATTGTCACTGTTTGTGCAGTAAATGTTGGTTTGCGTCCGGACACAGCAAACTCAAGAGGTTCGCTCGGCGATGGTTTCCACAAAACGAATAGCAAACGAACGCATTTGCATGGACGCGACGGCAGTGCGCCTGGAATAATCGTTCGTTCGTAAAATGTCCGTTCGCTCACTGGACGAGAGCGCATCTTTGTGCTACCGCCCACTCCTCACACCCGCCCTCCTCCTCGCAGGCCCCCCCCCTCCCCCCGGCCGCCACCAATGGCCTACTGCTCACCTTTGCGCCGCCGCCAAGCGACTTTCGCAGCGTCTGAGTTTAGAAGCAATTGGCCCCAAGGGAATGGTACGACGAAGCTGAAGAGACGGAATAATTTATGGGCCGAAGGGAGAGGATGGTTGTTCTTTGGCAGCTCTATTCGAGTAGCACTGTAATATTTTAAATTAAAATTCAATCGTAACTTTCCATCGACCGTACCCTACTATACTGCATTTGTCTCTTTACTCTGCTCTCTCCACACGTAGAACTTGTAATCATGTTTGGCCTGTCCCGCACAATCACGCTCTGCTCTCCGCCCTCGCGTTGTCCTTCCTGTCCCATGTTTTGGATTAAGCCCGCTCGCTCTCGTCCGCCCTCGTCCGCCCTCGTCCGCCGTGCTCCCTCCCTCCCTCTCCCACTCCCCTCCCTTCCCCTCTGTCTCCGCCTCCCTCCTCTTTCCTCTCTTCTCCCCCCCCAACTCTCCCTTTTCTCTCTTCCTTCTCTGTCCCTCCCGCTGGGCCACTCACCGGCGTTCCGCCACCTGCTCGCTCGTCTGGGACCCCTTCCGCCCCCGCTGCTCCGCACGACCTCTGCCATGTCACGTTTCCCTGTGTTCCCGCTCCACAGTTTGTCTTTGGCCTGCGCCACTCCCCTAATCACTCCCAGTACTTTATTCTTACTGCTAAGGTCAGTTACGAGTGCTGATGTTTGTATCAAATCATTTAGCATATTCTTTTCGCAATTTCAAATTGTCTCCTCTTGCCATTTTTCACGATTTCTTCACGTCGTATATTGGACTTCGTTATTTATCAGTCTTCTGTATTTGAATTAGTATTTATTTTTAAAGTATCTCCAAACCCTTTTCTCTAATTCTATAACATTATTCTTGAAATGTAATTAATTATCATTGGTTCCATTATCTATTCCTTGGCAGCTTTATTACATCGAGCTTCAGAGAAACTCTCGGGTTCTGTAGTCGTGTCTCATTTTTCCGTTTCTCCAATGTTTCCTTCCGATCTTTTCCATTTTCCCCCTATCCATCGCAGTAGTTTACAATACGAGGGAGAAGCTTTTTGCGAAAAACCGTGATTAATCTACAAAATTATGCTTAACAAGGTCACTTTAGAGAGGCTCAGTACAGACTATTTTTAGTACGATTTTAATGGTATAGATTTCTCTCAATTATGAACATCCTCGTAGTAGCACGGCGTGTCTGCAGTAAAATTCAAGTATAGAAAAGCTTTCATTGCAATCCGAATGATCAGGCATACCGCTTAAGAGCGAGTAATATTTATATTCAGCAACTGTAAGTATAGGACATGTTATATCCCAGTTCTTTCTCCCTGAGGGAGGCGCGGGATCCTGCGCAGTACGTCATTTTACTACGCAAGGCATCTCCTCTAGTTCCGCCCTGACCGGGGAAAAGCTATAAGGTTTCTCGACATGCATTCTGGTTTCTCGACATTCGTGGGGTAGTGTAGTGAATTGTGGTTTTGAATTGTGTGTGTTCGTGAGTGTGCGTGCGCGTGCGTGTGCGTGTCTGTGTGTACGTGCGCGATGGGAGAGGAGGGAAAGGGTGAGGAAGGAAAGATCGCGCGCGGTCCATGCCCTGTTTGAAGACTGCACCAGCCTTCGCATGCAATGATCGCTGAAACGACGGAAATATACCGATCAGAGCAGCCGACCGCTTGATTTCGCATACAGATAGGGGTTGAACTCAACCCACCTTTATAGCTAGTAGCGAAAATTCGTCAGGACTAACTCTAGGACCGTCCAGCTCGAGACACTGCAGATACAACCGTATTACCTGTGATCAATCATAGGTAAAAAATGCATTCTCAAACCGAGGTGATTTCTATTGCAAACTTACAAGGATTATTACATATGACTATTCCACTCATGAAATTAAAATCAACGGTGTTTACTTATACGTACAAAAAGCCCCAATCAGGGTAGGGTACCTCAAAAAGATTGTCGCTTTTTCTATCCGATTTTTCTTACCGCTCCTCTGTACTGTCCAATCATAATCTGTCTCGTCTATCTTAGGAGGCCGTATACATCGATCGCTATATCAAAGTCCAATAACCCCGTATGTACTATAACATAACCTCTTTGGTTTTAACAAAGCTTTAGTTATTTTCATTATTTGGCGCATTTTGAAAATTTGCTGCACATAATTTCATTCGCGGAATAGTCCTTTTTAAATACCACTCGTGCTTTGGAAATCCTTAGATGAACCCCCTCCTCGCTTTGCAAGCCGGGATTTCTCGACAATTCCCAAAGCACTCGTGGTATTATTACCTAGGACAAAAAATTCCATCCATTCCACCTACGTACCCTTTGGCGTTTGGTGCTTTTTTCGTGTGCGTCACTCGGGCGCACGCGGGGGACAAGAGATCCTGGGATAGCGCGGGGACGGGAGCGCGCCGCCGCCACCGACCTTTCCAGAAGTTCGAGTTTTATTGGCGCGACGAAACCAGGTCACGTTCCACTGCCACGCGGAAGGTTAACAGTGCAGGTGACTAATTTTTTCGTCCACGGAAAATTGTCTGGGAGTGTTCACGCGATTCGGATCTGTTTTGAGTCAATGTGCTGTTCTATTGTCAAACTACCTTGTACTTGTCTAGGAACGGGCTTCGCTAATTTGGAGGAAGTTGGAAGAGCGATAGTCCAGGGTAGAGTTCCTATTCAGTGCCCCGCATACATCAGTTAAAGGTTTATGGATTTCCGCGTTATATGCATGTTTCAAATCGGATTTACGGTTGAGTAAATTGTTGGATAAATTTGAATTCGAATACCAGGACCGAGTGTTCAATTATTACCCGTCTTTTCCAAACATTTCGTAAGCGATAAAAAGATTACCGTTGAGGATGTTCATGATAGGATGCCAGTGTTTTTGAATTAAATTTTGTTTTCGGCCTTCGTCGTACAAAATAACATCATTTTGTGAAGCATGGGTTCTCATGCAACGTATTTCTGAATAATGCGGTTCAAAGCGTAGGAAAATGTTTCTTCCAAAATTTCGTTTGTCCAGGAAGATGCCCCCAGGAATGCGGTAGTCTCCATTTCGATGTTGCAGGCAGTTGTGCTACCTGATATTTCTTAACAGTTCCCTGAAATGGTTTCGACGATTGTGCAATGGTGCTGATAGGTATCGCTGCCTCCTGTCTAATCCTCACGGAGGCACTTGAAATAGCCTGTTGTGTACAAAGGAGCGTGGCGGTAGCCGCTTGGAAATCTCTAGATCGAAAGCAAATGCATTATGTCGCTTATCGCCTATCGAACAGCCTTTAGCTTTTGGAATCAGTAGAATACAAAATCAATAGAACGCAGCTCGAGAATCAGTAGATAGTAACCAAAAGAATTAACCCCTCACCGGACCATTTATTATCATTTTTATCTATATTTTTATTATGTTCGATTTTTTGGATGGGTAGTGAAGTTTGGATGAATGATAGTGCATGGGAAGAGACAGGATTCCCATGCATTATCAAATGCTAAAATATGCATGCAAACATGCCAAAACATTCACGATGCCTGGTAAAAATTGTTAAAACGCACAATGTTTGTTTTTTGTGTACAATCAAATTTCAGTTTCATAGATTTTTTTGCCCTTTGTATCGGTGAATGATTAACAATTTTGATCTAAATTTTGCTCTGTCAAATTGTTCTTTTATCAGAAATAAATACCGGCTTAGCGTGACCCAGCGAATAAATTGATGTCACTTCAGAGCCTCTGACATGGAGGTCTTAGGGTTCGAGTTCCGGCGGTTGCAGGATTTTCAACACCATATAGTTAACTCGAATTCATCCCGTGTCTGGAAGAGAATTCTAGCGGCCGCCTACCAAGATTGATAATTTTCCGTGTTTTCTCCGATCAACACCAGGCGAATGCCGGAGCAGTACCCTAACAGACAGGCTACGGAGCACGTGTAATCTTTCCTTCCTCTTCCTTGTTCTATCCTCGCTTCGTATTTAAACACACAGTTCCAGTCATGCCGGGGGAACTTTCCGGGGCTTAGGGCTTGTCCCGACTGAGGCGGTGCCCCGCTAGGTTGAGATACCTGGATGGAGAAACTTCACAGCCCCCTCCAGAGCAAAAAGACATGCACTACACTTACGAGATTAATGACCTTGACGTGCCCGGCAGTTCCGGATGTCGCGCCGGAATCACTATATCAATCAATTGATTGATCGGTCAAATTCTAACTTGTCATAGATGTTAGAAAGGAAGCCTGGAATAGGTGGAAATGAGTTGTGGGTCTGAGTGAGCTTATCCAACAGCACGAACATACACATGAGCTGTTGTAATGGCGTTCCCTGCCCCCTCAGCTGACGTCACAATTCCGTCGCCCGAATCGAGCAGAGCAGATCTAGTGCCCGGGGCGTCTCCTCAAGCTCCCTGGCTCCTCTCTCCCTCCCCCACCCGTCGCTCCCCAATCACCGCTCTGCCTTCGCTCGCATTTGCCGATTCTCCGCCGAAACCGAATCTACCACTCACTACCTCTATCTTTTCAGTTACCTTCGCCACACCCTTTCTATTTTTTGCTGTGATCTTCCCGCCATCTCCTCATCAGTTCCTCCAACTCGAGGCTTTCGTTTGGCGGCGTCGGTGGCGAGCCTTCACCGCAGCCTCCTTGGTGTCCAGCGCCTCGGGCGGATGCGAGGCGAGCTGTCTCTCTCTCCCGTCGCCAGGCATGCAGATCCCCGTGTTGGCTTTGAGCAGTGCGCGAAGCGAAACGAATGAGAGAGAAAGAGAAAAAATAAAAATAAAAAGAAATGCGACATGGGCGATGCTATTGCTTCACTGCCTCGTTAAAAACAAGTAGCAGGTGAAATATTTCACAGGATGCTTTCGACAGCGAACGGCGCGGCCGCGGCCGCGGGCGACGCGACGCGACGAGACGAGACGAGGCTCCGCTCTGTGGCGAAAGCAGCGCTTCAATCGGCCGCGCAAGCAACTTCTGCGGTGGGATCACCCCCCGGCGAAACGTGTGAACGATTAACACACATGCGTCCCAGGCGGCCGGTGATCGGTCAGGTCCCAGAACCATGGGTATTTAAGTTTATTTTATACTTCGATTTATTCATAATGGCACTTGACGTTTAGTAAATGTTTACGGTGTCATTCAAGCCGTCTCTATGGAGACACGTTCAAGCTCCTGATTGAATGATACCGTAGTAGCTGGCTTACGTCGAGTGCCACTACAAATAAATCGAAGTATAAGTGGCATCAGAAAGTATTTTGGTGAAACAAGTGCATAAAACCTTAGTATTTTTAGAAAGTTTGTCATTTTCTTAATTGAAAAAAATCAAAAAATAAGTAAAAGTACCAATTTTAATATTTTTTGACCTACTTGAATGTATTACAAAAATTCTGAATCAATAAAATCTGAGCAAGAACGATGATTTCATCTGATTTCCCTACAAAGTTGGTTATACCCTGCGCAGGCTTCCCTAAACAATATCCTGTTCTACCAGGATTACTCTCCGGGGTGGGCACCTAAGCGTTTGGCCTTTATCCGCACCCCCTTCCGGCGCTCAAGCGCACCTTCAGACTGGCATCCCGATCCCGGAGAAAACGCACAACCCATCCCCATTGAAGCCTGGGTAGGGTCACTCTGCCAGCTCGGAGCTACTAGGTGTCCGGGCTAGCACCGGAGTGTGATTAAGCTCCGCTCACAACGGTGAGTGAATCCCTGAGGTGGGCGAATCCGTACTCAATCGTCCATGAGTGTCGGGCAGTGACCCGGTCAAACCAAGAGCCCATCTGAGGGCCGTCCCGACCGAGCCCCGTATGGCTCGAGGCCCTCAACCCGTCTCGTGACTGCCTCCACGTTGAAGCTATCGACGCGAGTACTGCCGGAATCTAGACAACCTCACTAGAGGATTCATGATCCCCGTCGGACTTTTATGTTTGCTGGCAGCACTAGTAGTCCCCGAATGAAGCCGTTTGTGTAGAGTCGAGATGCTTAGGATCGATCTTGGGTGCGTCGCCTTCCGTCTTGGGCCGAGTGCAAGCCATGGGAGCCTGCGGGTCGCAAGGCTCTCTTGATCCGCTGGGCAGAAGCGACCCGTGTCGACCCGCGCGCCGCGATTGTGTGCTGTTTCCACTCGTCTGTGTTCAGTGAAAGCAAACGACGGCCCGTGCGCGATGAGGACGAGCAACACATCGCGGGCCGTCGTCCACGCCGTTAATTTGTGTTGTTGCTGCTGCAAACACGACTTCGCGCGCGATGTATCCGGACTTTCTCTGTGCGTCGGGGATGCGGTCTAATCCTTCCGACTTGAGGAGCTGAGTTGCAGCGCAGGTCTATTCGCTGCAATCGCACCCTTTGACTTCATACGAAGGCCACCATTGGCAAAAAAACACACCATTTCAAGGAAAACTTTGTGGCAGATGCAGAACATGTTGCGGTATTTGTGACGCCGTAGGATCAACATTTGAATCCCTGTCGTAGAAGTAGGTTCCAGGGTCTGGGCTATAAGGTGGATGGCATACACCTCCCAGGTGCAGGATAACGGTTGTGAGCCGAGTGGTATGTGACCGATCGTATGAATACGTTCTGCGGAGGAACGGGAGGATTTTGTTAAAGTGCTTTTTTGGAAAACATAAAAATTACCGTAAGATTGAGAGTTCGAATTTTCACCCAGTTTTTGTGAAAGATGCCACATAACGCTTCTTTTTATTGAAGCCGACCACCGCCATTCACACTCCGGTCACGTACATCCACACGAGAAGCATTATAAGCGTTTCGGCCCATAAGTTTCATAACAACCTTCAATTTTACCTTTCTTGTTTTATATGAAGAGCTATAGAATAAGCAATGGAGAGTAGTAATTAACTTGGTAAGGCCACGCGTGGCACGTGGGCACGCGTCGTGAGGGGAAAGCATAAGTTCAAAGAAGTGAGGCGTTTGTCGGGGAAATGTGTGAGCACGTAAAATGAATGTTACGGCAATTTTTAAGGTTCAGTAAGGGGAAATGGCGAGAATTTAGATTTTACAAGATATAAATTGGACTGGCCTATAAACTATCTTCGGAAACATGCCTGCCCTCTCTGTGTACAATAACTCTCGCTGGTTTCCGTTGATATATTTCCTCTTGCGAATACGTTTCTGGCTACCGGCGGCGGTCGAGGAGCATGAAAAGAATTCGTGGTCACCCGGCCGCAAAAAGGTGAAGGACAACTCGCATTCTAACTTTTATACGCTAAATATTCTTCTACCTAACGTACCGTTAAGGAGATATCAACGTAACTCATGTGAAGTTCATGTAGATGTGTGAAGGTAACGGTGCACGTGTACTGACCAGACTCGCGTTACGAATCTTGGAACTATCTTTGAAAACACATGGTGTGATTCTAATCTGCTGCTTACGAATATGTACTTTAGAAACGCTGTCTTAGGAGCATAAACGGAAAACGGAAATTGCAATTAGTGGACGTCAGTAAGTGGAGATAATTTTATGACGAAAGATACACGTAAAGCAATCTCATTCAAATTCTAAATTGAGAAGAATCAACAAAAGTGAAGTGTTTCGATTAAGCTATCAAGAGATGATTTGCTACTGCGAAGGCCCAATGTCAGAATTGCCATTGTTGCAGCGTCGTCGACTGGGAGGTCATAGGGCCCTAGTCGCAATATTGTCCGATTTGTGTTACTAGCTAGGTCGAATTCAAAAGCTGACTTGAGAACGTAGCGGTCGGCTTGAGTGATCGGTACTTTTCCGTGTTTTCTCCGGTCAATACCACGCGAATGCTGGAGCAGAGTCATAACAAACGCGCCACACATTGCGCGAGATTCTCACTTCCTCACCTGTGTCCCTTCCTCTCCCCTAACGCAGCCACTCGCACGCAGTGCACATGCCGGGAAACCAGTCGGTACCTTCGAGCTTGTCCCAGCTGAGGCGGTGACCCGGAGAGAGAAATACCTGCAGAGGAAAACACCGGAAGTCGATGCCAGAGGGAAAGGAACGCCCCGCCACCTGCGCTACACTTGCAGGACTAATGACTGTGGTTGTTAGCGCGTTCGGAAACTCTGAATAATTAGTTAATCAATTAAAAGGTCGTATTATCCACTATATCCGGTTATATCCGTTATATCCGGAAATGCATGTGCCTTTCGCGCGCCCCAGGACGTGCCTTAATCACTGTGTCCACGAGGCTGCTGGAGAGGTGTGTCAACACGAGCACGTGATGGGCCAATGGGATTATGTAAATGAATGCACCTCTCTCCTGTCGGTGGTTGGGGCTGCAGACGCCCGCGGCAGGGCACAATGGAACGGCGGAGGTGGCGGTCGTTGGCGATAGTCTCTGCACTTGGTTGAGCAGTTTTCTTTTCTTTTTTATTGATTTATTATTTGCGTCGCCAATAGTAATCTACCCGAACGACTGAGTTGGAGAAAAGAAATGCATTTTTTAGTACAGAGATAAAATGAAGAAGCACCTGGACGTTCCCTCTGCGATTGAAGGAAGAGGATAAAAAGAACGGGAGAGAGATGAGAGGCGTTTCCCAGATTTTTTTATTAAAACATTGTTTTTCTTAAAAATGCATATTGTCAACAAATTCATAATATGTGCCTACCCAGTATTAACAAAATTCATTTTCAATATTTTTGATTTCGAAAGTCAGTTTGGGGTCCAGAACCACAAAACGGTCGTGCAGCATGATAGTACGTGTAATTAAAATATATGCAATATTACATTTGCTAACCTCTTCAGGCAAATTATAGTGAATAATATCAAAAGTTTGAGCTATGATAATGGTCAGCCATGATCTTCAGATTGATGTTGGTGACAGACGTAGAGTCCGCGAGGAAGTAGTAAGCGATAGGTTGTTTAGAAACTACTTTGTTACCCTGAAGCAGAGAAGAGCGACTTCTTGAAGCTACGATTAAATACGTGTGCCAACCTGATGGCTCGGCGATGCATCGAGAGCAGCGTAAAGCGGAGGGGAGGAGAAGCACAGGCAGCGTGTCGCAGAGATGGAGAGTTATCGCGTGCGCGGTCAGTGCATCGGACAGAGACGCGTCGCGCCGCGTCGCGTCGCGCCGCGTCGCGTCGCGTCGCGTGGCCGGAGGAGGGGGCGGCGCGGCGGCGGGAGAGGAGTGGAGTGGAGTGGAGCCGAGCGGGGCGGGGCGGGGCGGGGCTGGCGCCGCAGGGCTGAAAGTGCGCTGCTTGATGAGAGGAACCCGTCGCCCTTGGACTCCTTGCGGCTCCTCGCGGGAGCTCTTCTCACCTGCTTCACTTCGCTTCGCTTCGCTTTGCTTTGAGCGGCCGCATCTTCTGGACGGCCGAGCGCGGGCAGGGCGCCTGCCGCAGATGGCGGTCTGTCGGCATATAATTATATGTATGGCTATGTACTTGTATGTTTGTGTGTGTGTTTGTCTGTCTGTTTGTGTATGTGTTTGTCTGTCTGTTTGTGTATGTGTTTGTGTATGTTTGCTTTTTTGTGTTTGCTTTTTTAGTGTTTGGTTCGCACAATTATTTTGATATTCAGACGTCTCGAACAAAGTCCTTTCGTTTTTCGTTGAATGTTTTGTTGCCTTAAAGAATTAACAAAGCTCAATCAATCCATAAATTACAGTTTTCATGAAGAGTATGCATTTTTATTACATTTGAAAGAAATTTCAAATATTTTTACATGGAGTACTTACATAATCCATGAAAGTAAATATTATTGTATAATTATTTACACACATATAACCCATCAAGTGGAAGTTGTAGAATTACTTTCACTATTTTTTTTGAGATTAATACAAGAATTACACTTTTTGCGTAATTCTTTTATGGGATTGCTGAATTTTCGTTTCCCGATGCCAGCAAACAACACATTTTCTTAAATGTAAGCACGATTATCAACAGGCTAGCTTTTAAATAGTAAATGTGAGTTGTTTATCTTTTGTTGTAATGTTGAAATGATCAGTGCTGTAGTGGAAAATGTGTTGAAGAGCGAATTAACGTTGAAATAATGAAAGTAAACGTGTGGATATCAAAACCCATCGGCACAATTTTGGGAATAGGCTGTTTGTGAAGACGCTAATTCGAATGATGCTCCAGGCACGTGGGGCTGGCCACAGGGCCCACCAGGATCTCACGTTAGTGTTACCCCCCCCCCATTCCGAACACTAATGTCCTTTTGCAATGAATATTTCCGAACGTGAGGGAGGAAAAAAATATGGATGGCGTGAGTACTCACCTCCGCCGGGAGTAGTGAGACAATTGAGTGTCGCACAAGTTTCCATAGGGCGCACGGAGCGCTTCATTATCGGTCGAATACTAACGGATATTACGTGACTCTAAAGCTTAAAATGCAGGCCTATTAACAACAAAACTAATCATTTCTAGATCATTCTCTAGAATAAAGTTGGATAAAAAGGGAAGCCTTTTTAACATTACAAACCCCACAGAAAAGTTGTTTATTGCATTACGCAGTTCTATAATGAAGAGGTGATCCTTTACATTTATAATACTGGGAGAGGTGGCTCAGCGTATCTACTGATGTCACTGCAGTGCCTCTGACTAGAAGGTCCTAGGTTTGAGTCCCGACGATGGCAGGATTTACGACACTATCTAGCTAGCTAGAGCACTGTCGCTGTCTGGAGGAGAATTCTTGCAGCCGGCTGCTCTGATCGGTAGTTTTCCGTGGTTTCTCCGATCAACACCAGGTGAATGCCGGAACAGTACTCAAACAAACGGGCCCCGGACATCGTGCGATCTTTCCTTCCTCTTCGCTGCCCTTTCCCCACTCCTTATTTACACACACTAACATGCATTACACTACCCCACATGCCGTGAGAACGGTCCGGAGAATAGCTCGTCTCGGCTGGGACAGTGCCTCGCTTTTGGGAGATCCCTGGTTGGGGAAAACTCCGCTCTCCGACTCGCGTATAACAGTTGCCGCGATCAGAATCTGTAATAAATTAAATCAATCAAAATTAACATTTATTGTAAGAAAATATAATAAAAAGTATTATTTATAAATTTGAAAAAGGCGTTTCCCGGCCTTCGTTGTGAGTCGTTTGTGGAAGTGTCGCCCATGGGACGTTGTGATTGACGTGGCGCACGTGAGCGCGGCGTGGGGCGTCGCTAAGGCAACGGCGAGTGGAGAACAGGGTCCGGGCTGGCGCTGAAGGTGGAAGAAGAAAAAGAGCGCCGCCGCGCGCCGGTCTGCTCCTCAGGCCTGGCAAAAAGCGCCGGCCGCGGTCGGGGTTCGCCGACTCGGCCGCTCCGCGCTTCCGGGCGCCTCCCCGCGCCCTCTCCCCCGCGGACCACGCGTTCGCGCTCGGGCCAGCGGAAGATTGGGCGCTTCATACGGGAAAAAGCATTGACGGGCAAAGCGTTTTGTGTCTGACCGAGCATCCACCGATGCAGTGCCTCTGACAAGAAGAGACCTTCGAGTTCGACACTCGCTACATATTAGTTCGGTCGAACTCAGCCGCTGTCTGGAAACCAATTCTAGCGACCGGCTGCTTTGATCCGTAGTTTACCGTGGTTTCTAGGAATAATACCGGTCGAATACCGAAGCAGTGTCCTCACGAACGGGCCACGGACCGCGCGCGATGTTTCCTTCCTCTTCGTTGTGCTAACTTCGCCCCTTACCTACACACACTTACACTTACATGCACTTCACACATGTCGGGAGATCAGTCGGGAGCTTAGAGTTTGTCTCGGCTGCGGTTGTACCTCGCTGGTGGGACATACCTGGTTGGGGAAAACCCCGTAGGCGACGTGTGTGTCGGCTCCGGATTTCCTCATCTAGCGGGGGACGATCACAACCACCTCTCGCGATGAAACATGCACTACACTTACAGGACTAATTACCCTAGCCGTTGACGCGCCCTGAAACACTAATCGATCAATCAAATCCTTCCGTAGTCGGCACTAACGCCTAAACCGTTTGGACGATTTTCTCCAAAATTAATATTCTGTGATCGATGTTAACGAATTCAAGGTCTTGCAAGTTGGAAACGGATGAATTGATTTTTGGAATACTTTACAAGAATTCCCAACGTTTTCAAACATTTCTCAAAAACTCAATTTTTTTATTAAACTCTGTCCTCCGATAAAGTGAAGAATGCTTTAAAAATGCGGCACGCCATTTGAAATCTCTGAATTTCAGAAAGTTGAAAGAGTTCAATATTTTTGCGGCATCTTCTAGAACTATAATACTATTAAAAATAGATATTTTTTCCCTAAATGTAATCTGTGGTTTAACGACACAACTTATCTGGTTAGGTGCAAGTTTTCGAAAATGTTACCAGGTTTCGCGTAATTGTACGTGAAATATGGGAATTTTTAAACCATATTATTTTCTCAAATCGTCCTAAAAGTGATTAGTAATGATTCACGGCGGTCGATCCGGTGGCCGAAATCGCTAAGGCAGTAGTGCCATAGCGATCTCGGACCGAAGGATCGCGGGTTCGAGTCCCGCCTCGGGCATGGTTGTATTGCGTTCGTCCTTTCACCCCCTATTATCGTCATCAATATCATGTCATCCTCACTGTTAGCATTCCGTTACAAGCAATAGTGGTCGCTAATGACCTAGAAGTTGATGCGCCTTAAAGAACAACAACAAAATGGTTTATTCGGTCGGCCTCCCAGCCATTGTCGCGGCGTCTCCCGGATAGCCGAGAATTCATGGATTCGAGCCGCGGGAGCTTAAGTGTACAACAAAATGGTTTAGTGGTGATCCGTTGCTGGCAAAGACAACGTCTCTAATTATTTTATTCCTTTTTTCTCCAATTCCTCCTGGATGTATGTGGGTTTTCCTCCACGGCGGGCAACGCGGGGCCCCGCCGCTGCCGTCGCCGGCAGGTTTCCCCTGCGCCCGGGCGGGCGGGCGGATGACGTCCGGTTTCGCGGCCGCCGCGGAGGCCACCGCAGGTCGTGACTCCCGGCGGATAGGGCAGGTTCTCGACGCCCCGCCCCCCTTCCCCCCGCGCCCGCCTGATTAATCCGCTCCTCTTTTTGCCGGGTGTCGCCTCCTTTTCGGGGGCGACGCGACGAGCGAACGTCCGCGCGCCTTCGGAGCCCTTCCTGCCCGGCGAGTGGGAGGAGTGGGCGGGGCCGACGCAGCTCCGCCGATTTCTCGAATCTTTCGAATCCGTATCCCTAATGATCTGCTGGTAAAGACGGATTGTTTATTGTGAAGACGTCGGCAAAAATCGTGGAAGTTTCGGTTCTTTGGAATGTGATGCTGTTGAATTTTTGTTCTCTTAATGCTGTTGACCAATATCTCGGAGTTTCAGAACCTACCAACGTGGTACGTGAGGTGTGTTTCTAAATAAGTTGCGTGATTGTTTTATTTATTTTAAAAAATAGAGAGGGTTATGTAATTGAGATCTTGGTTAGTGAAAAAGGGGATGTCAAAGCGCCCCCCCGACCACCAACAACTTGTTGAGGATGTTTCTACGCCGCTTTCGCGATAAGACGCAGGGTAGTACCGAAGTAGTATCTGCTAATGCTGGAAGGTTTTTGACTTGAGTCCTGCTCGTCCCCTGTGAGCTATTCAGCCACAGCGCACCCTGCTCCCCTGTGGCTCATTATTTCCGTCAAGATGTGAGCTCGGGTGTTGCCCTATACACCTCCCCCCGACTACTTTCCCCTCAGCTGTACAGGGTGCGTCTTTAATCGTGATGTAATGTGGGCCACCCCTTTGTATGACATCGTATCGACCAGGCTGCCGTTACCATATGACGACCGAAACATATTCCCAAAGCAAACGGTAACCCTTTATGAACCCGATGGGATGCATATTCGACCGTACACTAGACACCAACACACTTCCGGCCTCCTCTGATCTGAGGTCAACAAAATGCGAGGCCCTCCAATACTACACATACATGAGAGATTAGGCACAAACAGCCATGCCTAAGGCAAGACTCGATCCCGCGACCTTTAAGACCCGAGCCCTGAGTCGGTACACGCTCTTAGTCAACGGACGGTAATTATTATCAATGAATGTGGGATAGTATGGTAATTAGTCTTATCAGGCTCATCTTCTTAAGATTTCACTTAGTGTTTACTAGCTTGATTAGAGGGGATGAATTGTGACAGTTTCTGTGAAAACCAAATTCTTTCGATTTATGAACGAGTAAATTATTAATACCGCCGAAATAATCATATAGCGCTTTTATTATCATCGCACTTACATGTGCCGTTCATCTTCCTGCTTCAGTTAATTAGAATCAGGAACATTTCGCGTCAAAAGAAACGACGGCAGGGAAAGCAAGTTAATTGAAAGCGTTTAAAGATACACTCCAGCGTAGCAAAAGGGTTTGAGTGCCTTACACCGTGGCTATAACTCACGAGGGCGACGATCAAAAAATAAAAATGTCGCTACGCCAATTTACGATGTCAGATACAGAGAAGAACGGGTGTTCGAACAGAGAACATAAAATTTATCAAAGCACTAAAGCTGATAGCGAGATTGACGTTTCATAAATGATTGGTTTAGAGAACTGCAGAAGCAGAAAATATTGACTTGAAATAAGTGTTAAAATTACTCTTGAATATATTAAAAAGTGTAATGCTTGGGGAGTTAAAAAATTGTTTTAGAAGCGCTAGAAATGTTAAGAGACCAATATTTTATTTCAAATAAAAACCTAAATGTTATCAGTAGAAGCGAGATTAAACCTAATTTTGAAACTTTTTCAAATATCCTTTCTCCCTCCCAATCTTTCGAATCCTTATTGAACGACGCATTAATTTACAGTGGTCTGTAAAATATAGAAAGTGGCAAAAATACGCAGTTTTTAGGGACTCATCGAGTCGTAGGTTACGTAGATTTTTAGTCTTTAATTTTACAATACCTTCTATGACCTAAAGCGAGGACGGCTAATATCCTACTTCCCAAGGGCCACTTTCCTTTGTTTTAAATTAAAGAGATGGCCGCACAACTAATTCAAAGAATGCGTGAACATATATAGACTATAGATAAGATTATGTGTCCTAAGATTTATGCATTGTTTGATCTAAACATTTACGAAAAAGCTGCATATTTGTTTGAAGATTAAAATAGTAAAGAAATGATTATATGCGTCGTCATTGCCAACAATATTATTTATGATGATGGCTAAGCCATCGGAAGCTGCTTTTTTAATAAATAATATTGTTGGCAATGACGGACGCATAAAATCATTTCATTAGAAATGCCAACGATAACTCACCACAACACCTATATTAAAATAGTAACCTAATATTGTTTTAATTGCGGCCCGTGGGCCGTCAGGTGGTTACTTCTGTCGTTAAGTATCAAAGTAATTTGACGGCAATGATGTACGTCCATTCACGTTCTGCTAGTAATAGAGTTAAACCCTTTGTACGAAGGCCTAGAGCCAAGCAGAAGAAAATCCTGGAATCGGCATTGCTAATCGTTTGGAGCCCGTCCGGCTCGCCGTCGGTTGGGCTCTTGCGGCCGCTGCCGCCTCCGCGAGCGCGGCTGGAGGCGCCGCCCGCGATGCAGAGATACCCCCGTCCACGTTGGCTGCGCGTCAATCGGGGCCATGCGATTGTAACGCGCGCTCTAGTTCCGAGCAACAATCGCACAACGCGGCCTCGATCGCCCCACCGCCTAAAACGGCGCGGCCCGTCCGAAAAGGATACAAATATTGAGTAAACGAAGAATCGTGAAATCGACCTGCGTAGATATCGATCATTTTTTGTTCAAGGAGTACGCAAAAACTAATTCAAAGAATGCGTGAACATACATAGACTATAGATAAGACTATGTGTCCTAAGATTTATGCATTGTTTGGTCTCCTAAACATTTACGAAACAATCTGCATATTTGTTTGAAGATTAAAATAGTAACCTTGGACTTGGAAAAGGATTAATTGTTAGTTTTTTTTTTGGATTTCATCTGCTTACATCTTCCCTGTTGATGGCATTTTGGTTTCTAATAAGGGATTAAATCATTGAAGCCATCTTTGCCAACTTAGACTTCAGTTATTTCATCTTTCAATAATATCAACATCTCACCTGCATTCTACAGTTGTGTGTGAAGACAACGATTTTTGCCCCGAAGGAGATAATTTCTCCAGGACGGTGAGCTCGCCGGCCTTGCCTGGTCCCTCTCCAGGTTGGGGGTGGGGTGGGGGGCGAGCACGTGACGTGCGCCGCCTCCGAGCACAGCGCGCTTCCCGCTTCCTCGCGGAGTCTCCGTCGCTGCTGGCGCCACCGCCGCCGCCGCCGCCGCCGCCGCCGCCGCCGCCGCCGCCGCAGCTGGGGCAGGCGCTGATAAGCGCCGCCAGGATATCCCTCGCCGCCGTCTCCCGGACGGGGTTCCTGTCCTCCACGGGCCAGGCCGACCGCCCCCCCCCCCATCCCACCCCGGCCCAATTCCGCCCGCGACACGTCACCGTACGCGCTGTGCTCCGCGCTGCCCCACCCCGTGCCTCGCCTAGCGTCAGACGGTGCGCCGGCCGAGGCCGCGCCCGGGCGGGGAGGGGCAGAGCGGGGCGGGGCTGAGCGGGGCGGGGCTGAGCGGGGCGGGGCTGAGCGGGGCGGGGCAGAGCGGGGCGGGGCAGAGCGGGGCGGGGCAGAGCAGGGCGGGGCAGAGCAGGGCGGGGCAGAGCAGGGCGGGGCAGAGCAGGGCGGGGTGGGCGGGGCGATGCGATCTGCAAGCGGCGTGCGTCTCAGCCGCCGGATCTTTCTCTTGTGGCACCCGAATGGAGACGGGTTGTGGTGGACGACGTTCCGAGGAGTTTTCTTGGGCTTCCCGCGTTTCCCTGCCTCTCACTCCTTCGCCTCGTTGCCGCTATCATCTACTCCAACCTATTTGTTTGAGTGATTCTGCGAAAGTTAATGGAAAAACAATTCAGCGATAAACGTGAGTTTAAACAACTAATGTGGTTTAGGTGCTTGATGTAAAACTGAATGTTATTGATGTATTATTAAATAATGAAATCGCACTTGCATATATACGAAAATAAATGTAACCCGGAACACTGATTCTGTAAACCGCAGAAGTTTCCGAATGAATATGCTGGTTTACTCTGTTGATAATAACCATGCCTGGTCGGGATTCCCTTCTCCTTATCTCGTAATTCTATTTCCCAGCCGCATTTCGTGACGTCACCGCCCACTGCTGCTCCCCGCGTTTGCGCTGGAGAGCGCTGGAGAAACAGCTGACGCATCACTGCGTGCGGTTCTCAAGCTCCTCTTCCGATGCAGCAGGTGGAGGCCTCAATTAAACAGGATGAGCCGCTTCATGCGAGGAAAAAATCACACCACTATAGTTTCCTCTCTTTCGTCGAACGAATGGTTCCAATGGCACTTTGCTGAAAATCGCTTCCTTACTGCGTAGACGTTTCTTACGATTTCTCATCTTGAACGTGCATTAGGTTGTGCTTCAAGTAAGGACATTTCGCGGTATTATCGAAAGAAAAATCTCAATTTTTTGTCGGATACAAAAGAGGAGGAATGTAACTTTATTAAATGATGGAATTGGCGTGCATATTACTAGTGTGCTGCTCTGCAATCGCGCCGTCATAATGCCGTCGTCATCTCCGCCTGACAATCGGTCGTCAGAATTATAGTGTACTTGCTGTTTACAAATGCCCCTAATGACCTCCTGGGTGTACAACAGCACTTTACGTTTTGGAAAAGCGCACTAGGTTCCGTTGACGTAAAGGCCGCGACTGCGTAAATTACTTCGTAATTTCGAAAATAACACATTCACTTTCTTTGTGAATCTACACGTCTGGTATCAAAACGGTAAAATTATTATTCATATTACTATTTTGCATTGCGTGCAGAAATTGAATGAAAACTATGCACATTCCGGACATGTGAAAAGTGTCTTTCATTAGATATCCAGGAACTCGGGGAAAATAGAAAATCAATACAAGAATTTCTATTTTGATAGAAAATGCAAATATTTGGTTCTGTTATTCCGTCTATTCTAATAACGGACCTACGGATAATGGACTCTTTTCATAATCAGTGCGTTGCTTTCGAAACAGATGAGGTCATGCCTCAGCAAGTACCAAGGAAGAGGCTGACGGCTGTTAAAAATTTGCTATTAACGTATTACTTTATGGAACAGTTTTTTTGTTTTCTTGGTGTATAAAGAACCGATGTAGTATTTTAGTATTCCCAACATTATATTACTCTTCGCAATGTCGTTTTCATTCAAATATTTTTTAGTGTTATACAAGAGTGTTTTATTTGTTGTTCTTGAGCAGTGTTCGTGCTACTTTTTGGAAGACTTTTTGTGTGGATCAGCAGCATTCTGCTTCCACAGGCCTTCAGTTTATTGCTAAGATTATAATGAATACACTAGATGTGTTTTTGTCGCATGAAATGACTCATTCTGAAAAGATAACTTATCCCTGTCAAAATTACACTTTGAAACCATTCAGGGCTTAGGAACTTGGACTGAAAATAATTAGCAACCCTTCATTCTGTCATAAGAGACGTCTTAGATCTTGTAGACTTTCAACTGTAAGATGAACGGAACGTTGATATGATCTTCTCCATTTCGCACGTCTTACGCGTCACATTAACAAGTGAATGTGAATGTAAATACCTTTCCTGTGGTTTCGAGTTATATATTGCGGTTTCCGCTTTTTACAGTAAATGAAAGTCCGGAAATTAAATTGAATAAGATTATCGGAGACCACACAGTAATGATTAATATCTTGCTATTGGTCCTTGTTCTTCCTTTCGTACCACAAAAAACTGAGAAGTTTCGATCATTGAGGCAAGCACCCCGAGTTTTCTGGGCAACCGTTTTGGAAACTGATGCGCTACATGAGCTGAAACGGGAGGTTGGAAGAGTGTTTTAATTGGAAGCGGATTGTTTAGGATACTTCGTGTACGTTTTCTCAGAAAATACCCCTTTTTTTAAAAATTTCTCTTTTACCTCGCTTCATTATGTAAAGCCTTGTCGCTGTACACTACAACTCAGCAGGATGCCAGACGTGAATGCAATTGTAACGTACTAGCATTATGATAAGTGTGACGTATTAATAAGTCTTATGGGTGTAACTGTGTAACCATGTTTATACACTGTATAAACATGGTTACACAGTATTTATTACATAGAAGACTCCTACATAATTTAAGACCTAAAAATCAAAGGCAAATGTTTAATTATCTACTACCTTTTAAGACAAGAATAAACGTTGCGCTAATTACTTATTGTTGAAGATTCTTGAAAAATTGCACAGACTCATTAATTTAATATTCTGAATATTTTATGGGACTATTTCAATAATTACATATTCTAGTTTTGGGTTGGTGACTTCATAATCGTAAACCTAATGACTTTTCTAAATACGCATTTTATGTTACTGTTCGAGTCTTCAATTTATTTTTACATTGTTTATAATATTTGCAATATTCGTGGAAGATAGCATGTATTACAAAACAGTATAAAAATGATAATAAATTGTTGGTATAGTAAAATATTGTCAAATACGACAGTTAAATGAAATAACAAACAAACGGCGTAGTTACTCGTTTCACTAACATCGTCACTCGCAACCCCCTCTCTCTTGTCGCCTTCTGCAGCGTCGAAAGCACACATCATCTTGACATTCATCAAACGCACATGAAACTGTTGGAACTTCATAACTGTTTGTAGTGTGCTAAATTTCCATCTCTCCGGTTGCACATTTTTAATGGAGGGCGTGTCTATTTTCCTGTTTCCGATTTGCCCGTGATCTTTTTTTAAACATTTACGAAAATATCGAAATAATTTATTTGCAATGGGAATTTTACGTGAGTACTTCGCGTTTCTTCCTTCATCTCATAAGGACGCACGGAGGCTGAATATTTAGGTTCTCATCTATCTGAGTTTTGATATTATTTTATGTTCTAAAAAGAACGAAAAAGTTTTACTGAGCTGTTTTAAGAACGGAAGTTCTTAATTTACGACTCATGGTTTATAGAGCATTTCCTGGATTGAACGCATTAGGGGTTTTGTGCAGCAGATGTCAGATAACGTTTTAAACGGTATTTACTTCATAAATTGATCTAGCAAGGGACGTGTGGAGTAATTTATGATTGCGTGAAGGAATGATGTGAATTGGGACTACGAGGGATAGAATTACATTAAAATTTTTCCCGATTAAGTATTGTGTAAGGATGAATAATTTTCTCGACTTTAAACCAGGTAATAGGAGGTCAATAAGAAGCATTAATTTGTGTATTGGGAGAGGTAACAGCTTCGTAATTGAATGCGTTTGCCAGGCATTGCATCGCATCGCATCGATGCCCGATTGCCTTCCGTATAGATCAGAAGAAAGCTCCCGTGCGCTGCGAGTGTTCACGCCCTCCGTTGCCACGGCGGTGTCGATGGAGGTAGAGTCTTTCTCACGTTCCCCTCACCAGTGTCTCTGGCGAGGCGGTGATTTATGTTCCTTTTGGGGGCAGCACAATCCGCGCGCGCGCCGCAGCCTTGCATGGCTTCTGCGGCAGACGGACAGGGGAGGGGGGAGTACATACACTCTAGCTGAAGGTAATCATATAACCGATTTATATGCCTTAACTAACCTATTTACAAAATGGCGCTTTTTCCTTAGGGTAGAAAAAATGTTTTGCTTACAAATGACACGTTTTGAGTTTGAACTTTTTTTTTTCCTTATTATTTATTATTTCATTATTACTCATTTACCCTCCAATTCGCACTATTTACACCGATCTCGCATTACATTCATCGACTCATGTATAGTGTTTGTATTTACATTACAAACGCTATGTACACTTGCCCGATTTCTCGGCACGGCAGCGACCGCCGCGGGCGGAGTCTGTCGCCGGCGACGCCCCGTGAACTTTCGCACTCGTCGGCGGGCAGCGCTTGCGCAACGCCGCGCGGCGGATGTCGTCCCCCCGGTCGTCCCCGACGTCGCCCGTCGCCCGTCGCCCCGGGGCGAAGAGCAGCGCACGCGGCGCGGCGGCCGCTTTCACCTGTTGCGCGCGGCGCAGGGGCGGCGATGGGCGGCGATGGCCCCCGCCCCCGCCCTAGGGCAGCGAGGACGCCGACCTTCTTATGGCACTTACTTCACTCCGTATGTAACTAGGGATGGCAAAAAAATTAAAAAAAAATAAATAAAATAAAATCTATGTTTTTTAAATACCGAAATTTTCCATCAGAAACGTTGATATATTAACATCGAAGTTTTTTTCAGATCGATATACTATTTTTCCTGAAACGTCCATGTTTAAAGAAAAAAATTCGATGATTTTATACGTTGTAATATCGTTAAACTGCAGTTTGAACCTTGGCTGTATAAAAAAAAAATTATTAGAAAATGAAGGTGACTGAGGGTTTTAAGGCAGAAAATACTTTAAACTAATATTTACGTATTATGAATGTGAGATACAGATTGTTTTACTTTGATGATTTATGAATGAAAGTGAAAATGAAATGTAATAATAGCAAAACACGATGTCTTCAATTTTTTATTTCTTACTTTGCATTCTATAAACATTATTATTAACATATTATTTATAAGTGCTAAAACAATACAATATTCCTGAATTTCATTTAAGTACTCTAATTAAAAATGGAAAGAGGATGGGAAAATACCATCATTCTGTTTTATCGTATTTTAAACATCGATGTTGTTATTGATGTTTTCGTCAACATCGAAAACCCTTTGATGATGTATCCGAGTATCGATGTATCGGTAAAAATTTACCATCACTAATTGCGACTGTCTCTCGCGTGATGCTCATCGCACAGCCGCAGTCGTCTGCTAGTTGTGACAATTCCATTCTGTCACCAAACTGCTCGTATCAACTCAGCCGTCGGTCTTCGCCCCCGTTGCATTGCTGCGGCGGAAGGCCTTGTTTGTTGTTCAGATAGTTGTTCTCCACAGTCTGCAGAGATATTATTATAAGAAGGGACCGCTTTGACGGCTACTTCTTGGTTCTTGCTTGTTTAGTTAATGCGTTCGCTTGCAGTTGGCTCACTTGTAATCGCTTTTGACACATCTTGCAATGCATTCGTCCAACATGACTTTGTTTTGATTTCCGACCTGTCAAACTGGTCCTTCTTTGCCTAACTTCTGTATACCAATGCCCGGCTGTTAACTCTGTGTCTTTAACATGTGTTTCTTCTGAAAGCTTTTAAGAATATCAATCCAGTAACGCATACGATGATTGGGAGAGTACTTAAACTCGTATATCTTTGTTATCAACTTAAGAAACCATTGAAGCAACAGTCTGAAACATATAACAACAATTTCTGGGCACAAACATATTTCTGGCAATTATCGTTCATTTTGTTGGGAAACGTTCGTTGCATTCCGTGCTTAATGTGTTTAATCTATGTTTGCAAAGTGCTTAATCTATCGTAATACGCTGTAGACGAACCGTCACTGGTGCAATTCTCCCCCTTCTGAAGCTGAGAGCGTTGTATGCAGTCACGTAAACAATGAAAAACAAAGTATTGACTGCGCGGTCTATTTGACGCAGAGGAGCCCCGCCGCCTTCGTCCTCCCGAGAGCCTCGTTATTCCTTCGTGTGTGTCTGCGCCGTTCCCTCGCGTGGTTGCGGCCGCCGCCGCCGCCGCCGCCGCCGCCGCCACGCCTCTCGGGCGGCGCTGCCAGCCCCTCCTTTGTTCCCAAAGGTGGGTACGCGGGTAGGGGCACCGACGCACCTGCCCTTTATCGGCCACGTGGTGTGGCTCGGCGGTCGCCCCGCCCGCGCTCCGCCCCCGCCCCCGCCCCGCCCGCGGCCCGCCTGTACTCCGCCCGCGCCCCGCCCTCGCCCTGCTCGCTCTCGCCCGCGCTCCGCCGGCGTCCCCGCCCGCGCCCTGCCCGTGCCCTGCCCGTGCCGTGCCCATGCCCCGCCCACGTCCCGCCCGCTCCCCCGCTCGCTCCCGCTCGCTCCCGCTCGCTCCCGCTCGCTCCCGCTCGCTCCCGCTCGCTCCTGCCCGCTCCTTCCCGCTCCCGCCCGCTCCCGCCCGCTCCCGCCCGCTCCCCCCGCTCCCGCCCGTTCCCGCTTGTTCCCCCCGATCCCACCCGATCCTGCCTGCGTCGCGCCCTGCCCCGCCCCCGCCCGCGCCCCGGCCGCTCCTGCTCCCGCCCCCTCCCGCCGTGCCCCGCCCGCCTCCCGCCGTGCCCCGCCGTGCCCCGCCCGCGCCCCTGGGTAGCCCGTGCGAGCCTGCGAGGGACGCTCGAATTCGTTTGGAGTCGCCCCCCAGGGGCGCTGGGACGCAGCCTGGCGACGGATGTTCGTATTTGCGCCCGCTCCGCTGCGCGACCGCAGCGGGTGTTTGACTCCACCTTAGAAGAGCTCAGGCGACTCCCATTCGTGGAGGAGAATGTGCTTCACGAAGGCGCAGAGCTGACGACGCCCTAACTAACACATCTCTTAGAGATTCCTCTCACTTAAGAGTCCAGTATTGATTGAAAGTAACGAAGAAGTCTACCAATGAAATTATCTACTAATGATCTTTCATTTGTTCTTAAAACATATCATTTATTAAGTTCCTTTAGGGTCCACAGATAATCAATCACGAATTTTCTAGTAATTATTTATTCATCCTTTTGAAGATATAGAACAGTTTACATGAAGTTGTTTTTTTTTATAATATGAATGCTTTAAAGTTTGCATGAATGTCATATCGCCATACGTGGTGAAGCGGGCGTGACATCCCGTGAAACATGTTTCGTAACATTTTATAAGAATGAATTATAACTACTTGGAAATATGTATTGGTTTATAAATAAAAGAATAATTATATAATATATATGGACACACACACACACACACACGTTAATCGTCATCTCTCCCGTACGGTTAGAGCGTGTTACGTAAACGTTTAGACGCTATTTCCCACCTCGATTTTAAAATTAGTGTAATATGTGAAAATAACTTTTCCACCAGTATGTACTACCATATTTATTTTACTACGCTGTGACTCTTTAACAACTTCTTGTTCACATGTAATAATTGTTTTCTGTTTCAGGTACGTATGCAGGAAGCTTTCGGTTGCATAATTCCCCGTGATTTGTAAGTACACGAATACCCTTCCAGAAGCATAAAGCTTGGTTTATTGTATTGGGTAGGTAAAATTAGTAGAATAGGCTATGTGTTTTACGTGCAAAATTAGTTGGCCTCATTTCCAGACTTTCTGTAACAAAACTGCAAACAAAGATCACGAATCTTATGAGTGACTATTATCAAGCGCCATTCTTTACACGAATATACGTATGCCCCACTGAGTTTGCGCGTGACAGGTGTGTTGATGTTCTTCTACTTGCTTTTCCAAGGCGTTTCGAGCCACCTTTGGGCTGAGCGTAGGCTTCCCAAAGATCGGGCCCTGGCCCCACTTGCTGTCCGTCGCCGCAGCGAAGCCCCGCCCTGGGAGTGGTCCTCGACCTCTGGGTGCGCGCCGCGCCGCTTCCCCGAACGCCCACTTGGCGCGTCCGCGCCGCCCATTGTTCTCTGTTGCGCCTGCGCCTTGGCGGCCAAGCGTCACTCACCAGCACGCAGAGGATTTATACATGATATTGGCTCGCACTCGTCTTTACGCCTTCGGATACTACTGACGTTGTATAGACTAGGTTATGTAATGCTGCCCCCCCCCCCCCTCCAAGGTAATTTTTCTAGGGAAAAACTCGTACAGTGCGTCCGTGATACAGAAAAAGTGGATAATTATTGTTTAGATGTGTGATAAATTATTTCCTCTAACACGCTGTGTAATGAGAATCGCACGTTTTGTGTGTTCTACTTACCGAAAAATTGGTTTTCGGTAAAACGCTCTCTCGTATGGCTGTGAACATAGCGGTTATATTGTGCGTATGATTTTCACCAAATCTGATGTTCCGCACTCGAACTGGCAGCTCTTTGAATTTTGCCGATACTTTACATGAAGCTTTAAGGATGCTTTCAACATTTTCTCGGAAAGGCTCCAAATTTTTGGATTTCTTTTTTTGTATATGATAGAGGAAATTATGTTTACAATTATGTCGCAAGTCCAATTTTCGTTGAACTATCGGAATTTTCTGAAATAGCAAAAGTTAAAAAAATACTCATTTTCCTACAACAACAATATTGAAGACTAAAATTTTTCTTTCGGATGAAATATGTAGTTCAAAATTAGATCTTAAAACGAAATAAAGTAATTTTTTTTCAAAACAAGCGAGTGAAGCGGAGATATAAATCGAGAATCATCAAACTTTACTTATTGATCTTTTAGTTTAGAACACTCTTCTCATTTTCCCATCTTGCCAATCGAGTTTTATGCGAGTCCGACTTGCAAATTGCTTGAGATAATATTTCTCGCGCGTTTCGTTAGAAACTCTAACTTAATACACCACTTGAATTCTTTCAGTCAATGGTCTGACATGTTGGTATTACACACATTGAAAGACACAAGTTGCTTTAATTGCACAAGTTGCTATGCTGAACATACCTGTAAGGGCTGGACCCACATAAAGAAGACATCCTGTTTTGCGAAATGACTACAAGTTCGTGATTTATTTCTATACTTCTTGGTCAATTGATAGAAAAGCATTAATTTTGAGGTACGGTTTTTAAGAGCTTTACTATGTTGCAATGTATTTAATATCATCGACTTAAAGCCCTAAATAATAATTTCAATGTATATAACTGCCAAGCAATTAAAAATTAGTAAATGTAAGGTAATTGTCTTTACATGGGCTCTTGGAAGTTGATGCCGAAGTCATGTCCTGTACATTAAACAGCCTGGTCATAAGTTTCAGGGAACAACTCTTTGGCGAGTCTGTACCATCGGCTATAATAAAAGTGATCGTTCACTATATTCACAATAAAAGTCACCCTCCTGTTTCATTGAATAATACGCGAATGTAGAGTTTTGAAAGGGCTTTCTCAATTACATGATCATTTGGCAGGCGGCGTCTGTTGCCGACGGCCATTATCAGAGGCGTGATCAGTCCAAAACGAGAGGGGTCAACTACATCAGTGGGCCCATCTAGTTCCCCTTGTCTATTATGCTTTCGTATTTACGTATGTCATATTTTACTACGAAATAAGTGAAGAAAACACACTACAAATATAATGAAATTATAACTTCATTGATACAATTAATAAGTACAATTGAATTTATTTTGAACAATTTACAGTGTTGCCAGAGGATTTGGTGCCTCTTCTCCAAATGTCGTGTATCGCTACCCCTAATTGCGAGCTTCGCAAAGAAGGAAATAACGAATTGATCTGATGTGCGGAAATAAAATGTGTTATTGCGTACGGCTACAGGGCCGCCAAGCGCTAAGCTTGCGAAGCGCCAACACTCTGAGACCGCCGCTCGTAGGGTGAAATGTTATCACATTTCTGCTACCTGCTCCATTGTTTACCTTTGCAATTTTTTTCTTCTTTCTTTTTTGGTCACCTAGCCTGCCATGCGACAGAGAGAAACAAATAGCATTCTGACAGAGTATGTTGTGAATCACTTTAATCCCTCCGCGTAACCCTCCTCCATTAGGAGAGGGCGGGGTGGCGTGGGAGTGGCCACTGCCTGCCACGAAACTCTTTCGTTGAGTCCACTTTCCTTTTCTTGCCGTTACAAGTATGCGCTTTTCGTAGCATGCCTTGTGTGCTTTTGAAACCCTTCCTCACTATTTGTAGTTCTATAAAAATGCACATTCGATCATTTAATAGACGTTGTGTATTTGCTCGTGTTTGTTTTTGCGGTCCTGATCGCATTACTCACGCTATTGGAATCTCGTTCTGTCCTTGTAACCACTTTTCTGTCGCGGGTCATCGACACGTCGCGACGCCGCTTTTCATGACGTGTCTCCACCGCACTTCCCCGGCGCTCCGAACTTTCTGGTCGTCGCGTCCTTCTGCCGAGCACCGTGCTGTCCACAACAAAGCAGGGGCACCATGGGTGCGTCCCCCGCACTGCCCCCCCCCCCCCGTGCAGAGTAACGCACGCGTGTGCGCTGGCGATTCCAATCCAGTGGTCAGAGAAGGTCCAACGGTGTGTCTCGAGAGGCACCAATCTCCCCAAAACCTGTGTTAATGAGCCCCAGCCCGTGAGGACAACGCCTGCTGAACTCGCGCGAGCTGCGCGCCGGGGCCGGCGGGGGAGAGGATGTGGGGGCCGTGGCCGGGCGGGTCGGGGCCGCCGCGCCGCCTCCTGCTCACCTGGGCGGCTCCACCTGTCGCGGCTCGGCCCCTCCCCCCGGCGGCGGCGGCGGCGGCGTTGCCAGGCGGGCGAGAGGGCGGGCGGGCGCCGCCGGGGCAGGTGCTGCGACGCGGCCGGACGTGCACCCGCCCCTCCCCTCCCGTCCTCCCCGCCTCGCTTCGCCGCCGCGCCACGTGCAAGGGTGCCCGTGAGGCCGCTGCGCCGAGGGGCGTGCCCGGGCGACCGGAAGCGGCGGTTCCCGGCCCCGACCGCGCCGGCTCCGCCCCACCCCGCCCCGCCCCGCACGCCCGGGCGCGCTCGCCGGAACGGGCGGCCTTCGCCCGCGGCGGCGGCGGCGGCGGCGGCGGCGGCGGCGGCGCCGGAGACCTGCGCGGGCGGCGCGCGGGAGGCGAGCGCGGGAAAGCCCCAGGCCCCGACGCGACGCAACCCTCGCTTCCCCCGTGGACAGCGCCGCACACAGTGGTCAGGCTGCGGAAGCATTACTGAACACACTGTCCTTCCTCAAACATCCTTTCGATCTCATTCCTCCCATTTTCGTGCAAATATGTTCATTCCTGTGGCGGCGATGGTGTGACGGTTAGCGTATCGGACGGTTGTACCCAAGTTGGCGTGGAAACCGTGGATTTTTAAGGGCGAAAAAGTCCTTCGTACGCCTTCCTCCGGAGGGGAAGTAAAGCCGGCTGTCCCATATTACTTGCATGTAAAAGATCCTCAAGCCTAAATGACGCCTCTGAACTAAATTTAAATCGCCTGTTTCTCGCTCAAGAAATACCTGCTTTCTCTGCTAGTTGGTGAAAGGAGCGTAGCGAAATTTGCGTGGTCAGATGGAAGAGTAGGCCTCATGGCCTGAGTCTCTCCACGTAAAATAAGGCAATATTTCAATTCAATTCAATTCTTCCTAAGCTAACCGTTTTCGTCACTTATGGAGTGCACGATTATATGAAGTTTCGGAAATTAGCATTGGCCGAAAACCTTACAAATCGAGAAGAAACAAAACGAAAAAAACCCAACCGTTTCGTCTCTAGTGATTAGTTTTTGTACAGACACAGTCAATTTAGGCTGCTGAATGTCATTGGCGAAGACTTCTCACTTATCGCCCATGCGGGCCTCTTCTACACAACTTTGACGACTGCATATTGGGGCGTGGCCAAGACGAGGGGAAGCGACATGCCTAAATAAATTGCGTGTACGATAGTTGTTATTCTCAGATGTAGCTGATAGCTGATGGGTGAGTGTGCTGTCCCTCGTGAACCGCGCAAGCCCAATCTGCACCACTCGCCGTTGAACTGCCCGTTTCAACCTGCAGCCTCCGTGGAAGAGGAAGCTTTGACTGAGGGAGGGCGGGGGGAGGGGGGGAAAGGTACTATTTTGACATTTCCAGGGAGACCGACACGCGATTGTTCCGGTTCTCTTGCAAACCTCTCAATGTGATAATTACGCTTTGCTTTGCACAAGTACTAATTCTATATGTATTTAAACATAAGCTTCCAATGCTGACTATAAACTATAGAGTAATATGTAAACCAAGAGTAATATGCAAGGGTTTACGCTGCATCTTAAATAATATTTCCCCAAATTAGTTCTGACATTTTATATCTTTTTTCCTTATTATTAAATATTTTTATTTCTTTATTCCATTCGTTTAAATTTCATTTTGGAATTTCCCGCTATTGTTCCGTAGGTGCAGCTTTATAGTAATGTATCATTACAAGTAAC